>JADLZK010010999.1:0-582647 GCA_015847255.1 Hyparrhenia diplandra | reverse complement strand
GAATATAAACAAAGGCGTAATTTGCTAGCCGGTTAGTTTAGTAGGAAAAAATTTTTGTCGGACAAGATAGTAGTACTCGACACGGCTGTCGGTGTTCTCAAGCTTGTGTATTCATCTATGAAGAAAATAAGCGGCGAGAATTATCACCTTTCCTCACTACGCGCGAATGAAAAATTCGAAGCGACACCTGGGATGACAGCGTCGATGCACGGAAATCAACAAGTAGCTACACCGGGCTGGACGTTGAAAATTTCAGTCACACGAAAATTAGCAAGGCCCTAATATTATCGGATTCAAATGCGTAATAGGCGTCTGTGAGGGCTACACAATCCACGAAAGGCCACCGACTCACAAAAATTGCACTCCCTCCTTTTCCAAATTGTCGGTCGCTTTGGCGTTTTTGGTTCGTCCATTTTAAGCTATGTATCCGGGCATATTATTGTATCTAGATACATAGCTAAATGGATGTACCAAAAGTCAAAGCGACTTTACAAACTGAAGCGGAGGAAGTAGTTCGGGAATAGAAGAATATAAACAAAGCGTAATTTAGCAAGCGATTCGTTTAGTAGGAAAAATTTTGTAAGACAAGATAGTAGTAGTACTCGGCGGAAGCGGTCGGTGTTCTTGCGCATGTGTATTCATCTATGAAGAAAATAAGCAAAGAAATTATCGCCTTTCCTCACTAGGTAAAAACGGAAAGGAAGCGAAATGTGTTGGTTGTAATATGAAGGAGACCATCAACACCTATTCCTAGATTGTCCGTGCTTTCAAAACGGTATGGAGGATCATCTTTTATGCCCTCTTGGCCTAAACCGGCCTAGATCCACATAAGCCATATGTTTGGTACATGGCCTACTAATCAGAATAAAAGGATTAGAAACTTGATTTGGGTTGGCGTCACGGCTATATCTTTGGGCCATTTGGCGTTGTCGAAAGCGATATTATCTTTAACAAAATGAAAGTTTTCTCGTTGTCGAGAAGGTAATTTTCAGATGAGCCTATTGGCTGCGATGCGAGCCCATTTGCGGCGTGATGAACAAGACAAGAACACTCTCGCTAATTAGGAGAAAAACTAGAAGTGTTTACTTTGGGTTGCCCTATAGAGGTGGAAACACATTTATCATTTGCTTTAGTTCTCTTTATCGATTTAGATACTTGTTTTTGCTACCTTTTTATCCGGTACTTGTAATAATGGCCGTGTACATCCTCGGATGTAGAGGCGGTTGTTTTTCTCATCCATTATCTAAAAAAAAAAAGCCGTCGCTGAACAGATTTGAAAATTTCGATCAAGCGGAAATTAGCAAGGCCCTAATATTATACTGATTCAATTTTGTAATAGGCGTCGGTGAGGACTACACAATCCACGAGAGGCAAGACTCACAAAAAATTGCACTCCCTCCGTTCCAAATTAAATTGTTGTCGCTTTGGCGTTTTTGGTTCGTCCATTTTAGCTATGTATCGAGGCATATTATTGTATCTAGATACATAGCTAAATGGATATTACCAAAAGTCAAAAGCGACTTTCTTAAGCCCGAGGAAGTAGTTCGAAAAGAATATAAACAAAATCGTAATTTAGTAACGGTTCGTTTAGTAGGAAAAATTTTGTAAGACAAGATAGTAGTACTCGACACGGCAGTCGCGTGTTCTCAAGCTTGTGTATTAATCTATGAAGAAAATAAGCGACGGGGTTATCACCTTTCCTCACTACGGGAGAATGAAAAATTCGGGCGACAGGATGACAGCGTTGATGCACGGAAATCACTGAAGTAGCTACGCCGCCTGGACCATTTGAAAATTTCAGTCACACGGAAATGAGCAAGGCCCTAATATTATACAGTTCAAATGCGTAATAGAGCGCGCAGTGAGGGCTACACAATCCACGAGGCACGGCTCACAAAAATTGCACTCCCTCCTTTTCCAAATTGTCGGTCGCTTTTGGCGTTTTGGTTCGTCCATTTAAGCTATGTATCCGGGCATATTATTGTATCTAGATACATGGCTAAATGGATGTACCAAAAGTCAAAAGCGACATACAAATCGGAGGAAGTAGTTCGAGAATAGAAGAATATAAACAAAGCGTAATTTTAGCAGCGGTTCGTTTAGTAGGAAAATTTTGTAAACAAGATAGTAGTAGTAGTACTCGGCGAGGCGGTCGGTGTTCTTCTTGCATGTGTATTCATCTATGAAGAAAATAAGCGGCCGAATTATCGCCTTTCCTCACTAGGTAAAAGCTGGAAAGGAAGCGAGAAATGTGTTGGTTGTAATATGAAGGAGACCATCAACACCTATTCCCTAGATTGTCGTGGTACTCAAAAGCGGTATGGAGGATCATCTTTTATGCTCTTGGCTAAACCGACCTAGATCTACATAAGCCATATGTTTGGTACATGGCCTACTAATCGAGAATAAAAGGATTAGAAACTTGATTTGGGTTGGCGTCACGGCTATATGTTGGGCCATTTTGGCCGTCGAAGCGATATATTATCTTTAACAAAATGAAAGTTTTCTGCGTTGTCGAAGGTAATTTTCAGATGAGCCTATTGGTCATGCGATGCGAGCCCATTTGCGGCGTGATGAACAAGACAAGAACACACTCTCGCTAATTAGGAGAAAACTAGAAGTGTTTACTTTAGAGTTGCCCTATAGAGGGTGGAAACACATTTATCATTTGCTTTAGTTCTCTTTATACGATTTAGATACTTGTTTTTCTCTACCTTTTATCCGGTACTTGTAATAAGCGGGCATGTGTACATCCTCGGATGTAGAGGCGGTTGTTTTCTCATCCATTATCTAAAAAAAAGCTTCGTCGCTGAGCAGTTTGAAAATTTCCATCCAAGCGGAAATTAGCAAGGCCCTAATATTATACGATTCAATTACGTAATAGGTTTGTGAGGACTACACAATCCACGGTGGCACGACTCACAAAAAATTGCACTCCCTCAGTTTCCAAATTGTAAAAAAGCTTTGGCGTTTTTGGTTCGTCCATTTCGCTATGTATCCGGGCATATTATTGTATCTAGATACATAGCTAAATGGATGTACCAAAAAATCAAAAGACTCTTAAAATCAAGAAGTGGTAGTCCAGGAATACAAGAATATAAACAAACCGTAATTTAGCAAATGTTCGTTTAGTAGGAAAATTTTGTAAGACAAGATAGTAGTAGTACTTTCGAAGAAAGGGTGTTCTTGCGCATGTGTATTCATCTATGAAGAAAATAGCGCGAGAATTATTGCCTTTCCTCACTAGGCAAAGCTGGAAAGGAAGCCAGAAATGTGTTGGTTGTAATATGAATGAGACCATCCAACACCTATTCCCTAGATTGTCCGTATTCAAAAAACGGTATGGAGGATCATCTTTTTTATGCTCTTGGCCTAAACCGGCCTAGATCTACATAAGCCATATGTTTGGTACATGGCCTACTAATCGAATAAAAGGATTAAAAACTTGATTTGGGTTGGCGTCACGGCTATATCTTTGGGCCATTTGGTATTGTCAACGATATTATCTTTAACAAAATGAAAGTTTTCTCATTGTCGAATGTAATTTTTCGGATGAGCCTATTGGTACGCGATGCTTGAGCCCATTTGCGGCGTGATGAACAAGACAAGAACACACTCTCGCTAATTAGCGAGAAAACTAGAAGTGTTTACTTTGGGTTGCCCTATAGAGGGTGGAAGCACATTTATCATTTGCTTTAGTTCTCTTTATCTATTTTAGATACTTGTTTTGCTCTACCTTTTTATCCGGTATGAATTGTTGCTCGTTGTTATACTTTTTTTAGTACATAGCTTTTGCGAACACATGGTTGATTTAGGTCACATGTGTTTAGTTTTGTGATGGAGTGATTGTCAACGATCAACATTCTCCTTCTATTTTCATTTATCTTTTATGCTTGGCTATGTTTCACATAGGCATATGTGGAGTGTGTCGAAGACGTATCTCTTGGTTCGTGTTGTGCGGTGTTGAGCTCGGAGATGGTAGGCGACGGTGAGGTGAAGGGGCCCAGGAGGGGCGTCTTAGGGGGCGACGGACCGTGGAGGTGAAGGACGGACGTGAGGCTTGGGCCAGGGGCCGGATCGCCGGGTGGCTAGCCATGGTGGTTGACATCACGGGACATCGACGGATGCAAGAGGGCGTGGAAGGACCGTGTCGATCGGGTCAAGGCGGGCGTCGCGGGCGAAGCGGGGGGCTCGGATGACTTGGCGACTCGGGCGGTCAAGGCGGCGATGACACGTGTCGAGAGGTTTGGTGGTTTTGCCCTCAAAACCACGGGGGCGCGGGTTTCGTGGTTTGGGCCTCAAAACCACGGGCGCGGGTTTTGCGGGTTTGGGCCTCCAAAAACCCGGTGTTCCGCGGACGGAAGGGCGGCACGTGGCGGCATCGGGAAGTTTCGGCGGGGATGCAAGGCTACCGATGAGGGAGCGCGGTGGTCGTCGGATCGATTATTACCCGTGTCGACCAAAATAGCCTTAGGGTTACGGGGACCGACTCATGTATCTTAGGGGTAGTTTAGGCGAGGGAGGGAATATGGGGCTATTTAGCGGAGGCATACCCCTTCATCCTCCCTTGCCTCTCATTTTTTACATTTTCCACCTAGGGTTCAGGACATTGGTGTGAGAGGTCCATAGATCTTGTATCGAATTTGTTGGGCAAGGGGCTAGCCGTAAGTAGCTTTGTCACATGGTGGCGTTTGGGATGTTTGGATCGGTGTTCTTGTTTGATCTTGGTACGTGATTTTCGTTCATCACTTGTTCTTCCCGAGTTCCCTCTCTCCCCCCTCTCTTCTCTTTGCGATTTCTTCGTTTTGGCACCGTTTGATCTCATTTTATTGCCTTGATTCGTGCTAGGGCGTGAGAGGATCATTTCCACCAAAGGAAATCAACTAATTCCTCACGAGCAAGTAGATCGGGGCGATTTTGGATCGAAGTCGATTTTTTGGTGTGTTCTTCATGAGATCCGAAATTCCTCTCGATTTCGATCAAATTGGGCGATGATTTCTTTGGGATAGCCTCTCCTATGCCTTGTGACCAAGTGTCTAAAATCTTGTGGCAAAAGGAGTTGATTTGATCAAGTTTCGAAGGAATTTTGTTTGGGGCGATTTTTTAGTTCGGTGCTAACGACTTTTCGGTTGGTCGTGGTGTCGATAGTTCCGAATACTGAGAGTCTATAGCTTTAGTGTTCTTGCTATTTTCAGGTTCCAACCGGTTTTGCTTTCGATGGTTCGTCTTGACTGTCTAGGCCGATGGTGTTCGATAGTTCCGGATCTTGAAAGTGCGTAGCTCATCGTTTTTTGTTGTTCTTAGGTTTTGTTCGATTATTGTTCAGTAGTTCAGATACTTGACTTGTCTAGCCTATGTAGTATTGGTAGTTCCGGATCTTGAAAGTGCAGCAGGTTCTTTGTTTCTTCTTGTTTCTTAGGTTAGGTTACATATTGCTCACGTGGATTCGAATCTTGACTTGTCTAGTCTTCTTGATATTGTTCGGTATTTTCGATCTTGAAAGTCTCCCAGCAGCCTCTTCGTTTGCTGCTGTTGGTAAGTACCGTTCGGTAGTTGCCGGTATTGCAATTTTCTAACACGTCGTGTTCGATAGTCTTATTAGTTGGTGTTCTGATTTTGTCGTCTTTGCTCTTAGAGGTTGGGGGGTTGAGCCGATGACCCAAAATTGAAAAAAGAAAAATCGAGGCTCCCATTCACCCCCTCTGGTCGCCGTTTGGTCCTTCAATTGGTATCGAGCAGGTTAAGGGTCATATCCACCTTAATCGGTTCTTGATCCATGAGAAGCGACATGGAGAGGTTTGGTCACTATGGTGGCAAGCCTCCCGGAGTTCGATGGCACCAACTATCCCTATTGGAAGATTAAGATACAAGCACATTTATGGGGATGGATTGGAGAGTGTGGGAGATTGTCGAGGATGAGAACTACCAAGTGCTAGCCGCTCGAGTGGGTGAGGAACAAATAGCCCAACACAATGCCAACAACCGGGCGAGGAGCATCTTGTTCTCTAGCCTCAAAGACCATAGAGTTTGAGAGGTTGCCACTTGTGTGAGACCACTCGTGAGGTGTGGAAGACACTAGAGAGCTACCACGAGGAACCCCACAAGTCAAGGCCCGCCTATATATAGACCTACAAGAGAGTACAACAACCTCATCCAGCTTGATGGCGAGTCCATCGATTCTCTCTTTTGCTAGGTTTGGGACGATGCAAACAAGCGACGCGGAACAAGCCGTCGGAGAGGCTTGACGAGCACGAGAGAGCGATCGTCTGGCTCTTATGCACGCTACGGATCGGAAGGTGTGGGATGTGAAGGTGTCCGCGATCATGGAGTGCGCCAATTCACGACACCCTCACACCCGGCGAGCTCTGACAAGCTCAAGTCCTCGAGATCGAGGCTCGAGATCCAGGCGAAGCTAAAGAACCCATATGCGTCGAATGTTGCTCGTCTCGGGTAAGGGGTAGTTCGGGCTCATACGCTAACCCTTCCGCAGTCTCGTTTGCCTTGTCTTCTTTGATGTCCGTGACGGAGGAGCGGATGGAGAGTCTTGGGGATGATGAGTCGGCTCTAGTCATCGTAGATTCTCACGGTTCCACAACAACCGCTTGAACCGTCGGCGTGGCGGTGCACCCAAGGGAGGATGCTTCGGTGTGGTGATCAGGACCACTTAAATAAGCCACGTGCCCCCAAGAAGAACAAGGACAAGTACTCTCGGCGAGAAGTACTACTCCAACAAGCACGACTCAGACAAGCGCAAAGGACAAGCGCGAGTACATCGTCGGCAAGCACAAGTCTAAGAAGGGCTTCGACAAGGAGGCGATCAAGAAGAAGTACCTCAAGCGTGCCAAGGAGGAACAAGGACGCCTTCTTCGCGCCCTCGGCGACCTCGACAACGACGGCAAGCTTCCTCCGGCGACGAGGGCCGGCGCAAGATCGAGGAAAAGCTGAATGGAATTTGCTTCGTCGCCAACTCCAAGTGCGGGAGCTTACGCACCATGGCCCTCGACGGAGCGGTGTCGACCGGCGTCGAGCCACACGGCGGCAACTCTTCCCACGGTATCACCCACAATCGAATCTCTCACTAATGAGAGTTGACTCTTTCGATCGCTTGTGTGTCAAAGAGAATTGCTCAAGCGGTAGCTAAGGAGAGGAAGGAGTACAAGGAGAAGTGGGAGGTACCTACGAGGGAGTTAGAGTTGGCTAGGAAGCACAATGGAGATGTCGATGAGACGAGTGTCGATGCTTGTCTTGTGCATATGTCTAGCATCATGTCTTTGCAATCCAAGTACTGCTTTGCTAGATGAGCACGTTGATATGAAGGTTAAGCCTATGTTGTTGAGTGCGTGCAAAGTCTTGTCGGACTTGCGATCTGAGTTGGCGAAAGGCTGCCAAGCTTCTTTGTGGCTTGAGAGGCCAACTCGGATAGCCTTGTGCTGAAGTGTGCTAAGTGTGAAGCTTTAGAGTTGGAGGTCATGTCTTGTAGGCATGACAAGGAGAGAGAGTCGAAGGGAGAACAAGTACCTTCGCTCTATCGAGTTGGGTGTCTAGTGGAGAGCCACGACTTGGCATGATGATGAGTCGAGTTCAAGAGGGGACCGACACATCGGGATTAGGCTTTGCTATAGGTGGGAAGGGTGAAGTTATCTATGGCAAGGTTAGTCAAGGTAGTGGTTTGAGCTCGAGTGAGAAACCAACAAACACTCCCAAATTGACCAAGATCACCCCACTGAGCCTACCAAGCCCATTGTGCAAAATGGCATTCTCAAGAGACCCCAAAGACTCCACCTCCCAAACAAGTGTGGCTTCCCAAACCAAACCACCTCAGAACCCACTTGACACTTTGCCCAAGATCCCGAGGAAACCCTTCCTAAAGCCAAGACCTAGCAGTGAACCATCCACCCAAGAGAGTGAGCCAACAACCACCCAAGAGAGAGGTGAGGTATCACCGTGAGTATTGCCGAGAGATGGTCACTTGTTTGAGTTTTGCTTTAGGAGGAAGAGGGATGCTAGGCATCAAGTTGAGTTTGAGAACCGTGACTTGTATCACCCACCACTTGGCATGTATGAGAGGGGTGTGCGGTCGGTTCGAGGCGGTTTGCTAGGCCTAGAGGTAGGATGCCTCGAGAGAGTTAGGCCGCGGTTTGTGAGACCCCGTGGTGGTGGGTGCTCCGCGAGTGGATGTTGATCCTCGCTTTGGGAGCTTTGAGTTTGATAAGAGGAGTGCACCACGCTTGGTTGTGCGTGGTGAGCACTTTGGGAAGAAGGGTCATGGGATGTTTGTTGTGCCTAACGCATATCTTGGGCAAGATGGGCAACAAGTATTCTTCAAGTTTACTAACCCCGGTGTTGTGCCATTTGCTCATCCCATGTTTTTCAATGATGTAAGTGATCAAGTCTTGGGTTCCCAAGTTTATGCTTGTTAACCCTTTGGGATCCAAGACTTGGGTTTCTTTGTTCCTCTCATGTGTAGGTATGAGGACATGGGGCGAAGAACACGTGCTTGGTGGAACTTGATTCTTTGTCGTGGTGTGATCAAGACTTGATGGTTGTCTACACCCACTTTGATGGCCTCCCAAGAGGTATGTCGCCTTATTGTGACACCTACACACGATCTGTGAGCTATCATATACACTCATACCTTGTACATTCATGATTTCCCTACTTGTGGTATGAGATAATTGTTCATTTGCTCATTTGTATATTGCTTGCATGTATTATACTTGTATCATGCTTTTATATCCTTTATAGCATGTGTTATCACATTGTATTATATGCCATGCTAGCCTTTGTCCCCTTTTTGTTTCCTAGTTTTCTTTTGCTAGGTGTCTTTGGTTGAGGGGAGTTGGGAGTTTGCTATCCTTTTTGAGGGGGCTAGTTTTTGTAGGCGATGTACAGTTGTAGCTTTAGGCTTGCTTTTGCTTTGTGCATCATTTTGTATCATACTTGCATATCATGAGCTTCACTTTTATATTGAATTGAATGAGGTTGTGCTCTTAGTAGTATGAATATGATAGTGCTTCTAGCTTTAGCTCTTTTTAATCATGTGATGTATGTTATGAGCTGAGCAACTTTTTCCACATGTGAACTTGATTAATGAATGATGAAATTAAATCTTGGTTCACCTTTTGAGCTAGCTTCTATCATGAGTAGGATGTTGAAATCCTTTGAGCTTTTATGTGTATGCTTGGTAGCTATGTCTCATGCTTTGATTCATTCACTTGCTTAGATCTTCATGATAATACCATGCTAAAACGTGTGAAGTCTAAAGCTAAAGTGATGAAAAAAAGATCGAGTGGGTCCTTTTTGCCACACTTTGAAGTTTGAGACCGCTTTCATTTGCACTCTTGAATGAACTTGGACTTCATTGTGTTTGACCCAAACCAGCGTCTTAAGCTAATCATTGCTCACGCATAGGCTTGACATGGTTGATTAGTAAGGCAAGACAAATGTGGATAACCACTCGCATGCTCTCTTGTAACTTGTGAACATTTGCAACTCTGAATTAAAATGAACACAAGTTTTGCCATAATGTCTAGCATGATGTGCGAGCCTTGTGCTTGGGGTAGTTCACCCGATTACATGTTTGAGCACTTGGTTGATCTCCTATCTACTTGTGCTAGGTGCTATGTTTGATGGTGAACCTCCTTTTGCAAGATACTAAAAATTTGCTCAAAATGCTTTGTGCCATATTTCATATCATCGATTATCTTGAGCTCGGCTAGCACTTGTAATTTGTTGCTATGGTACCACTTTGAGCACTCTCATTCGGTTGAATATAATCTTGAAGCTTTGCATTGTGACATAGTGCATTTCATAGCTTGATTAGTGCATATGCCAACAAGGGGGAGAAAGATACAAAGGCAGTGGCGCATTTGTCCGGGAGTAGCACTTTGAGCTAGATGTGTTGAGCCTTTGCCTCTGTCTTGAGGTCTAGTTGTTTGTGTGTGAAAGAAATTGTTTGGAGCTGTGCTAGTGGTGTTGAGCCTGTCCTACCTCTTCTTGAGGACTAGGGTGTTTTTTAGCTTGGTTGTGTCGAGCCGTTTGCCCATGTCTTTGGGAACCAAGTCTTTGCTCCACGATTGTCGTTTGCCCATGTCTTTGGGAACCAAGTCTTTGCTCCACGATTGCTATCCGGTGATGTGTCTTAGCTTTTGTCTAGCTTATGTTCACTTGGATATGCTATCTTCTATCTTCTTACACATCTTTGTGTTGAATGTTGACAATGCACTCATCAAGGGGAAGTGCGAACACATGGTTGATTTAGGTCACATGTGTTTAGTTTTGTGATGGAGTGATTGTCAACGATCAACATTCTCCTTTTATTTTCATTTATCTTTTATGCTTCGGCTATGTTTCACCGGCATACGTGGGTGTGTCGAAGGCGTATCTCTTTGGTTCGTGTTGTGCGGGTGTTGAGCTCGGAGATGGTAGGCGACGGTGAGGTGAAGGGGGCCCAGGAGGACGTGCCGGGCCGACGGGCCGTGGAGGTGAAGGACGGGCGTGAGGCTTGGACCGAGGGACCGGATCGCCGGGTGGCTAGCCATGGTGGTTGACATCTCGGGACATCGGCGGATGCAGAGGGCGTGGAAGGACCGTGTCGATCGGGTCAAAGGGCGTGCGGGCGGGGCGGGGAGCTCGGATGACTTGGCGACTCGGGCGGTCTAGGCGGCGATGACACGTGTCGAGGAGGTTTGGTGGTTTGCCCTCAAAACCACGGCCTTGGTTTCGTGGTTTGGGCCTCAAAACCACGGGCGCGGGTTTCGCGGGTTTGGGCCTCAAAACCGAAGTGTTACGCCGGGACGGAAGGATGGCACGTGGCGGCATCGGGGAGGTTGCGTGGATGCAAGGCTGGAGTGAGGGAGCGGTGTGGTCGTCGGATCGATTATTACCCGAGTCGACCAAAATAGCCTTAGGGTTCTGAGGACCGACTCATGTATCTTAGGGGTAGTTTAGGCGGAGGGAATATGGGGCTATTTAGAGGGAGGCATACCCCTTCATCCTCCCTTGCCTCTCATTTTTTACATTTTCCACCTAGGGTTCGGACATTGGTGTGAGAGGTCCACCGATCTTGTATCGAATTTGTTGGGCAAGGGCTAGCCGTAAGTAGCTGTCACATGGTGGCGTTTGGGATGTTTGGATCGGTGTTCTTGTTTGATCTTGAGCTGTGATTTTTCGTTCATCACTTGTTCTTCCCGAGTTCCCTCTCTCCCCTCTCTTCTCTTTGTGATTTCTTCGTTTGGCACCGTTTGATCTCATTTTTATTGCCTTGATTCGTGCTAGGGCGTGAGAGGATCATTTCCACCAAAGGAAATCAACTAATTCCTCACGAGCAAGTAGATCGGGCGATTTTTGGATCGAAGTCGATTTTTGGTGTGTTCTTCATGAGATCCAGAAATTCCTCTCGATTTCGATCAAATTGGGCGATGATTTCTTTGGGATTGCCTCTCCTATGCCTTGTAACCAAGTGTCTAAAATCTTGTGGCAAAAGGAGTTGATTTGATCAAGTTTCGAAGGAATTTTGTTTGGGGCGATTTTTAGTTCGTGCTAGACTTTCGGTTCGGGTCGATGGTGTCGGTAGTTCAGATCTTGAGAGT
Source organism: Hyparrhenia diplandra (assembly GCA_015847255.1). NCBI lineage: Eukaryota > Viridiplantae > Streptophyta > Magnoliopsida > Poales > Poaceae > Hyparrhenia > Hyparrhenia diplandra. The sequence goes on along the minus strand of JADLZK010010999.1, from coordinate 571,056 downwards.
GCGTAGCTTTAGTGTTTCTTTTCTATTTTCAGGGTTCCATCGGTATTGCTTTCGATGGTTACGTCTTGCGACTGTCTGGAAAACCCCGGTAGTGTTCGGTAGTTCGGATCGAAAGTCGCCCAGCTTCATCGTTTGTTGTTGTTCTTAGGTTTTGTTCGGTATTGTTGATGGTTCGAATCTTGCGACTTGTCTTGTCTAACCGGTAGTATTGATGTAGTTCGGATATTGAAAGTGCACGTAGGTTCTTTGTTTCTTTGCTGTTCTTAGGTTACGTTCGGTATTGCTGGTAGTTCGAATCTTGACTTGTCTAGTCTTGATTGTTGGTATTTTCGATCTTGAAAGTGCAGCCTCTTCGTTTCTTCTTTGTTGGTAAAATGCCGCTTCAGTTGTTGTCGATGTGCAGTTTTCTAACACGCGTACGTGTTCAGTAGTCTTCGATGGTTGGTGTTCTTGATTTTTGTCGTCTTTGCTCTTAGAGGTTGGGGGTTGAGCCGATGACCCAAAATTGAAAAAAAAAATCGAGGCTCCCATTCACCCCCTCGGTCGCCGTTTAGGTCCTTTAGCTTTCAAGCTTAATTTCTCTCGAGCTCCATTTGCAAAATTAATATTTACTTTGAAACACGAAACCTATGGGTTTGCAAATGCTTGCTCTAAAGTCTAGGTAATTGATGGATATGATATATGATAGTCCGATTTGCTATTTGATCTTACTCCTAGTGACACTAGATTTAAAGATTTATCTTTTGAAAATTGAAAATGCACATGATAAGTTCTGTGTGACAAGAGTGTGAACCTCTCTTGCCACGACCATATATACATGCTAATTAGAATAGGAAAACCTTTTGAAAAATATATATATATATAGGTAAAATTTGCTTTGCATTGAGTTTGTTCAATCTTTGTCGACCCTTAGAAACTTGTCATCTTGATCATGTACACTCTACTCATATTCACTACACTCCACTCCATTCCATTCTACTATATTCCACTCTACACATCCACTATTTATTATACCCATCCACCCATTTATTGCTAGCCAATATCTTACAAAAGCTCCATCATTTATTCCTCTCAAAAAAGATTGCAAAAAAGAGATCTGGGTTGTGTATCTCTAAAAAAAAAAAAAAAAGGAGATGAAAAATAGACAAAAGTCCTATGGGCGAGTAGAGCCTACCTCCTAAAAGAAAAGAGATGAAAAATGAACAAGTGTTTGAGGGCGAGTAGAGCCCACATCTCTAAAAATAATGATGAAAAATGGACAAGTGTCCGAGGGTGAGTAGAACCCACATCTTTATAAGAAAGGAAATAATGGACACAAGTCCGAGGGCCAGAGCCCACCTCTCTTGAAAAAAAAAGAAAAAAAAAAAAAAAGAAAAAGAAAAAAAAAAAAAAAAAGAGAAAAAAGAACCTAGGTTCTCTATAAAGTTTCAAATAAAAAAGAGAGAAGATTCCAAAAAGGAGCAAAAAGTAAGATTTCCCTCATCTATTCTATCCACTTCATACTTTACTACATTCCATACCATATATATATATATTCTATCCACCATACACATGCATCACTTGATCGGTGTGACTTGTATCTTTGGATCCATTGCTTGAATTTACAATATATGCTTAGTAAGAAAATAAATTATTTTTTCTCCTACCTATGAGCTCGGATATATAAGCCTTAGATATTAGGTGAGAGAGAAGAAGACATAATATACTATTGCCTTAACTAAAAAATGTTACATATTATGAGAGTAAGGCAACACTATCTTATTGCCTTAGAGAGGATCACAATTACCACAAATGAGAGATTAGAGAGGGTCATACTTGAGGAACTTTGAGTTTTATTTTGAAAACTTGCAAAAAAACTCGGAAGGACGGTTTGATCAAAAGAGTTTGAGATTTAGTGCTTGACTTGGATCGTTCTATCTTTCAATTATCCAAGATTGCGAAAAAGATATAAAGCCCCAAAAAAAGGTAAGAGGTAATTGAATAATTAAAGTTTGAAAAAGTTTATCTTTATCCGGAGAGAAATTTTGTTTGAAAGCATGTGTATTTTAAAGGTGTGATAAGCGTTGCGGCAACTCGATCCTTTTGCTAAGTTTGGCTTTACTAGGGACTAGCAAAGGGTAAGCTTGGGGAACTTGTTGACACCTGTTATAGCATAATATTAATATTCAACTAAACGTAAAATAAGGGCACAAAATGAATATCAACATAGACTAGGGGCTTGACTAACATAGTTCCACAAGTTTTGGTGATTTGTATATTTTTAGGGGACTAAAAGGGAAAAGCCTAGGAGTTTGCAAAACATATGAAGCATAAACATGTCACAAATATATTCCAAGATAGCACCATTGCAAAGAGCTGCGTCGAGACGATCGAAGCGGATATATTGTTTGCTATATTGAGTCGAATCAAAAGATATCGGTTGCGGAGCGAGTTCACTAAAAACGTCATAACCTTCTCATACGGACTCCGTTTCTGCAAAATACCAGTCATTACGAAGCTATCGATCGGCCGGCGCACCCACGAAATATGGACTCATAATTCCACAAGGGACTGGCGGCCGCCAGGCCTTTCTCTCCGGCCGCCCAGTCCCCGAGCCCGATCCAGCCATCTTCGTAGGTCGGTTTGTAACCAACTTTGAGGTTGTATCTACACCGTTGCCAAGGTAGGTTTGATCCAAGGGCTATCATTCATTGCCAAGGGCTATATAAGAAGACCCCCTGCCCCTGGGGTGAAACCCTAATTCATTCTATCTCATTATTCATTATCTCTCGGACAGAGGTGTCCCAAATGTAAGGATAACCTCTCTCTCCTGGATTAGTGAATTAGAGGTAGATTAGAAGTAGATTAGATATGTAATTAGAGATAGATTAGACATGTAATTAGAACTAGATTAGATCTAACTTAGATCTAATCAAGAATAAAGGAGAGTGGAGCTATGCTCTTTGTTATGATATGTCTTCGGAGTATGGTATGTCTTTTATATCTTCTCTACAAGCCTTATGCTTTAATATATTTATCTTCTCTATTTACATTCATGATCTTCATATATTGTTAAGCATAGTTGTTTACATTATTGCATGGGATCTCCGCTCGTATTGAGGGCTCTAGTTATGCTAGGTAGCTAGAGTTGTAATCTATAGTGTAGACATGGTGTCTATACTATAGGTTACCGAGTTCTTAATCCACGGATAGTCGTGGTAGCCCCGGGGTGACAAAACTTCTGTAAGGCCTTTGTAATCCACCACGTTCGGATTGGTGTTTTTAAAACGTTTTAGGCAGCCTTCTCCAACTACCTTTTTCCCGTCTTTCTTGAGAGTTGGAAAGGAACCGCTGCTCCAAAGTGCAGTAAGTGTAATTGCTATCATAGAACCTAAGTAATTAGAGAGATACCTGTGAACCTTGGATCTTTCCTTTTGACCTCTTGATTAGTTTAATTATTCTTTTGACATGTTAGGTAGTTTATTATTTTAATGCTTTGATATTAATTTAGTCTTTATCAATTACCCCTCACTAAAGTATAGTGGTTTGCTAAGTTAGTGGATACATGATTGTGACTTATTAGAATTCTTTTAGACAAAGCTTCCAATGGATACGATACTCTAGAATACTCATCCTAGGGGAAAAGCTACAATGGTAGGTGTTACATTGCACTCCTGCGTAATTCTTCATATTCTTTTAGCACTTAACAAATGCCAACAATATGCATCCCAACCATATAGTACGACAATTGCATCCATTTTTATGCCTCGGCATACTTGCTCTCTTCTATGGGTTTTGTTACAAGTATAGGATATAGGAAGACAAAACGCCCTACAGGCGTAAAGATGACATTTTATATATATGGCGGAGGTGGGTTTGTAGTACAATATCTTCCTTGGGCTTTTGTGCATTTAACTCATATGTCAAGTTGTTGTTTCTATTGATATATATGTTCCTCATGAGCACACGAATCGAGCACATCACCCCTACTAATAATACACAAATGAGAGATGTTGCAATGGAACCATAGCTAGGTGATGCTTGTAGGGTGTTGAGAATAGGAGGCATCGGGAACTATGACCTCTGCTCACTATTTGGAAGCGAGTACGAAAACCTAAGATTAGGTGCCAAGGTACTTGACGTATGGATTGGTTTTTGGATTCCATCCCCACAAGTCAATGGATATTGAAGACGATGGGCCGCCGAGCCCTCCCGATCCGCTAACGCTTGGCAAATGAGCGGCATCCGTATGACCCAAACAAACACAACCCTCCCCCCGTCCAGCGTCACCACCAAACCGACCAACGCCATCCCTCCAAATACGACGAAACCCTAGCGCACAACAAGAAGAGCGAGAAGGGCCGGAGGCCCACCTCATGAGGCCACGAGCGGCCCGCCGCTGCAAGGGCCCATGGGAGGCGGCAGCGCGCCACCGCACGGGGACCCCTCCGGAGGGCGTTTTTTTCGCCTCGGCCCCCTCGGGAGGAACCGGGCCTTCGAGGGCTCTTTCTTGGGAGGCGACCCTCGCCCGGCCGGCAGCCCCACAGCCTCACTACGGGGACCAAGAACTAATCCCCTCAAATCATGAAGTCTTGCGGGACCCGAGCCGGCGGGGGTCCTTGACTGGTATCTGAATGGTAAAGGCTCCTCTCCTCCGTCAAGGGGCGCCTCCGAAGTCGGGGATCGAGCCCGGGAGCTCGGCCCCATGCCGCGGGGAGCAGGCGGAGGGGCTATCAAGCAGCAGCGAGGTCCAGCGGCGGAAGATCGGCGGAGGACCCCTGAGGTCATCCCCTCGCAGCTACTAGCGGCACTACCCGGCGGCGGTGGGAAACCCTGCAGGTTCCGCGAGGGAGCCATGTGTATTCCCAGTACTAACCTTATGCGAATAGTTACTAGCTTGCCCTGCGAGACGGGTTGTAGTGAGCATTCTCCTACCACCTACCATGTACCAAATTGTAAATCAGCCCCTCGACCCATGGTATTCCTATAAATACCAGGTGCGAACCTTTGGGAAGAGGGGATCGTTGGCGGTTTAAGCGCCATTCACTCGTTTTTGTCATATCTACGTCCGCCCGTGATTTAACTCATCCCTCCCTCGGAGGCGAAGCCCTCCGTCCCAGACCCTTGGCAACCCAGTCGGAAGATGTCGGGCCTCTCGCTCCTTGTCACCGTGTTCACGACTCATCACCGTAGGAAGCCCTGCGTCCCCTTCCCGCCCCCTCTGGGTCGCGAAGGGGCTAAGGGGCGGGAGTGATCCCCCACGGCTGCTTGGTTGGGCATCTATGTTGATGCCTGCGTGTGCGCACCTTGTGGGCGGCGCCCAGGGACCTACAAGCAACGTTGCCCGGCAAGATGGGACCTGCCGACACGCCAGCGAGACAGCTAGCGAGAAGGCGGCGCCACCATACTCTTGTTGAGAAGTGTGTGCCCACATCGATAAGGAGGATGGACTCCCGCCCTTCCTGCCCGTGCTGTTTTGTCTTTGTTTTCAGCGGTTTTTAATTTTTTAGTTTCACTTGCTCCATGACAATTTTATAGACACTCCATGCTCACTATCACGGTTGTATGTGCATCAACCATTCAATTTCTTTAATTACATGCATTTGACTTCAAAAATAGATCAGTTGGTAAAATATAAAAATGTGGCAACAAAAACGAGATAAAGTGAGGACCATAAATAACTGCACCCCAGTATCTGTAGCATGGAAAATTTTGGACTATATAAGTAGCAGGACGTGGCGGTTAAAAAGGAGGGTCATGATCACTAATACTAATTAATGCAAACCGCAAAATGCTAGCGAGTCATTCATGTTGTTGGTTTGCAGGATTGGGAGACATTGGGATGAATTACAACACCCAGAATTGGTTTGCAGGTATGAAATTGACACCAGTTACCTTGCGCGGATCACCCACTGGTTCCAAAGTATCAGACAGTGTGTTGGCTACTGCCACTAGTGCCGTTGGTTTTTTCTTGATAGCAAATAGGGTAAGAAAACTTGAATTATCCATTATGCTGGAAATGATACAAAAATGTTCGTCTAGAAGGGATGGAAAAAAAGCAAAGTAATATTTGTTTCTAGCTGGGCTTTCTATGCTCAGAATTGATCTGAAACTCAATAAGAATTCACTATGTAGTTCCTGTGTCAGAATTGCACATACCCTTTAAAAAAGATTAGGAAGTTTTGCAATCCTTTGTATAGATTGCCATGAAAGAATTTCACACCTGTTATGCTCGGATGACTACACCCACCGGCAAACAGGTATCAGTTTGTGTTGGCTACTGACAGTATTGCCGTGTCACAGGATAAACATCGGTGCATTCTGAATTATCCATTCTGAACTTGTGCACTGCATGATGAATCCAGCAATATAATGTCGGCATCATCCACCACATTGCAAATAAATGTCTAGTATTAGCCAGACGCATCCCAAGATCGCTTGTAAACATTACATTTTGCATCTCCCACTCAGAAACTACAAAACAAAATTACAAGTCCAAATTAGCATTGCCCATTCGTGTTTGGATCTAATTTTTCGTATTGTACCAATTCCATGGCTTTCATGCAAACGCACACATTGCTCATTTTTTTATTGAGCCATGACAACTCAAAATTCGATGTTTGCTCTAAGAATGTTTCCTGACCAATTTCTTAACTAGTTGCTCACTATTTATTATAGTAACGTGCATCCTGGTCTAATTCAAAAGCGTGACCACAAATAAATTGAGTTGTCAGCATACCCGGTGTTTCCGTGTTCAGGAGGGGATCAATTTTTCAACATTGATACTATTGAGTCTGGCATGTCCTAGGACGTTAGTTTGACAAGATCCAGAACCAGATCTCGCCACTCCAAGGCTGGGAGCACACGTTCAACACTAACATTCAGAACTTCCGAGTGAAAGGATCACAAGATGTTGATCCTGAAAAGAGGACTTGATTGTTCTTACGGGGCATGATGAACGCTCATGAGCACTAATATGTATGGCATTGGTCTCATTTTTTTAACATGAGCTGGACAAGAGCCGCTTTTGAAAGTATTAAGCATTTATGTTGTCATGGGCCATGTGTGCATGTAGTTAAAATGTGTAAGTTATGCTTTGTAGATAGTTCAACCACTACGGGGCAACCGGAACAGTATGTATGCACATTATATGTGAGCCCATGCTCAATTTTCAATTGTCTAGTGTAACTAAACATGCACGTCAACAGTTGTCTTGGAATACAGTCGAAGAAACAAAGTGTGGAATATCAATCACGAGAATGCTTAAGTGCTATTAGCCCACGGTGGACCTGGTTACATGTTCTCTTTAGATTCCAAATGCTGTCGAACAGAGGGAGCACTAAGCAGAACAACTAGTACACATGTGTAGCTACTCGATGAGTAGTACCTAAAAATAGGACACAAATGGCTGTTTTTGGGCAAAAGGAAGGATCACTACTCGCATTTCATAGCTGCTAAGAGATGGTCAATTCTCATATTCATCCCAACCGTATAGCTGACCACTGCATCCATTTTATGCCTCAGCATACTTGCTCTCTTATAGCTATGGGATTTGTTACAACTATAGGATATAGGGAAGAGACCAAACGCCCTACAGGGTAAGATGACATTTATATATGGCTGGAGGTGGGTTTGTAGTACAGTATCTTCCTTGGGCTTTTGTGCATTTAACTCATATGTCAAGTTGTTGTTTCTATTGATATATATGTTCCTCATGAGCACACGAATCGAGCACATCACCCCTACTAATAATACACAGTAGACAGTTGCAACGGAACCATAGCTAGGTGATGCTTGTAGGGTGTTGAGAATAGGAGGCATCAGGAACTATTACCTCTGCTCACTATTTAGGTGCAGAGCACGAAAACACAAGAGATTTGGGGGCCAGGTACTTTGACGTATGGATTTGTTTTTTTGGATTCCATCCCACAAGCCAATGGATATTGAAGACGATGGATTTCGAGTGGGCATAGAACTTTAATGCTAGAACTTAATTGCAGCTGGCTGCTGCTGTTTCAATCATGCTGCATGAGAGAGATTGCTGCCATAACAGCTGCACTGCAGCACTGATAATTTCAAAGTGAAACAATACTGAGTTTAGAATTGTCATTATCCATATTTGTTGTCTGACGTATGTATAGACAGGCAAATATATTAGTTTATATTCAAGACTGCACCGTACGATCAACATTCTTATGTGTATGTGTCCTTTTTGTATTTGACAATTCATAATAGTTTATATATATGTATCATTCAAATACATGCATTTGCTGCAATGTAGTTTCGGGTACTCAAATGAAAATATATTAGATCAAACCAAAAATGGGTGAGCTAAAGAAATTTTTGGATTAGGTTTACAAATTTTCACCTGTCGAATATTTATGTTTAGCTAATATTCAGCTGAATTTTAAACCAAATATTTGATTCAGAGATGAAATAGAAAATGAATGGATTATAGTTTGATAAAAATTACATATTTTGTATTCAAGGATGAACATATAAGTTTGTTTGAACTCTACTGACTATATATATTCGACTAAATTTTGTGGACAGTATGATGTTGTGTCCGGTCTCAATGAGATGCGTGAATTTCCTCCAGCCATTTCAAGCCCCACCCACAGTTTAGCAGATATAGAGGCAATGAAGCCAGGCGCCCAATCCGTAAATTTTTAGTTCCTGGGGGGTGCGTACTTGCTGCCAAGTTATTTCTGGGCCGAGCAAATATTGTTAGGTGCAAATGATTCATGAAGCCAAATATGTGGTCATACACTACTAAAATAACGTAACATTAGTGTCGTTTTTTAATTTACCATGGCGTGTTTTTTGAAACCCCAATGGAGGGAATGGATTGTCGATTTGGTTAATCAGTTGGTTTTTGGTCCACCAAAGCCACCGCGAAGCACTAGATAAAACAAAAGAAAGAGAACCCAGATCCAGTCCCAAATGTACTTTGAGTTTGTGCTCACAGCTGGGCTTTGGCTGCTATAGGTTTTTCATGCGCTGCCCTCGTCACGGCCTTCATGCCCGAACCGCCCGGTGGGAGGGGAGGGAGGGCTGCCACTGGTCCCCAGCGCTGGCGCGCCCAGATTCTGCACGCCCGGCTGCGAGCTGCGGATCAGACGCCGGCGTGAGTTACTGCGGATCGGGCCGCAATGTGAGTCACCTTGCTGCCCAGATCCCAAGACGCGCCCGTGCGGCGTGGTAAGCCCGTGTGGCGCGTGGGGAGGGCGCGGGATCACGAACCACCCCGGCGTGAGGCGGAGGGCGCTGGATCTGGCAGTGATGGGGCCCCCATATGCAGATCCGCACCCAGCGGCGTGAGGGATCCGGCGCGGATCGAGCGCTGGGTTACGCGCTGCGCTCGCCGCCAGCACTTCACCATGGAGTGCCTGCGTGATAGAAACAGTCCTGATGCTTCCCAATCGTAGGACTGATTCTTGGTAGTGACAAATTCTACAATAATACTAGCATGTCTGCCTCAAATCTTGGGTGATTTGTATGCTACGGTAAACATTTTTATTGGAACAAGGACATATATATAAGACTGAGGCTTGTAGTACCTATAGACTTTGTAGGTTTCTCATGAGGATGAGGTGTGGGTAAGGCAACTATATATGATTGGCTATGGGAATTAGTGGTGGCAGTGGGTGCAAGTAATTAATATGGAAATTTGAATTTTGGTTCTATTCTATTGATTGGTTCATGGGGGATATAAGAGGATTTGATGCAACAACATATGACCACTGGGAAACCCATGGGCTAGTCCAGAGGTAATTGTAATGCATGTACACTGGATTTACACAGGCAGTAAGAGCCCACGCCCGTCTGTAGCACCCAAAATGGAAAACCAACTAATTCTATAACACCCTAATCCGTTAGAAGCATGTAGTTTTAGTAGTTGTATTGTTGGTCTGTGTGGCTGGTGTGACACATGAGGGAGTTGAAATTGATGTATTTAGGGATCATCTTGGAGTTTAGGAGGGTGACTGCGAGACTTATAATTCCTATTGATTTCCAAATGTATATTTGTTGCACCTATTGACATGAAGTGAGGATGAGGTATAACAGAGCTGCTACGAGTATACAGACCTGTACACGCAAGCAGCTGGGCGTTGCAAAGGGGTTCATCCTTATTTGGAGACCGTAGCCATTGCTTCATGCACTGTGATGAGTAAGATGACCGCCAGAGCCATTTTCTGTCTAGGTGGGGCCTTTGTCGAGTATAAAATTTAGGGCATGTCGCAAATTTCGGCAAAAGAACACTTTCGGCAAATATTGAAAAACTCGGCAAAAGAGCTTCTTTGCCTAGCTAGAAAGGACATTTTTTTGTGTGTGTGGTGTTTGTGTTTTGAGGGAAAAATGATTTTTGGCGGTATCATATCTTATGGTGGATGCCTCCATTAATCGATTTTTAGGGCGGGGTTCTGACCGCCTCAGTAAGTGTGATGTTTGTTTAAAGGCAGTCAACCTTATGCTCACCTCTATAAATAAAAAAAAAAATATGTATCTGAGAACGAAAAGAATGTATCTGAGAATGACTTTGTCTAGTGTTTAAATGGGAGTGTTAGTGTCATATTAACACTTTAGATTGTCGTTAGATTTTCCACATTGGGTTTTTATTTTATGGGTTACATACATAATCAATGTATCATCAAATGGGGATTGCAAGTGTTCAATCATATTTGGATGATCAATTGAGTGGTTACTTGTGTCACTACACATTGTTTAGCACATACTAATTAAAATTTTTGATGATGTCATACAGGACCTTTAAGGAATGGAAATGTCCTATGGAATAAGCACAGAACCCTCCCTTGGGCCGTTTTATATATGTAACCGATTGTTCATTTGGAGAACACATTAATCAATAGTCATTCATTCGTTCAATCTCTTGTTTCATTTACTTTCACAGCGTTAAAGTTTCAATACTCACTAACATCAATGTCATGCATGCTGTAGGCATTTCTTTTCAAACATATATGCAATAATTGTTGAAAGAATAGGAAACATATTTCAATGAAAAAAAAAGAGATAAATGAAGGAACATGGACGCAAACCCACTCGACTATAAATATAACTTGACTTGATCATCTGTATCCCTCCGGGTAAAAGTCAGGCGTCACAGTGGTAGTGCATCAGACATTAACATCACTCATAGCACAGCTCATACCACGGTGTCCATAGTTCGGATTGGGAAGCACCTGGAAGTTAGCACAAGTTGCCTGATACGAGATCACCAACTGCTGGTACTACTCAAAATAAACTTTTCCTCTACGGATTCAAGTACATGTGTCCGCCGAGGAACCTTCTGTCTGTTTCAAGAGCCTCACCGTCACCCAATGTACAGGAACCTTCTGTCTGTTTCGAGCTTACTGTCCCGTCTGTGCAAAAATGCTTGTCAACAATCACTGGCTGTGGCAGGGTTTCCAGTGAACCCTGCGTCCTGAAGAAAAACGAGAAGCCTCCAGTGATCCCTGCGTCAGTCATGATTGATGAGAGCCTCATCACTGCACAAGAGCTATAGTATATGTAGGTGTTTGCAAAACGGGCTCGGAGGCGGGCGGGACTGTTGCTTGCCTCTGTTACTGATTGGCCGGGCAGCTGGCATGCAACAGCCTCGGTCAAAGCAACTGACACGGGGAACTGGGCAGCCAAACACGCCACCTAAACGATGCAGCCATCCTAACACAACTGCCTTGGTAAATCACTAACCAACACTGGCACTCTAACTCAACTGCCTTGATTCTTCTCAGTCATCCTTGCCCACACAGCCAATGAGCCCCTTCCTCAATCTCTCCATCCCTCTGACACTTCCAATGCCCTCTCCTCACAACGGCACCCTTCTCTTTCCCTATTTCCCTACCGACCCCTCCCTCCCAATGGTCCCCCGTCTCGCTCCATCCCTTCCAACCAAAGCTGCCACTCCTCCCTCTCCAGCAGCGCTCTCCCAGGGCTCACTCTTGGTGATGGTGGCGTGATTAGTGTGGAGCAGCGGCGCAGGCGTTGTGAGCAACAACAAAAAACACACTGTGCCCCCCTTTGTAGCAAAATATACTGCTTGATACATATGGAGCCATTTAATGCTTTGGTGACATGATGTCGCTAATGTACAAGATGTACAGAACCTCATTTCCCAAGACTGACCCATGTCCATAGGCTACACGCTGGTATGTTCTTGCTCAGCGCGGGTTCACCATGGATCTTACAGAGGGAAGGAACCGCCAACTTCATGACCAACGACCTTATGAGTCCAAATGCATATACTAGGACGTCGATACTAGAACCCTAGAACCTGAGCTTACTACACCAAGCGAAGCAGCACTCGATCATCTTAGTCACTAAGGGAGTTACCAATTTGACACCGAACATCCTCAAAACGGACTTTGATCTATTACTGCTTCGCCTCGAACTCTGCCGTGCAAAAACAACAAGACTAAACCAAGAGCACAGATGGACATGACACTAAACACTAAAAACACCTAATGGTAGGAGATACAAACAATTTTATCCATTAATTACATAAAAGATCTTCGCCTGGTCACTCCTCCCTGGACAACCCGCACCACCATCTCGACCAACTGCCGCGTTTTGTTGCCAACAATATGGCAGTAGAAACGATGAGCAGCAGCAGAGTTGTGTCAGTCTGGCGGCCATGAGGAGAAGAAGCCCAGCTGGACATCAGCCCTAGTAACGGGAGATGAGGACAATGGAGGAAAGCCTATGCCGCTTTGCAAAGTGGAGATGGATCAGCTAACACGGAAGTTCCTACCTCTCCCCTTCTCCTCCTCTTGGTCGGCCTTTCTTTCCTCTGATGTAGGCCCCCATTGAGCGTCCTCCTTCCACTCTGATGTAGGCCTTTCTTTTTCTTTCTTTCTTTCCTCGGAAGTATAATTATCTTTTAGCTGGATGGTACACTTCGTCCTACAAAGTTCCACTCTGATGTTTCTTGTAGTGGAATAGTCACATACCCTGAGCGTCCCTCCTTCCACTGTGATACAAACAGACCCGATCTTTCCGAATCCCACGACCAACTTATGGTAGTGACAAATAATACAATAATACTAACATATGTGCCTCAAAACTTGGGTGATTTCTATGCTACGTGCCCAGACGTTTTTATTGGAACTATGACATATGTGTATAAGACTGAGGCCTAGCTGGTGGTACCTATGAACTTTGTAGGTTTCTTATGAGGATGAGGGTGCCTTTGGCAACTATATATGAAGGGCTATTACAATTAGTGGTTGGAGGTGATGCAATGAATTTGCATGAAAATTCGACAATGAGTTATGCCTAGGACTCAATCGTCTAATCCTAGGACGGTCGGAGTCAAGCTTCTAGTTGCATGATTGATTCCATCTCTTAAAACACACGCTTTGCATAAGCAGTCTCTCTGCAACAGCAAGTCAATTTCTTCATGAATCCACGCCACTCTCGTCAACGATTTGTGACCCCTCGGAAAATGGAATGTTTGACATACAAAACAATAAGGAAATTTCTATTGATGCCCCGACATCAATATTTGCTCTTTTTGCAACAAACTGAATGTTTTTGCAATTGACGTGTTCAATAACTTGACATTGCAAGGGTTGTTGAAAGCGAGCGAGAGAGACAGACTAATTTTATTGTCCACATCACAAACAACAACTACATCCACGTGTAACTATATACTGTGACGGAACATGCATGAAAATGAATCTTGATTCTGGTGATCAGATCCCGTTACTGAATGATTCTGGCAGAACACATGATTCTTTAACTTTTCACGCTAGTAACATAGCATCATTGGGTGTGCCACTGCGATAGGAACTAACTGAGATATTACTCAATTTGCACACATGAAGTTACTTCCTTTAATCGTTGGAGATATCAATTTTTCACATAAAAGTAAAGTTCCAGTTTCATATCTCCTCAAAGAACATGCTTCGTAAAGTTCCAGTTACATAACTCAATTATGACTATACTACATCAGCCATACTCCATAACAATACGGCAACACTAAAGAGATAAACAAATGTTTGATAAGAGTCCTCCAACTCCTCACACATCCATGATTTTGCGCTCCCTGTCATCACTTGGTGCCTTTTTACACTTCTGCACAGTTTTCTTGACTTGGTCGCATGTGTTTTGTGCATGCCATTGGTTGGCCTCAACAAGAAGGTGGTTGATCAGTAGTGTACCGAGGGACCATGTCACTCTACAGCGAGCAAAATCAGTGCATGCGGAACTTGTGCCCGCTACTACAAGTCAAGGACGACACCATCAACAGCTTCCTCATCAAGATCTTCGAGGGCAAGGATTGCAAAACATGATGGGGAATTGTGTGAAAAGAGAGGACAAAACTAGTGGATATTGTGTTTGTCCCCTCTTACTCCCTGTATCCCCTTCTAAGGCTACTGTAGTCTCTCAGCATTCACAAAACACAATTTCTTGATGCATCCCAATCCTACTATGACTTTCATGGAGAACTTTGTGACCCCATAAAAAGGAATGTTGAAGACAAAGTGATATAAAACAAGTTTTGTGTTGTGGTATTTATACTCCACAACTATACATTGGTCTGTTTGTGCTACTGGGCTAGCTTCATAAAAGATTTCTTTACTAACAATGACACAAAGTTATCCATCTAGTACTTGTTCCTCCACAATTATTGTTTCAGCTACCATATATATGGAGCAACATGCCCTAACTAAACACAGGTTTGTAAGTACCAGACATGTATAAGAGTAATCTTTTGCACATCATCAAAGAATAAGTTTGAGGTGTATAATTTCTCTACATGAGCTACAAGTGGATACTACTACATGTACATGACAACTCCAGACTCTTTTTGATGTTTAGGTGATGTGAGGGAGTAGATAGATGGAGATGGAGAGCTAACCATTGTCTCTGTGTGTTCTGGATGGACCAATTTTTCTTGGACCACCAGAGGTAACCGGCCACAATCTCTTTTGACCATTAACACTATGAGTCTAGGCACCTCCCTCGGACGTTAGTTTCATGACATCCGGAACCTCATCTCGCCACTCTGTTTGATGAGATTTTGTGCAACATTTTTCTCATTGTGTATGCATATATATACTTTATCAAATTCGTTGGGAGCTAATAGAAAATATGAATGTATACTCGTGTTTTCAATTAGCCCGAGCTGATAACCAGCATGTGCATGGCCATGCAAGCACAAGAAACTAGCAAGTGTATGTCCATGCGTGCCAAATCGTATACATGAAAAGCTAACAGGCGCAGCTATATGTACGTCTATCGGACGTCGCAAGCCTTTGGACTATCGAAAACATACACGTATATTAGGCTTTGCTTTCCCAATATACAACGGAACTCCATCATACTTGGCCCACCTGTCATGGGCTGTATGGGAGAAGTGCTAGTTGATCTCATTATTGGACGAAACACAAGCGCCGTGTACACGTCCACGCAGCCCCAGCAGATTAAATATCTCAACTATAGCCTTCTAGAAACTTGATAAATATCACTTACGAGGGGATAAGCACAAAGGGGCCAGCGCCGGATATCTCGGGCGCGCTTAACCAACTCAGGCGGCGCGTGCGTGCCGCCAAAGGCCCTATGGCTAACCCTAACCCTTGCCCTATAAAAAGGACTCCAGGCCATCACGGGAGAGGGGGGTCACACTTTGCATCAAGGCGCCGTCAGGCTGCCGAGCAGGGGTGTATGATCGTCTCGCATCGCCGCCGGCCGGAGGAGCGCCCAGGCGCTGGCTTGATCCAGCCCTGCCGGCCGAATGAAGAGGACCCATTGGGCAACCCCGGCACGGCGCGCTACCACACGGTGCTCGCCTCAAGATGGCTTCGTCCAGCCCGATCTATACCGCGACGCCGAGCAGCTGGTCTACGAGCGCCATCGATCTACTACATGAGCGCTGCCCGGCAGGGAATGCCACGTGACACGTTGTCGCTGGCCAAGATCGTCTAGGCCCATATCGACTCGTCGCGCCGCCGCCGGGTGACGTTCACGCGAAAGCCCGCGGGCGCTCGCCGGAGATGACGGCCAGCCGATCATCGTAGAGGGCAGCCGCCGCCACGGCGCCATCTGTCCAGGAGCTTGCGGTGGATCAATCCAGAGGAGATGAGATGACGACATGCATGCACTCCTGCTGCAGCGTCACCATATAATGAAAGCACCAGTGAAATGCACGCGTCTACGGCGGTACGCTTCTGCTTCTCCATCCCCGACGTTGTTGGACAACAAGGCCGATGCCCAACGTGGAGGAGACGATGCATCCAGGCGCCGTCAGGCTGCCTGGCAGGAGGTGTGCGACAGCCATGGTGCAATGATGGCGAGGTCAAGGGCATTGGCTTTGTCCATGGCCTGTTCTACACTGCGACGCCGAGCAGGGAGGATGGATCACATCGCGCCGCCGCCGGCCAGGATCATCCGGTCGAGGTAGACACCATACCTGGCTGCGCCACGTTGCATCCACTACGCCGACTATGCAGCGGGCTGCCGGCCAGCATTTTCGTCTACACCGACGACATCGCCGCACTGCAAGGGGTGAGCGCGGACGCCTTCAACGGCGGCTCCATCTACTCGACGCAGCCACCGTGTTCAGAGGGGAGCCTGGATGCTATCGACAATGGCTCCATATTTGCGAGGACGCCGCCGCTGTCGACGATGGCTCCGCATCTACACCAACGCCGCCGCTGCCCTCAAGATGTGAGTTGGTTGGCACAACACACATGCCAAGCCACGACGAATGCGTCATCGGCGTCTACGACAAGTTGACGCGCACATGAGCAATCCACGATTTCGCCACCACGCGTCCTCTCGACGCTGGCGAGGCAGACAACGGGAACGCCCCATCACGGAGGTGAGCCTGGACGCCATCGTCAATGGCTCCACATCTACGCCGGCTGCCGCGCACCAGTAAGCTCCACCTCTACGCCGGCTGCCGCGCACCAGTAACACGCGCCCAAGCGGTGGCTGATCGACGCATGCCCATGCTATCTAGTGCCGCAGTCGAGATTACGGCACAGTGATGTGGAGTACCACGATGCATCGGCGATGGTGCATGCAGGTGCATGTGCGCGTGCTAACAAGCCATGAGGGCACCAGCAACCATCCAAGCTGCATATACATGTATATGCATATACGCGCGAAGCTGTTCGAGGCAATCGAGCCACCTACATCTACGCACTGCTTCAGCTACTACCACCACCCGCCAGCCCACGCCGACGAGGCGGACGATGTAGGCGAGTGCAAGTCTTCGTCAAGCTACTACAACTTCAACTACACCACGTGACCAAGTTCCACGGCGTACCACGACGACGTTGCGAGAAGTCCAAATCGGTCAAGCTACATCAACCATGCAAGTGCTACTACCACTACAACTCATGTCGTTCGTTCGACACCGGCACCCGGCGACGACACGGGCGGCGTGGCTAATGCTCTAGCCACGTTCTACCGGCTCATGGACCGACGAGGCCATGGACACGCCGACGCCATCCACATCTACACCAACACACATGCATGGAGAAGTGAAGCGGACCGGCGGCGACGACCAACGCAGCTTAATCGAGGTACTACGTGAGCCTGACTCACGGGGTAATTAACTAGGAGCTTTCAGGGCCCTAGGAACCATGAAGACCACATCGCCTATGTCAGATTGTCGCCATCAAGCAACCCATGGAGCGCATGTACTAGGAACCTATATTTGTATTTTCATTAAATATGAATAAAGTTCATGTTCCCTCTATTTGTTTATTTTGTGTACTTTAGTACACTGGCACGCCCGCATACTTTTATTTCGCATAGAGAGATCCTCCCCTGCTTGAGTGATTTTTCTGCGGAAACACACTCCAAGCCTGGGAGGACATGTTCAACTCTAACATTCAGAACTTCAAGGGAAAGGATCACAAGCATGTCGAGCCTGAAAAGAGCACTTGATTGTTTTTCTGCGCCATGATCAACTCAGGATTGTGTTGCCAGTGTTTTCCTACAGGGTTTTATATACTTCTAAAGAACTAAAGCTAGGTGGGGATAATAGTGAACCAACAAATATCAAGTTGATGTGAAAGCACGTCACAAACCAGTTTTGACTGTCAGTCCATGATAGGGCCCATGCAGATGGTCAGCGGCAGGACCCTGTACGAGGCCAATAGCATTGGCGGATCAAAGGGGGTCAGGGGGTCCACCGACTCCCCCTGGCCCGCCTGTCATACTTACATGATACATATGTACTCAAAGGAACAGATGCATACAACCGCGGTTCCATGTGCAGCATCGTCTCTGTCAAGGTCCGCCCCCTGTGCTCCGTCGAATTCACCTCGTCCTCTGCCATGGTTTACTGATTTGCATGTAAAAAAATTTTGGTGCACCCCCTGTGCTCAAAAGCTAGGTCCGCCACTGACCAATAGTGAGCCCTGGGAGAGGCTGCTGGCAGGCTACAAGGAACACTAATATGTATTTTTTTACATGCCATGCTTCTCGTGGTGTGACCTGTTAGAGCAGTGAGCTCTGGGAGTCTCCTGACTGACCCAATGTCGACCCAGGTTAGAAGGTTGGCACCTCCTTATTTTTCAAAGTTATTGGAGAGTTTTCTTCTGTAATCTAGTTTTTTAAACATGAGCTGCATAAAAGCCTTTTCAGAGAGTTTCAAGCATATATGCTAACATAAACATGTGGATGTAGTTAAAATGTGTAAGTTACGAAATCTTTGCAGATAGCTGAGCCACACTACCAGCGAGCGGAACAGTATGTATGCACATCAAGTATGAGCCCTACACAATATTTAACTACCTAGTGTATATTAAATATGCACTTCAAAGTACAATGAGACCCACCAGGTTAATAATAGGTCAGCAGTTCTCTTGTACTAAACTCCAAGAAAACAGTGTGTGGAATATCAGTCACGAGAATGCTTAGTGCTATTAGCCTAGGGTGGACCTGGTTATGTGTTCTTTCTGTAGCATCCAAATGCTGTCGAACAGAGCAGCACCAAGAAGAACAACTAGTACACATGTAGCTACTCGATGAGTAGTGCCTGAAATAGAACACAAATGGCTGTGTTTTTGGGAAAAAAGTAAAGATCACTACTCGCGATTCATAGCAAGTGAGAGATGGTCAATTCTCCAATGCATCCCAACCATATAGTTCGCCACTAGCTGCACCCTCTTTATGCCTCAGGATACTTGCTCTCTTATAGCTATGCACTTTGTTACAAGTGTAGGAAACAGGGAAAACACCACATGCCCTATAGGGTAGGGTGACCTTGTATATATATGGACGGAGGTGGCCGGTTTGCAGTACAATATCTTCCATGGGCTTTTGTGCATTTAACTCATATATGTCGAGTTATTGTATCTCCTGATATATATGTTCCTCATGTGCACACAGATCGAGCAGATCAGCCCTACTAATAACACGCAGTATAAAGTCGGAATGGAACCATCGCTAGGTAATGCTTGCAGGGTGTTGAGAATAGGAGGCAACAAGAACTATGATCTATGCTCACAATTTGGTAGCAGGTGGCAGCACAGACGACATTAGGTGCCAGGGTCCATATTAATTTTTTGTTTCAGTATTTGGGAGTCAATGCTAAAAAAATCCACCACAGGTGAATGGATATTGAGGACGATGAACCAGTGGGCACAGCTGAAAGCGAGGCTCTGCACTAACTAATGCTAGCACCTAATTGCAGTTGGATGCTAGTGTTTCAATCGTGTTGCGTGAGAGAGATTGCAACCACAACAGCTGGACTGCAGCACTGATAAGTTCAAGCGAACATGATGAATTTAGCTGTTTTCCTATCTAGATTTGTCACGTCCATATTTGATGTTTGACGTTTGTACAGAGTACATGTATTGCCCTGTTTATTAAGCAATAAACAGATCACAAATGAGAAGGTTGTGCAGAACCTTCTGGGACATGCCGGCAGATCTGTGGATTGAGACTATGCACCATATGATCAACATGCTTATGTCCTGAGTGTGCGTGTATGTATATTGAGAATTAATAATGGTATATATATCTGTTCATTCAAATAGTTTGCCTCCGCATACCTATGTAGATTCGGCTGCTGAAATGAAAAACAAAAAAATCAGATCATACCAAATGGGTGAACTAAAGAAATTTCGGATTGGGATTTACACGTTTTCACTTGTCAAAATTTTTAGGTTTAGCTAATATTTAGCTGAATTTCAAACCAAATATTTGTTTTGGAGATATGAAATAGAAATGAATATCAAACCAAATGCCACATATTAAGTAGTCGGAAAAAGACAAGCAGCTCAGGAATCAGGATTACTGTGGCTGCACATTTATCTGTATGTTTGTTCTTGTCTCCAAAAAATTAAGGCATATCATGCCACGGTTTCTTAGTATGCATGGCATTGTGTTGTGGAAATTTTTGTATTCTTGTACTGGACACATGAAAGGAATCAGTGTAAGATGAGGTTGCTTTTTGAAGAAGAATATCCAACCACTACTACAGCAACGATTAACCGTGGCGGACATTTTGGATTTTCCGTGGCGGGTATAGGAACGCCGCGGGCTAGGGTCACGGTTAATCGTTCGATTAACCGTGGCGGTCCCCTTGCCCGCCATGGAAAATCAATTAACCGTGGCGGGCGTTTAATAAAAACCGCCACGGTTAATAGATAACCATGGCGGGCATCGTTATGTGCCCGCCATGGTTAATGTATTAACCATGGCGGTTTTTTTTTGTTAAAAGACCGCCACGATTAATTAATTCAGGAATAATAAAAAAATAATTCAAAAATATTATAAAATTATAAATTATGATTTAAACCACATATTAAATAATAAAATAAGAGAATATTGACATAAATCTTGAACATGCATCACAATTCGACATTCAACTAACATGAACATTCAATTAAAGCACTTAGAGTTTAATAGTGATCACCATCATAATTTACAAACTCGATCGAACGATCGATTGATCAATCAAGTTTAGGTTACAAATTAAGTATTTACGAATCGACATCTAATCGAAAGAAAGGTCATCCCACGTATAGTCCTTCATGTCTAGCTTATTTCTCGGTCCGTAGTTCCCATAAGCTCGTTTGTGGCAAGGTCGCTCTTAGGGTCGAAGAAATGGCGGTAGGTAGCACAACGTCCTCAATGATGCCCCCTACGATGGCGCCAACCGGTTTCTTGAGCGTAAGGTCTTCCAAGTCTTTAGTCAAAAATCGGCGTCATATTCTTCGTCGGCTCGCGCCACGTAGTAATGATTACACGTCGCTGCGGGATATGTACGTCTGTATATAGAAACCACCGCGGTTTCTTTGCACGGTAGGCTGCTTACCGCCTTTGCATGCATGATATATGTACCGAAAAATGGTTAGAATATTATGAGACCATTCAAAATGGACGAGCAAGCGAGTAATGCTACATATACCTCGTAATCTCGCCTGATCTTCATTTGGTCCTTATGTTTTTCTTTGTGTATGCGGTGCCTCCGATCGATTGACTCGGGGTCTTTCAAGTAATCCTTGTAAGCCCTGTACGAAATCCCACAGTGTCATGACTTACAGAAGTTTGTGGTATGAAATAGTATACAAGTGTCGTGACTTATAGTTGCAGGGCCTCTTCAAAATGTTTATAGAGGCCTTTTGGGCGTGTCATACAACGAGTCCGGCCTAAGGGCACATCCATCCTGAGGGAAGATTTTCCAAGTAATCCAAAGGCCAATGTGTCTTTTTGTTTGTATACCCCAGGCTACCCATTTTATTTGATTAGAAATAGATTCCAAGTGTTCAAAAATAAAAAGTATTGGTTTTCACTTACTTGATATGTTGGGCGCAATGAGACAACCGGCCTCCGATTTGATCTTCTTCATGCACTTACAGATGTAGTCTGCCATCTCTCTAACTTTTGCCTCGGCCAATCTTTTAAAGTGTTTATATTGTTCGGCCTTGCCCAGCTTCTTGAGGTCTTGGTTCCTCTCGCTCTCCATCCAAAGAATGAGAAAAAATACGCCACGTCTATATACGCCTTGGACATAGAAACACAATTGGCTCATTCTTCGTTCGGGCTATCAATGCTTGCATCCCGCAAGCACATGTGGTCACGCCATTATAGGATCGGAGAGCTAGAATTAGTGGTGTATATGGTGAGGGTGACCGGCCAGGTGCTTTGCGCGTACTGAGGTCTCGAGCGGATTCATCCCTGTCGAAGACTCAATCGCGAACCTTACGTTCACGGGCTCGTCCCTAAACTCCGGGAACATGTCATTGATGCGTTTCCACGTTTTGGCATCCGAGGGTGTCGCGGCTTGCCATCGCCCTTCGGCGTTCAGCCGATGCATGCGGGACATCGCCTTGGCATCCTCCGGGTTTCCAAAAATTGCACGCACGTCGAGCACGGGTAGGTACCACACCGATAGAGGCGGGGATCTTCCTTCCGGGTGTAACCCTCTTCTTCCTCGTCCTCGGGAGGTGGCATCGGCTTCTTCTTGCCCGTCTTACGCTTCTTGGGCCCTCTCGACGGTCCCTCCTCATCGGTGGCACGACGACGGCTAGCATTCCTCTTGTAACGACTCACG
Source organism: Hyparrhenia diplandra (assembly GCA_015847255.1). NCBI lineage: Eukaryota > Viridiplantae > Streptophyta > Magnoliopsida > Poales > Poaceae > Hyparrhenia > Hyparrhenia diplandra. The sequence continues at coordinate 548,537 of JADLZK010010999.1, read as the reverse complement.
CCATATCGCGGACAGTTCTGTAAGTCCACATAGTTACCCCGGTATAGAATACAATGGTTAGGGAACGCATGAAACTTCCTAAGCTTCATCGCCACAGGGCGAATCAACTTCTTCGCCCGATAGGTATTGGCGAGCACCTTATTCCCCTCGGGTAAAAACAATGTCACGAGGACCCGTAAAGTCATTGAAGCTCGTGTCGACCACCCGAGGCGAGCCTTTAGCATCAACATCGTTAGGTTAAAAACGTAGCACCGTGCAATGCTTCGGACATGTGCCATCATCTTTGTAGAGAGGGTCAATTGTGCACTTTGCTTCATCTCGTCTAAAATTCTCGAGCCATCTTGGATTGCCAAACAACACGTCATCTTCATCTTTGAGGTTAGCAATATCCTCGAAAAGATCGGCATCCTCGGCGACATGTCATCAACTCTTGACTGTTCACCATCATCTCCACCCGCATTGTCTTGGCATGTCTTCAAGCGGTTCATCTACGGTGATGTAATCATGAGTATCAACTTGTTCTCATCCTTAACCGTCCACCACCGTTGTTTTTCGTCGTTGCGATCGGCGGGGTCCTCGAATGAACCGGCGCGTGACACTTTCGGTTCTTTTTCACCATGATACTTCCACACGGTGTACCTCGGCTCCCCCGATGAAACCATACCGCAGCAAGTGCTCCACGGCGACATCATCCTTGTGTAAGAACATATGCTTGCACCGATAGCACGGGCACACCATTTCTTCGAACCCCGACCGATTCGATGTTACACTGACGGGCATAAACTTCTTTTCGCACATCATCAACGAAATCCAAACTCATCCTCGGCTGTACATCCAATCCATATTCGCGCCATGACGGCCTGCTCAAATTAATTAAACCAGAGCAAAGAGAGCGTCGATGATTAGAGATCGAGGTATCGATGATTAGAGAGAGTTAACTAAAGTGCAAAAAGAGGAATATGAGAGTGAGAGAGAGGGAGTAGAGAGAGGGAAAGAGAGCACGCACAATCAAATGAGAGGGAGAGAGAGGGGAGGAGAAAGAGGGAGAGAGAGAGGGAGAGAGAGAGAGAGAGAGGGAGGGAGGGGAGAGAGAGGGAGAGAGAGAGAGGGAGGGAGAGAGAGAAGGAGAGGAGAGAGGGGAGAGGAGCTAGCTTGAGAGGGAGAGAGAGAGAGGGAGAGATCAAAACTAGATCTCAAAAGAAAGGGAGAGAGAGGGGGGAGAGAGAGGGGGAAAAGAGAGATAAAGGATGGGAGGGGGAGAGAGGGGGGAAGAGAGAGAGCACACACCACATTCAATTAGATCTCAAAGAGAGGGAGGACCATGCATATGCAAAGAGAGAGAGAGGAGAGAGGGAGAGAAAGAGGGAGAGAGGGAGAGAAAGAGGAGAAATACCCCCTTTGCGGTGCCAAACTTCAATCAAACCAAGGGCAAAACCTCCCCCCGGTGGGTTTTTAGGGTTTTGAAGCTCAAAACCCTAAATAATGGTGAAATCCGTGGGGGAAGAAGAAGGTTGGGGCTGTATTTATAGCCCGGCCTTTTCCGTGGCGGGCATTGTAATAAAACCGCCACGGGTTAATCGATTAACCGGAGTGGCGGTTATTTCCTGGCGGGGGGGCTGCCGGGCCAGCTATTTTACGTGGCGGTTTTTGAAATGCCCGCCACGGAAAATAAAAAATCGGGCACCTGCAAAATCAATCCTGTAGTAGTGAACCCAAAGTACCATGGATGTAATGTACAAAATACGAATGCACTAATATGGTCATTAATTTGAAGAATAAAAACGACTAGCCGGACATACTAAGCTAAAAAATAGAACAAGCATTCTAAAAGAGTAAAGAGAAAAGTTAAATTAATACATGAAGTAATGTTGTCCTCTCATCTTTTGCAAGAAGTAAGGTTGTATATAGACAAAAATACAGGTTGATAATAGAGGATAACAAAGAAAAGAAACCATCCGAGTCCCACCGAATAAGAAACAACCAAGCTAGAAGCGTCTTTGTATGGGCCAAAATATTAGATTGAGCCATTGAAAAGCATTACTTGACAATAGTATTGCTTTGCTTCGCCCAAAGATATAAACCGTGCAACATATAAAAATTCCACAGACGATGCAGGACATATAAAAATTTCACATGTTAATAAGCTACTTGCTCGCTATGATGAGCACCTATTGCATGATTGTGTTAGAATTGGAACCTGCTGTGTAGTATTATATATAATGGTGAAATATGCTCTCCCCTCTCTCTCTCACACACACACCACACATACACACTCTCTTTCTCCCTCTCCCCGCCACTCACTTTTCTTGGCCGGGTGGGCTCATGAACACAAGACAATAGACAGAGATCTATATATATTGTGGCTCGCAATATCGGACCCCTACGCTCTAGCAAGAGCTCTTCTTCGTATTCAAAAGCACCCAAATCGGAGGGTTACAATGAAACGAAAAGAGTTTTGGCAGAAATTTCTCAGTGTTGTCCTATGGCTCGGCGGTGAGGTTTCTTCTGGGGAGCAAGAAGAATGCTCCTCTCTCTTGTTGAGTTGTCATGGGGAACAACGCTTCGGTTGTTCGTATTGGTCGGCATTGGTTTGTTCTCGTGGGAAGAAAGTATGATGCAATGGTATATCTTTCTACAATCAAAGTATGTTTTATTAGTGTTAGAGGTCGCTTTTTTGAAGAGGATATCCAACCCGGTACCATGGATGTAATGTACAAGTAATGCAAGCATTGATACTATCATTAATTTGACAAAAAAACACGACTAGCCAGACATATGTTGACAGCTGTTATAGCATAATATTACTAGTTAACTAAACATGAATAAGGGCTTAAAATGAATATCAACATAAGTCTAGGGGTCTAACTAACATAATTCCATGAGCTTTGGTGATTTATGACTTTGCGACTAAACGGATAAAAAGCGATAAGATCGGTGAGAATCGGAAGAGTTTACATCCCATACGATGACAAGACTTAACCATGAAGTAACTTGACCCAAAATGTGGACTAAAACACTCTAGAAGATACCGAGAAGACACCAGGAGGAAGGAGATCCTGAGAGGATCACAACCCCCCGGCCGCCAGGGATTTAGGCCTACCGCCGTGGGGACACCCTGTCAGCCTCAGCTTTGTATGTCGGTTTACCACCGACCTTGAGGTTGTATCTATACCGTTATTGGAGGTCGGTTTGATCCAATGGTCATCGTTCATCGCCAAGGCCTATATAAGAAGACCCCATGACCCCAGAGTGAAACCCTAATTCATTATCATTCATTATCTCTTGACCTGTTGGTCATAGAGGTGTCCCAATGTGAGGACAACCTCTCCTCTCTAGGTCTAGATTAGAACTAGAACTAGAAGAGTTAGCATGCAAGAGATGATTAGAACTCATTAGTTCTAATCTTTAGAACAAGAGAGATAGAGAGGGGGAAGGGATCGGAGGAAGTGCCGCCTGTCGGTGCTATCTCCATACTTGTACCTCGGTGGAAGTTAATCTGCTACATTTGGAAGTTACTCTGGTAATCTACTTCTTCTTTTAGTAAGTAATATTGTTATACTTATTCTTATTGGTCTACGAGTCTCTTTTTGAGTACTTTTTAACGGTACCTAGATTAGAGTAATATTTGCAGTGCAAACGTGGTGTTTGGACTCGGGTATCTCGTTAGATGCACCCTACCTTCCGGAGCGTGGTCATTATATTCGTGGTAGTGACAGTACCATTGACCACATCCCGTAGGATAGGCCAAGTAGGACCATGTTACTGGAGGATTGCATGTTTCGTCCCTGCTTTCATTTGAGTACGTCCCCATAAGAATATTATCAACATCACTTACCGAGATAAGAATTAGATATCTTAGTAATCCTCTCTACACTCTCAATCTTCTTAAGTCTTGTGCTACTCCGGGTTAAGATTAGATCGTAGTCTCTCTCACCTGTTTCCTTGTGGATTCGATATTAAACCCTCTCTCGGGTGAAGTGCTCACGGTATCCATCCGCTTGCGGATTATTATAAATATTTACGTGAGGCTTATCAAATACCAACAAGCATTTATGGCGCCGTTCTTGGGGAAAAACTGATTCTTTGAGTTGACTTTGAATCTACCTTATCCTTGTATCATATTCTTTTCTTTTTATATTTTTTATCCCTTCTATTCTTTTCTTTTCCTCTTCATTATGGATTCCACGCCTATCTATAAATATCATATACCCACAAGCGAAAGCTTTAGGCAACCAGAACCTTCAGATCCTATCCTAGAAAAGTCCTATGAGCTACGCATGGGTTATATAAAAATCCTAACTTCCAAACGAAGGATGGCATGTTTGATCGTGTCATAGAAGGAGAGCATAACTATCTAGAAGACAATCTTATCTTCTCCCCTTCTATACCTAGACAAGATGATTTATTCGAACCCATTTCTAAACCCATCCTTGACCCCGATGAATCCACATATGTTCCCTTCTTTGAAACTCATGATAATCCTAGAAATTTACCACAACAACCTAAGCATAGGAATCATCAAGACCACCAAGAAGACCCACAACAATGGCTTGAGAGTGTTAAAAACCTATGTACCACAACCATTGATTGTATGGACGACATCTTAGACATTATCAGCCTGAGAGACACAAACCCAAGAGATTCCTTAGACAGCCATGATGAATTAACCTTGGAGTTTGAGAAGGAGGACAACATCGGTGAGTATGAGAGTCGCTTCATAGACACCTCATCTAGTCCATGTTCACATGATCACCTTCCTGAATCACCTAGTCTCTCTATCACTATCCCACATGAGATCTTCAACCCCCTCATTCTCTTTCCTCATATAGATTTTGAAAGGGTGGTTGTAGATGCATACATCTATAATAAATATTCCAGATCTCGTTGCACTACGTAGTTTCCGATCAATTGCAACTAGACACTTAGACAACACCACTCATTTGGGTGCAATAGGGGGGTACTATGGCACCCAACCATTGAACTGGTAGTAATATGTGTCCATATTGCCACACAAAAATTGTGTTGCGATATTTTTTTGGTTGCAAAATGATGGCGCTGTTGCACCCATTTTAAGGATTTCTATGGCAATTGGTGGAAAGTATTGCAACAACAATTTTATGTTGCATTAGCTTGTCGTGTGTTGCAATAAAATGAACTATGGCATCCATACTAGCGTTGGTTGCTTATGAGCGGCGATATCACAACCACTTATTTGGGTTGCAATATTTTTTTGCACCTCGTGGCAATAGATAGGTGGCTATTGCATCCTTTGTTGCCACAAGATGCAATAACATGTATGTATTGCCACCATTTTGTATGGTTGTAATACTATCCATTTGGCGTTGCAACTTATACACACCTATTGCAATGAACTTTTACTTGGTTGCACTTATGTTTGTCTATCGCCATGCTGTTTAGTAGCTGGCTAGCTGGCCCAATTAACGAAAAAAGAGCCCACTAAACGATCCTAGTAGACGCTTGGAATACTCGGGGACTCCACGTTACGCATCCCGGTCGATCGCGGCGTCCCGCATTCCGATCCACCCTTGGCGCGGCGCGCGTCCCTCGCTACCGGCGGGCGGCGCCCCTCTCGCAACAAGGTTAACGTAGTTATATCGATATCCCCCTGCATATATATATATATATATATATATATATATATATATATATATATATATATATATATATATATATATATATATATATATATATATGGGCATACGCTAGGTATAGATCATGATTATTTGCTCATTATGTTCTTGGGCTGCGAGATCAATATACGCATCACACGAAGATAGGAGTTGGATGCGCTTTGCCTCGACAATCGAAGAGAGTGGAAGGATAATTTCAGAACTTGGATTGATAAGTATACCTCATCATCATCTAGACCTATTGGATTGTCTCTTGTGTGCCCATGTGGTACATGTCAATGCAATACAAGATATAATGACAGTTTTTGATTCAACTTCACTTAGTAAAAAGTGGGTTTCTTGATTGTTTCATCAATGAGTTCGAAGAAGGCCAAACTTCTTCATCAGCTGATCAGGGTAGTACTGGTATAACAGAACCTGAAGATCATGCACAACCTACTGATGATGCGATGTTGGTGACAACGAAGGCGCCACACCACCTTATTTTGGAGAAGACGATGAAGAAGATCCAAGTGATCACCTCTACCGCCACTAATACTATGATTAGAAACATTATCGGTGGCTCTATACATGGAAAAATCATAGATGACAAACCAAATAAGCGGGCAGATATTTTTTGAAATTATTAGAGGAGGCAAAGAAGGAATTGTATCCGGGATGCAAATAGGCAACAAAGGTTTCTTTTTATCGTGCAACTTTTTCAGATAAAGTGCTTGTATGGTATTAGTAACGCATGTTTGGAGGCCATACTTAATCTGTTCTCAAAGGTTCTCCCTGAAGGCCATTGTATCCCTGACTCGTTGGACAAAGTGCAAAAGGTGGTTCGAGGGCTAGGATTGGACTACGTCAAGATACACGCATGTCAGAATGATTGTGTGTTATTTTTTGATGAGCACGCAAATCTGCATAATTGTCCCATATGTAATGAGTCTAGGTGGAAACATGTCGAGCACGGACCGGATGGTGCTAAATATCGAAGCGGCTTCCGGTGAAGATTCTACGCTACTTTCCCCTTATTCCTCGGCCGCAAAAGAATGTATATGTCGAAGCGATTATCGGTGGACTTGCGGTGGCATAAGAAAGAATTGGTAAATGATGGAAAAATGTGTCACCCAGCTGACTCAAAGGCATGGAAGCACGTGGATAACAAATATGGCTGGTTTGCAGAAGAAGCTTGTAATATCAGGCTGGGTCTTGCTTCTGATGGCTTCAATCCCTTTGGGATGCAAAATACGACATACTCCATATGGCCAGTTGTCCTAATACCCTACAATTTGCCTCCTTGGTTGTGTCAGAAACAATCTAACTGGATATTGTCAATGTTGATACCTGGTCCAAAATCTCCTGGAAACGATATTGATGTATATTTGAAGCCCCTTATATTGGAGCTCAAGGAGCTTTGGAATAAGGGTGTTGATACATGGGATGCACAAACTAAGAAGAACTTTCCATTACATGCTATTCTACTTTGGACAATTAATGACTTCCCAGCATATGCCATGCTTTCTGGTTGGAGCACAAAAGGAAAGTTTGCATGCCCATATTGCCACAAAGACACTGAGTATTTGTGGTTAAAACATGGGAGAAAGCACTGCTACACGGGATCTCGACGTTTCTTGCCAATGGACCATGAATGGCGCAAGAACATGGTCAGCTTCAACAACATGGTCGAAACCGAGGGGAGGCACCAAAGTACCAGCGATCGGTGCCATGGTACTGAGCGGTATGAAAGTTTTGAACAAGTGAGATTTGGAAAGACGACATCAAAAAAAAAAAGGAAGCGTGATGATGATGACAGGATGGCTGGCGGAGGAAGAAGAGTATTTTTTTGAGCTCCCATACTGGTCTTCTTTGTTCATCGGGCATAATTTGGACGTCATGCACATTGAGAAAAAATATATGTGAGTCCATATTAGGCACTCTAGCTTGAATTGGAAGGTAAATGTAAGGGCGGGGAGAACGCCCGGCTTGACATGCGAAAGCATCTAGGGATACGACCGGATCAGCACCACGTGATTAAGAAAGATAAGTATACCTTGCCACCAGCCCTTGTACAAGTTAGATGAGAACGAAAGGGATGTTTTGTGCAAATTTACGTATGGAGTGAAAATGCCCGATGGGGTATCCTCCAATATAAGAAGATGTGTTAACTTAAAAGCACGTAAGGTTTACGGCTTGAAATCTCATGATTACCATCTGATTCTACGTAAACCGTACCCTTAATAGTGCGGAGGATTTTGCCGTAACAAGTTGTTGTTGCATTGATCCGGCTTAGTAATTTCTTGATGCACTATGTTCCAAGGAGCTGGTGGAAGCAGACCTGGTCAAACTTAGTATTTCAATCACGGATGCTCTTTGTCGACTTGAGATGCTATTCCCACCATCATTTTTGATATCATGATGCATTTACCTATTCATTTGGGCGATGAGGCTATACTTGGGCGGCCCGTGTGTTATAGGTGGATGTACCCGGTGGAGCGGTACCTACGTCTTGCAAAAATTATGTGAGGAACAAGGCATACCCTGAAGGCTCAATAGCCGAGCGATACATACTCGAGGAGTGTCTTACATTTTGTTCTAGATTCTTGGACATGGACAAACAAACCGAATCGTCGCGGTCGTCATGAAAATACTTGCCGTGAATGAGCCACCATCCGGTTTGAGCATATTTGCTCCAATGGACTACAAGAGGAGAGGACAAACTGTCTATATGCTTAAAAAGAGATGAGATGCATAAGATGAAGCACTACATGATTAATAATTGTGATGAAGCTAAACCATGGGTCGAGTAAGTTACATTATTATATACATCATTATTTTTTAAATTTTATATTTTAAACTAACATTGATATACTTTAATATGCGGCAAGCACAAGGAAGATCTGAAGGAGAAATTTGCTGAAAGAAATCTTGAAAAGCGACATGAGGAACAATTTGTAAGATGGTTCGAGGGCGGGGTCGAGGGAACAATATGCCAAAGGGTAAGTAGATGAAGATATGTTTGCACTTGCTGATTGGACAGAGAGTCGAGCTCATACAATGCATAGATGCAAAGATTAATAATTGGCTATTTCGAACAAGCGACATTGAGAAAAGCCTCGTTTCACGAAGCGTGGCGTGCTTGTCAAGGGTGACCATCGGAGTAAAAACATGTGGTGGTATGGGGTGATTAAAAGAATCATCTCACTAGAATTCCCTAGACAAAAAGAAGTTATTTTGTTCCAAAGCAGGATGGTATGATGTGCTGCTTCCACTACCAAATGAAACAAAGGATACAACAAGGATAAGTTTGGGGTTATTGATATCAATACTACTCGGCACGGTATATGAATGAACCCTATATTCTAGCGACACGAGTGAGAACATGTGTTTTATGTGGATCCGGTAAACAAACCTCGGTTGGAGCAAAGTTATTGCAATGAAACCAAGGAACTTGTTTGCCATGCCCGAACTAGAACTGGAGGACTCAATTGATGTGGGCACCCAAGACATGGATTTACGTCTTGGACAAATAGAGATTTTGACAAATTGGACAAGATCGGACAAGGAAGGCACATCCGGGGATGTCTACATTATTGCTCGGTGTAGGCCCAAGCGGTTGATGAACCAAACCATGTGCCCTTTGATGACGACGAAGATGACTCGGATGACGCATACATTGAGGATGGAGTTGTTGCACCAATTGTTCTTTGGCGTACATTGAGGATGGAGTTGTTGCACCAATTGTTTGATAACTTTATATCTGAATTTGTTTGGGTGTGAACAAAGAATGTATGGAATTCACATACGATTTATACATTATCTTTTTGTTTTTTGTGTGGTGTCAAGTGGATTGATACCGAACCTTTGAACAAGAATAGAATTCACATAATTTCAAGAGTTTTCTTTTCATCACTCTATCGAGTTGAACCGGCTTATATATATCCTTATAAAACACATAATCATTTGCTCGATAATTGTTACACAACATCATTACATCGGTACTTCACTACAACACTAAGTACAGCAATTCCAACACAAACAAAGACCAAATTCATTTTCCACAACACATGATCAAATTTCTTCTCCGGGTCCTTCATCCCTCATCTGTTTGCGGTTTCACTTCCCTCTGTTCCTTCTTCTAGATCCTCAAGATCCACGGACATGAGGACAACCACCTTCTTATCAATCAAGTCATCTAAGTACTCCTTTTGGAACTTAAAGTAGCCACATAATTTGGGATTCTACAAACATTCGAATAACAACGGTGAATTAACACAAAGATTATGCGGTGGTAAACCACGGTTACAAAGACAGACTTCACTTACCCCATTCCTCGGGCACTTGAAAAAGCTTCCCCTTGTTTGGAGTATCGACTTGACGCGAAGCTTCGATCACATGACCTAGGTTGCAATCGGGACACTTAACCGAGGCAGCCCGGTTTCTCGACCTACCGGATATGCTACAAACATGCGCCAGCGACCGAACCGATGGCTCGTTCCTCCTTCCTCGACGCCTGCTCCCACTCCGAACAAGACATCCTTGTGCGCCATACCTAACGAACGCCAACGTCGTGCGACGAGCAAGAGACGGCAGCGGCGGTTCGAGGATTAGACTGGACGCGTCGGGCTAGTAGGGTTTAGGATATATAGGGTGGTGGGCCTTGTATATATCATCTCACGTCCTATAGGAATATATGTTCAAAACAATTTCGTTGTTGGTATAGCGAGACTTGATGTCAACTAAAAATTGTAAGTGTCGATTCCTATCTAGCTAGGTAGCATTTTTGAGTTTTTTTTTTTTTTTTTTTTTGTTCATTTTGTAACGAATTAACTTTGAATACAGCATGATCTCAAATCGAGAAAATTGTAAGCATGAATGTAGAACTCAAAGATTTATTATTGAGTTGATCTCTTTATTTCTTTCTTGTCGCAAATTTGTTCCAATGTAATCGCTAGTGTAAGATCCAAGAGAAGTAGGGATGGTGATCCGGGTAATACTCGTGTTACCGAATTGACCATAGTTTGTAACACTCTTTACGCTTAATGAAAAATGCACCTAGGCGTGCTCTTGAAAAAAAAAATCATTTGTGATATACCCGGCGAGGAGTGGACACGGGAAACATTAAATTTCTAAACATTCATTTGCCATCACTTTGCATATATAAGATATTAATTTCACTTTGGACACAAATCAAATCAGCAAAGCGACTATGACACATGGCGGATTAGATAAGCATCACAACATTTAGGTTCTAATTAACATCCATCGACAAGTGAGACTCAAGTTCGTACATCCATCATTCACCAACCACTTCCCGGATCCTAATTAACTTACTACGAGAACAGCACCACATTGTTGTACACATATTTATATATATTTAAATTACGGACATAAAGATCCACATTTCAGTTCCAAGCACTTTGCCGATCAAGACAATCGGTTCGGTTGACTAACACTCGGTTCCAAAGATCTAAGCCCCCGGCGAGTTCCTCACAAATTTCATCACGCAGCCTCTTCATCCTTCCACCAACATACTTGTCGAACATGTCCAACATGTAGCACATGTAGTCACCGATATCAAGCTTTGCGACTTATGCGCAATACTTGACAGGGATCAATAGACTCAAGAATCATCATCGTCACTTGATGTTACTTTACGAGAGTAGAACATAAAATATCAGTGAACATACAATACCAAACTTCAGAAATTAAAGTTCAGGGGTAATTCTATTATAGTACTGTAAAACCAAAGCAATTGATGCCCCTATGTGGCATGACTTGCTAAAAGTCAGAGATATATATCACTTGTGTCTCCTCGGGATGTGGTTAGTACGTAGATGATTAATTGGAGGACCCAAAGGATAAATCTTGCTACAAAAGTGCTGAATTTAAGCCATTTCTAATTAATGTACTAAACATTGAAACTTTATATGAGCACAACCATTAGAATGGTACTAAACATTTCTGTCATTTGTCACTTGATGTTTCATACACTTTACGTGAGACTAGAACATAAAATATCAGTAGGCATGCAATACCAAACTTGAAAATTAAAGTTCGGGGGTAATGGTTACGGGTTTCTATAGTTATTGATATTTTCAAAGTATAGTTAAAAGTTACCAAGGCATCACATAAGTTTCTGAATTTCTATTTAAAACATCCTATTCATTGAGAAATTAAATAAACCTGAGCACAACAAATTGTTAGGATGCTCAGTAATGCACCATAAGTCAAATGGTCATCATATTTCACAAACATTTAGGAGGTTCCTACGTTTTGCATACTGAGGGGTGACTAAACACTTATGAGATAGGAACATATAAGATCATCAAAAATAATCATCACTAGGAATCATATGTATCGATAATGCAAGTAATCATCACAAGGACTCATATATATCGAAAATTGAAGTCCGGTTCATCAACTAACCATCACTAGAAATCATATATATCGAAGAATGGAGGTCTGGTTCAATAACTAACCATCACTAACGAAAACCCTAACCAAAACCCTAAGCAAGTCTGAAATCTCACTTGCTTCTTCTTCCCGCCCTTTGTCGAGGAAGACCCTTTCTTCCCAACTTGCCGGCGGCGTAGTCTTCTTCTTCTTGGCCGGCGGTCAGTACCCGTTTCCCCTTGTCGGCGGCCGGCTCCGGGGTCTTCTTGGCCGCGGATGCCCAAACGCCGGAGGTCAACCTCAACGTGTCCTTCCTTGTCTCCTTGAGCTCAATGGCCGACGGATTGATGTCCTCCTCCTCGTCATGCTCGGACTCGACGAGCATCAACGCCGCGACCCTGCGGCCCGTCGCGCAAGCCTTCTTCGCTTGTTCGGGGGTGCGCCGCTCGCCAGACGAATCGCTGCGCCGCTCGGTGGGTCGACGCTGCCCAAAGTCGCCCTAACGCCGCCGCCGCCAAGGCCATCGCCGCCCGCCGATGAGGGTTTTTTGAGATGGGGAGATGGGGAGATGGGGAGATGAGGGGAAAGATATTGATTTGGGGAAAAGGACGGAGAAGGGCCTGGTTGAAGGGATTTATATCCATCTAACTAGTCCTCAAAATGTTTAAAGACAACCTTACGAGTTGTACTAAGATCCTTCAAATACCGTAGTGGTGGATTGTGCTTTGTTTGAACCTCGAGATTGAGTGTTCGAATCGTGTTGGGCTTGAATTTTTTTTTGTTTACTATTTAAATGCATCCCTTGCTAGTATGATATTTTTCTTTCACATTTTTATTGATCTCGTAATATTTAATTTTCCTTTTTAAAATTTGGTATCCATATGTTACTGCAATTATTTTTAATTCTACCTCATTTTTAATTTGTTTCCCCTCTGTTACCACTATTTGGTTTGTAATCATGACAAAAAAAAAAGTGTAATTATGGGTGTTGTTTATTTTTAAAATAAGACAACTACATTTATTTTTCGTTTAGCAAAACTTGATGTCAAACTGGAGCAAACAGGCATGTTATTAGAAAAATAAAAAGACAAACAATTGCTGTGCCCTCAAATAAAAAAGAACCGGTGACTATGACATATGGTGATTAGTTAGGACGGTATTTGTTCTAGGGCCATCCTGCTTCTCCTTCTTTAGCTCCTCAATGTCCTACTTCTTCTTCTTTACCAGTTGGTTCAAATTTGAAGCTGCAGACTTTTTGATCCACTTGTCCTTCTTCTCGATCATGTCTTTTCTGCTGCTCCAACTTCGCATTAAGACAACCAATGCAATTCTGTGAAGAGAAGCCAACAAGTGTGTTAGTTATGGACAAACACAACAATTGCGAGATAATATGCACAAAGAGCAAAACATATATATGCCAACAAGTGTGTCATTTATAGATAAACACAATCGGCAATTGACAAAGATAAAAACTCATAATGGGCTGTAAAAAAAGCGGAGATCAATATATGCCAACAAGTCCCATCTTTGTCTTTGTTAAAAACAGAACTTACGTGCGTGACCAATTATTAGTAGAGGCTTGGAACTTTTGTTCCATTATCAAAAAAAAAAAAACTTGATCAATTATTGTCGAACCAGTTACGAGACTTAGGTCCTATGCTCTCTAAAAAGTTGATAATTTAACTTTCAGTGTTATCGGTTATTACTAGTACAACTTCCTCAGAAAACAAACAACCCACGCTCCAGGATATATATTATTTGATTTTCATATCTCAAATCCTGTACATGGAGAGCTTCGGGAATCTCACCTCGGCGTTGTGCTGTTCTTCCCTGTTGCCGATCTGAATTCATAAGAGACCGCCTGCTTCGGAGGATCCGGAGTCCTCGGTATTGAGAGAAGGAAGTCCCCTCCATTCGAGGGTTCGGAGAGAACAAACAACCCACGCTGGAAGAACTCGGGCCTGGGCCGGCGCCTTTGGGAGTACGCCGCTCCGCCGAGGCACGACTCGGTCTCAACGCCGCCCTCAAGGCGGCGGTTCCGGCGAGGCGGGACTCGGGCACGACGGCGCCACGTGGATTACGCCGCACCGCCGCGGCATGACTCGGGTTTGAACGCCGCCCTCAAGACGCATTTGGTTCCCGCGAGGCCGGATTGGGCCGCACGGCGCCACGGGAGTACGCCGCACCGCCGTGGCATGACTCCGGTCTGAACCCCGCCCTCAAGACGACTGGTTCCCGTAATCTTGTATGAAATCAAAAATTACAGAGCATAAAATTGCCAATGATTTAAACAAATGAAAGGAAATTGATTTGAAGAACATACGTGAGAATTCCGCTTTAAAACATTTGTATCATTTACGATCGATCTGAAAACTATAACACAGAATTGAAAATTTAAGTATTTGAAGATGCAAACTTTATGCCCGAACAAAATAGAAAATAGTAATTGCGGGTGCAATTTGGTTATCCACATGACACGATTACTCATGTCATCTATCTTTTTTGTTGCTTAGTACATTACGTTTCATGAAGGAAACCACAAATTTCACAAAACCAAAATTACACAAAGGCCTTCTAATCATCCTAAATGTCATCACAAACTACATCAAATTGTCCAAAGTGTGTAGAATGCTTGAAATTAAAGTTCGGGGGTAATTCTATTATAGTATTGTAAAACCAAAGCAATCTAATGCCCCTATATATGTGGCATGACTTGCTAAAAGACAGAGATATATATCACTTGTGTCTCCTCGGGATGTGGTTAGTACGTAGATGATTAATTGGAGGACCCAAAGTGGATAAATCTTGCTACAAAAAGTGCTGAATATTCGATTAAGCCATTTCTAATTAATGTACTAAACTACATCAAATTGTCCAAAGTGTGTAGAATTCAGCATACAATTGAATAACCTAGTTGAAATTGAAACAACATATTTCTATCGTGAGTGCATATGCATGATCAAACACAAGCAAGCTAGCTAGTAGAAAATGCGCAAAAAACCCCCCACCCATTGGAAAAAAATCCCACCCAAAAAACCCTAACCTCACCTTGTAGAAGCCGACGCCATCACGATCCCCCCCCGCCGCGGACTTCCTAGGGCAGAAGAACCCTTGGCGTGGAGACGACGGCGGCGGGGGACTCTACCCGACCCGGCAAGTTGCGTCGCCCGGCCGGAAAACTTCCGGTCTTCTTGTAGCGGTTGTGGCGGCTTCGGCGTTTGGGCCGGCCAGGGTTCTTCTTCCAGGCCGTAGCCATTGACCGGCGGCGTCGTCGGCCAGCCGGCGTCGGAGGCGGCGGGCGAGGTCTAGGCGGTTGTTGAAGCGGTGGCGGTGGTCAAAGCGGACCCGGTGGCGGATGGGTTAGGAAATGAAATTTGTCTTGCGCGGGGATTAGCTAAAATGATGATTAAAGTGAGGTTTTGTTGGCGGGGCGGTGGGTTAAATGAAATTTGGGGCGCGGATGAGCTAAAATGACGATTAAGGTGAGGTTTTGTTAGCGGGCGGCGGCGGGTTAAATGAAATTTGGGCACGGATTAGCTAAAATGACGATTAAGGTGAGGTTTTGTTGGCGAGCAGCGGGTTAAAAGAATTGATTAAATATATTATAAGTCTCAAACAATCTCAAACATCTTAATAGCACAATGGTAACAGTCTTTGTGTTGGAGTTGTTGCTCTTGGGTTCAAAACCTAAGAACAGTTTATTTTATTTATTTTGCCATCATTAATGTTCTTTTTCTTTTTTTTTTTTTTTCTATTTTATTTTCTTTTTGTCACACTTTTTGTGTGTGAGCATGGCATATTTTGGCCCTCGGTTTGGTTCCATAGACACCCCAAGAAAGTTTGAGATGATTTTGAGAAAGTGTTACTATACATCCCACACAAGCATCAACATCTCTCACCTAGTGACTAGAACATGTGTGAGAGATGTAGGTCATTGTGAGGATGTGCAACAACACTTTCTCGATTTGACCAAAATTTTTTTACGTCAACATGCCCCACCAAAAGGAGGTGTCCATGCAAATTTTAAACATGATTTTTAACCTTGATTTTGGAATGTTAACATTTTTCTTGAGTAAATCAACAAATAATCACAATAATATGTAAACTTGCTCTAAAAATTGCACAAATCCTGCAACACCATAGTTTGGTTCCATAGACACTCCAAAAAGTTTGAAATGATTTCGAGAAAGTGGTACTACACATCTCAAACTAGCATGAACATCTCTCACCTCGTGACTAGAGCGAGAGATGTGGGCCATTGTGGGAAGCGGTTTTTGCACCTAGGTGCATATGCACCCACACTATGGACCACGGGGATACGCATTGTTGTTGGCGGTAACCAACGACATATTTTACCCGGCAACTTACTACCATAAAGGGAGTAAAATTAAATCTTTTATGCTCATATGCATTTACTACTAATAAATTCCACTTGTAGTGTCGTGTATTTTATTTTGCAGATTTATCATAAAAGCAAGTGGAAAAACCAACCAAAGTACGCCCTTCCGGAAAGCACATTTTTGCCAAATCAAGCCCAAGGAGCAAATCGACCCAAAACATCAAATGACCGGCGCGCAGCCCAAGACACAACTTTTCAGGATCGAAACACGACACCCCACCGAGGCTCGGGCGAACCGACCTCGGGGTGCGTGCACTCCCACGGCGCGCACCTCCCCTCCCCGAGGCGGTTCGCGCCCAACCTCGGGGAGGCGGTTCGTTGACCTTCCAAACTGGGATTACCGCCTTGCGTCCGTCGGTTTGCGAATACATGGAAGGTTTACTAGGTCGGTTTGGTTGTAAAATAGCACTTAGGCCCCTCCTCCAAGTGTATAAATAGATCCCCTCTCTCCCTCTCAACACACACCATTTGGAGTCCAAAGAAACCAAGAATCTCTTCCTCTACCACCTCTACCTTTCTCTCTTCTTCTACTTCTTCTTTCTTCTTCTTTATTCTTTAGTAGTTACACTTGGAGTAGAAGAGCTACAAGGAGGGCTTGTCTCCTAGAAGAAGCACTTTGGTAATACATCTACTCTATGGAGCATTCTTCTATTTGCCAGTCCTATTTCTACATTCTTGGCCTAACTTATGAACTAGAGTGTAGTCTTGTTCATGTTCTTGTGTTGGTATATGAACTAGTATATAGTTTACATATCATGATCTTGACATGTTCATTACAGTTTATTAATGCTCATCATATGCCTAACTTGATTAGAGGTGGGATAATGGTTCATTGTACCTTCGGGTTTGCTCTTGTTCTAGTCCGTCCATTCGACGAGTGGGGATCCTGGGGGGACAAGAGTAGTGCTTCTCGGTATGCGGGCATGGTGCCCGGTATTATGACACCTGTGAATATGAGTGCATGCCACGGTTGAGGGGTAGGCGGCTTGGTCGTGACAAGCCTTGTCCGTCCCTTTGAAATCCCCCCACGTTCGCGTCTTTGTAGGAGTTCGTAAAATGCTTCCTATCGGGCCGTATGGTAACCCGGGAAGTCTCCCGTTATCCTAGACTTAACCATGTTTAGATCAGTTTGCATATGATGATTAACTATTCATTTGTATGGTCAAGGCTAGATACATTAGTACTACTCCATTAGGATTATTCATTTATTCTTTATCTATTTTCTTTATCCTTTTGTTTGGTGGATTTTCAAGCGTGTGTCACACTATCTTTAAACCATTCATGCTTACCCCTTGTTATGAGTATTTTGATCTAAGCAAACACATGTTCCTCTATTCAAATGCCATGCTAAATTATTAATCACATGCCTTCCTTTGGGCGAATATAAATAACGATACCAATAATATTTTCCGGGTGAAATGCTACAACGATAGATCCGCGGCGCTTGCCCGGATGAATATCTACAATGACAAGATCTATCCCGTTAACGGTCTCATTTTGAATCACCGACCGCGGTGGTTTACTTGAGAATGTCGGCGACATTTCTCGACGCCTTCATCGGGGATGGGTTTTATACCTATTTCCTTTGATTGCGTTAAGAAATGTCAACAAGCATTTTAAGCGCCGTTCTTGGGAAGGCATTGTGAAAAAAAAAAAAATAGGCGCTATGAATATGAACGTGTGCGTGGATACCATTTGCTCATACAGGCTAATCTTTATGTTTTCTCCGTTGTGGATGAAAACAGATAGTGTATGTCGGGTTTCCTCTGCCGGGAAAACTTCGTCTCCGATCCGAGGAGGCACTCCTAAGGAAGAACCGGACTCGTGCCGCTTCTTCCTCAGCCGGAACACCGACAGTCGAGACCGACATCCCTGCACCAACCGAACCGCAAGCTATGGCCCAGAAGTCGCTGCGCGATTTCTCAACTCCCGCTGTCACCAACGTGCCCATCGGGCCGTCGGTGAATGTGACGGACAAAAACTTCGAGCTTAAATGCTGGGCTGATCACCATGGTGCGAGGCGGTCCATTCAATGGATTGCCGGCGAGGACGCAAACGCTCATCTTCAACACTTCCTGGAGCTGTGCGATACGATCGTCATCAAGGATGTCGCTGCAGACGTCATCAGGCTCCGCCTGTTTCCCTTCTCCCTTGTGGGGAAGGCGAAACAGTGGTTCTACAAGGACAAGGAAGTCGTCAGTACGTGGGACAAATGTTCCGCGGCGTTCCTCGCCAAGTTCTTCCCCATGGGCAAAACCAATGCCCTGAGGGGGAGAATCGCCAACTTCCAGCAGAACCCGATAGAACCCATTCCGGAGGCGTGGGAAAGGCTGCAAGAATACATTCAAGCATGCCCGCACCACGGGATGGAGAACTGGCTGGTGCTCCAGAACTTCTACAATGGTCTCACGACCATATCCAAGGGGCACCCTCGGCGCCGCTGTCGGTCGCGCATTTCTATCGCTCACCATCGATCGAGCAACAGCCCCGATTGACAAAATGGTGGCAAAACCGTAGCCGGGGCGAAGACAGAGCCCTGGCCAAAACACAAAAAGGCATGCATACCGTGAAGGAGGCGGATATGCTTGCCGCAAAAATGGATCTTCTGCTGAAGAGACTGGAAGAGCGCAGCACAGATGCTACTACTCAGCCGCGCCCAGTCTACGCCACGGACGCTCACATGACCTGTGAGACGTGTGGAGAGGTTGGCCACTCAAGGGATAACTGCCCTGAGACCCGTGAAGAAGCTGCCTTTATCAACAACAAAGAACGGTATCGCCAACCACGGCGAGGAAAGTGGAACAACCATCCAGGCCGCCATTCCAAGGCAATCGGGGGTACAACTCCAACTATAACCCGGGTCACCATCACCGGGACCTGTCTTGGGCCAAGCCAAGATCAATGAAAACCTCACCAAAAAGATGAGCCAAACGGATAACATCTTAGAAGGAGTCAGCAGCAAGCTAGACGGATTCAACTCTGCTTTGACAAGTCAGTTGGCCTTCAACAAGAAGATTGAAGCCCAGATAGCCCAGCTAGCTGCTCGTCTCCAAGTAACGGTGGGGGAAAAAGTTCCAAACCAATCTGAAGTTCCCCAGGAGAGCATAAATGCAGTAACAACCAGAGGGGGAAGATCTACCCAAGACCCACCTAATCCTAATGCTGCGGTGAGGAAACAAAAAGAGAAGCTGCCGGAAGGGGTAACCCCACAGGCAGCAGAAGAACCAGAAGTGGAGGAGGTACCATTGGAATATACAGACACAACGTTCCTACCCTTCGCCACAAGAACAAGGAAGCAGACGCCGGATGAACAGTTTACTCGGTTCATGGACATGATCCAAAAGGTACATGTAAGTGTACCCCTCCTAGACATGCTCCACGTACCATCATATGCCAAGTACATAAAAGACATCATCCGGAAAAAACGACCACTGCCAACAACGGAAGTTGTGAAGTTGGCCAAGAATGCGATCTTTGCTATCCTAAATCGTCCGCTGAAAAGAAGAAAGATCCGGGTGCCCTACAATCCCCCTGCTCAATTGGGACCCAAACATTCGACCACGCCTTATGTGATTTGGGCGCCCGAGTGTCGATGTCATGCCGAAATCCGTCTTTGACAAGCTCAAACATACAAATCTTGAGCCAACATCTATGACACTACAACAACCGGCGGATTCATCCATAAGGTATCCAAAGAGGATTGCAGAGGACATACCCAAAAAATCCGAGGGTATTTTGTCCCGTTGATTTTGTGGTATTAGACATGGAGTTCACTAAAGACACACCACTCATCCTTGGACGACCATTCTTGAGCACCGCCGGGGCACAAATTGATGTTGGGGCGGGGAGAAATCCGCTTCAATATCAATGGCAATGAAGAGAGATTTGAGTTCGGACCCGAGTCTCGGAAGAGTGCAAAATGATCCAGGATAAAATATGGGGAGCAAGGCATTAAAGAGATAGAAATCCAGCCCCCAAAAATTAGCAAAGACTCCCAAGGCGGTTAGCAAAAATAAAAGGTGGGAACAAAAAGAAAAAGACAGCTCCTAAACCCAAGAAGGAGAAGGTCCCCATCTTTACAAAAAGGACAAAAGACCCCTAAGAAAGCTCCACACCAAAAGAATCACAACCAAAGAAGCAAATAAAGTATACCCCTCCGCAAAAGGTGTGGAAGCAAAAAGAGGTGCAGTCCCCTCAGTATCTCCGGGGAGATGGTGCACCATTAAACAACAAAGTCGAAGAAAGTCCCAGTCCACCCTCCGCCCAAGAAGGTAAAACGGCAATTATCTCAAAATAAATAAATATATATATATATATATATATATATATATATATATATATAATAATGTAAGGTGACTCACGGGTCTCCAGATAGCTTGGGGAGGACCCCGCAGGTATCATTGCATTGCATATTTAATTCCCTCAATTTTATTTTATTTTAGCATGTTTACATTTCAGCAATATTGCATAAAAAAATAATAATAATAATAAAAAAAATCCAAAAACAGAATAAGTAGCTCTTCTTTGTGCCTTAATGCTTACATATATGAGCTATAAAAATGTTTAATCTTGGTCCCTTGTTGAAATGATGAATAGTTGCTCTGTCTTATGCTTTGCATGTGCCTAGTTTATAATTCGAAGTTCTCTAAAGTTTGAGTTTAGTGGCTAATTCTGAAATTCATCCCGAAAAATCGATTCATGTGGGTTGTATATGCTCTATCTAGTCTAAGTTGTTGCCAAGTATGATATGGTACAAATAGATTTGCTATGACTTTGTCCAAAAGAGAAACTTGACATCCGGGAATCTATACTTTAAAAAAAAAAGAAATGTGTTGGGCTATGCTTTAAAAAAAAAAATGAGATGAAAAAAAGGGACAAGTGTCCGAGGGCGAGTAGAGCCCACATCTCTAAGAAAAAAAAAAAGAAGAAAGTAAGAAAAGAGAGGAAATAAAAAGACAAAAGTCTAGGGCGAAAAGCGAGCCCACCTCTCCAAAAAAAAAAAAAATATATATATATAGCAATAAAGCCCATACTTTCTTGAAAAAAAAAAAATAAAGAATTTTTTTACCTAAATAAAATCCGGGATAAAAGGTTGATCAAAAGGATGAATGATAAGCACCTCTCGTTATAACCGTTCTATCGGCAACCGCCCAAGGCTTTGAGAAAAGCTAAAAAGCCCCGCTACGATGAAAGGTAATAAAGGGTGGGAAAAAGATGTGCCATTTTATTCAAACTCTAGTAGAAAATCTTATTATAACCCCCGCACATGTGAAATATAATCGGCATAGTAGCAACTCCCGATCAACAAACAAGTACTTATATCTTTTGCTCAAGGACGCGCAAAGGGTAAGCTTGGGGGAGTTTGTTGGCGGTAACCAACGACATATTTTACCCGGCCAACTTACTACCATAAAGGGAGTAAAATTAAATCTTTTTATGCTCATATGCATTTACTACTAATAAATTCCACTTGTAGTGTCGTGTATTTTATTTTGCAGATTTATCATAAAAGCAAGTGGAAAACCAACCAAAATACGCCTTCCTGAAAGCACATTTTTGCCAAATCCAAGCCCAAGGAGCAAATCGACCCAAAACATCAAATCGGACCGGCGCAGCCCAAGTACACAACTTTTCAGGGCGAAACACGACACCCCACCGAGGCTCGGGGCGAACCGACCTCGGGGTGCGCGCCCAAGACCTCTGGCGCGCCCGCACCTCCCCCAGGCGGTTCGCGCCAACCTCGGGAGGCGGTTCGTTGACCTTCCAAATGGGATTACCGCCTTTAGCGTCCGTCGGTTTCTTGAATACATGGAAGGTTTACTAGGTCGGTTTGGTTGTAAAATAGCACTTAGGCCCCTCCTCCAAGTGTATAAATAGATCCCTCTCTCCCTCTCTCAACACACACCATTTGGAGTCCAAAAAACCAAAGAATCTCTTCCTCTACCACCTCTACCTTTCTCTCTTCTTCTACTTCTTCTTTCTTCTTCTTTATTCTTTAGTAGTTACACTTGGAGTAGAAGAGCTACAAGGAGGGCTTGTCTCCTAGAAGAAGCACTTTGGTAATATATCTACTCTATGGAGCATTCTTCTATTTGCCAGTCCTATTTCTACATTCTTGGCCTAACTTATGAACTAGAGTGTAGTCTTGTTCATGTTCTTGTGTTGGTATATGAACTAGTATATAGTTTACATATCATGATCTTGACATGTTCATTACAGTTTATTAATGCTCATCATATGCCTAACTTGATTAGAGGTGGGATAATGGTTCATTGTACCTTCGGGTTTGCTCTTGTTCTAGTCCGTCCATTCGACGAGTGGGGATCCCGGGGGACAAGAGTAGTGCTTTCGGTATGCGGGCATGGTGCCCGGTATTATGACACCTGTGAATATGAGTGCATGCCACGGTTGAGGGGGTAGGCGGCTTGGTCGGGTGACAAGCCTTGTCCGTCCCCTTGAAATCCCCCACGTTCGCCTGTGCTGTAGGAGTTCGTAAATGCTTCCTATCGGGCCGTATGGTAACCAGGAAGTCTCCCCGTTATCCTAGACTTAACCATGTTTAGATCAGTTTGCATATGATGATTAACTATTCATTTGTATGGTCAAGGCTAGATACATTAGTACTACTCCATTAGGATTATTCATTTATTCTTTATCTATTTTCTTTATCCTTTTGCTGGTGGATTTCCAAGCGTGTGTCACACTATCTTTAAACCATTCATGCTTACCCCTGTTATGAGTATTTTGGTCTAAGCAAACACATGTTCCTCTATTCAAATGCCATGCTAAATTATTAATCACATGCCTTCCTTTGGGCGAATATAAAATAACGATACCTGAATATTTTCCGGGTGAAATGCTACAACGATAGATCCGATGCGCTTGCGGATGAATATCTACAATGACAAGATCTATCCCGTTAACGCCTCTCATTTCGAATCACCGACACGGTGGTTTACTTGAGAATGTCGGCGGCACATTTTCTCGACGCCTTCATCGGGGATAGGTTTTATACCTATTTCCTTTGATTGCGTTAAGAAATGTCAACAATTGTGATCCGTGCTAGCACACTTCTCGGGCGGTGTGCATTGAGAAGTGTGCTAGCACGGATCACAATGCGTATCCAATGGTCCGAGCATGGGTGCATATGCACCTAGGTGTAAATTTAACATACTCGGCCATTGTGAGGATGTGCAACAACACTTTCTCGAGAATCGACCAAAATTTTTTTGTCAACATGCTACTCCAAAAGGAGGTGTCCATGCAAAATTTTATTTTTGTTTACCTTGATTTTGGAATTTTAACATTTTTTTTTTGAGTAAATCAACAAATAATCACAAAAATAGGTAAACTTGGTCTAAAAATTGCACAAATGCAACAAGTTATGGTCAAGTGATACACATTTAGGTCATTGCGTCAAGAACATAACCATTCAATGAACGGAGACAAATAGACATATATATATATATATATATATATATATATATATATATATATATATATATATATATATATATATATATATATATATATATATATATATATATATATATATATATATTGAACCAAGGTACATGGTTTAGAGTTTGAAGGAAAAAGATAACACAAAACGGTACAAGTACCATAACCTCCTCACAACGAAGTTATTGTCAAGCGTCATGACACATATTTGACCAATGCTACTTCACTAGCTAAAGCGATTAAATAAGTTCTTAAGTCGACATATTTGAACAACCAAAAGTTCTTGTCCAGCATTTCTTCATCAAAGATCCAATGAGACCAGCCTAAACAAAAGGAACAAGTTCTTGTCCAAATAATACCTAATTATCTCTAAACATGTGGACATACTTGCGCTTGAGGAGGACAAGAAGCTTCTCGGCCGCTCTCTTGATTTGTCAATTCACAAAGGGGCAAGTTAGCATATATATATAATTAAAATTTAGGAATCTTAAGTTAGGGGGAGCAATATATCACTGTCTGGCGTCGAGATAGGATATTGTCCTGTCTCCCTCGTCGCCCCTCAGTCATTGTGCTATGAAATATAATCTTATCACTGATTTGAAACACCTGATTGTGTTTAGGAGCCTTCATTAAGAAAAAAAAAAAGCATTAGAATTGATTGCAAGTGGTAAATTAATACTAAATCTATCCCAAATTATTAGACGTTTTGGCTTGTATCAAACTATAATTAAACATTGATGATTGGAAATGTTAAACTAATGTCAAACAATTTCATACTATATATAGACAACAATGAAATAATTAAACATGGATGATTGGAAGTGTTAAATTAATGTCAAACAGGTTTCATACTATATATAGTCCGGGATCCCAAGCAAAGAGTAGCAATTAATTACCGCTCACATAAGCAGTAGCATCATCATCACACCCTCCCAATGTGTGCTATCGGTATCTCTTGTTGGTGGGAAACAGTCACTAGTCAACATATATGCTTTAGTTACAATAAAACAAATTTTGTCCCCATGAGATTTTACCTAAAGTCGTTTTTATGGTGCAATAAAGCTTTGTTAGGCATTGATTATTTTTCTAGCATTTTGACACATGATTTCTCAACATGATTGCAATTGCTAAATAACTCTCAATCAATTCAAATTAGACTTAGAATCAATTTCATTCAATATATAGTCGGTATTAAAATTAATCTTTGCAACTCATTATTATCTCTCCAAATCCAAAATAGAAGCAGAGTGCTAATAAAGCACTTTCTTAATCAATCATACACATGCCGATGCTAATATACGCACATGAATGAAAATCAAAAAATTCAATTCAATGCGCCAAAGACACTGCGTGCAACAAAAAATAGCACATATAAAAATCCCATTTAATTCTAACCCTAACCTCGATCCGTGGGAAGCAACCTAGGGTGGCATCATGGAGCGACCGGTTCCTCTTCCTCCCGAATGCATTCGCACGTAAGAATCAAGAAAACAAACAAAAATCCAATCTACCATGAACACTAGCACAAGACACTAAAAAAAACCCTCTAACCTGCTTGTCGGGTAGATGAACCGCGTCGTGTGGCTCGAAGCCGGGAGGCACATTGGGAATCCCTTCTAGCAACTCTCTGGCGGAATGCGCCACCGGCGCCATGGCGACGCCGTCGTCCTCGGGTCGAAGCGCGTTTCTGGGTCCCATCGGCGGCGCGCGATTGCCGGGTCAAGTGGCGCGGCACTTCAAGGGTCGGCACCGCCGGCCGACGAAAAAGGGAAGGAGGGGGGACGGGGAGTCGTGGACAAAGCTCATGGAGCGGCTCATGTCGCCGGGCCAGATGGATCGATCGAGGAAGCGGTGGAGGCGACGAGAACGAGGTGGGCGGCCTTCAAATACGGGAGCCGATGGGACGGGAATGCGGAGAGATGTGAAAGACCGAGAAACTTACACTCGAAATCATAAGCTAGATTCACTAAATCCCGGCCCCACCATGATTGGACCGTGTCATAGAGAGTCAACCCCAAAAGATGGGCTGTTATTCCACTTTCTCTACGAATTGGGTCAAACTTTTTGGTGGTGTTGTTGGAGCCAAAATATGTTGTTGTGTGTATACGTGTTATTTTCGCACGATGTTTAGCTAGTACTGTAATTATTTGTTCGAGTTACTCAATAAAAAATATTAAAATACCAAAATAAAGGTTACAAAATCTAAAAAACTTGCATGGACACCACCTTTTGGTATAGCATGTTGACAAAAAATTTGAGTTGATTACGAGAAAGTGGTGATGCACATCCTTAGAAAGCCACACATCTCGACACATGTCCCTAGTCACTAGGTAAGAGATGCTCGGGCTTGTGTGGGCTGTTATTCCACTTTCTCTGAATTGGCTCAAACTTTTTTTGGGGTGTTCTTGGAGCAACATTATGTTGTTGTGTGTATCCGTGTAATTTTTCGGAGACGATGTTTGGCTATTACTATAATTATTTGTTCGGTTACTCAATAAAAAAATGTTAAAATACCAAAATGAAGGTTAAAAAATCTAAAAACTTGCATGGACACCACATTTTGGTGTAGCATGTTGACAAAAAATTTGAGTTGATTCTCGAGAAAGTGGTGGTGCACATCCTCGAAAAGCCACACATCTCTCACACATGTCCCTAGTCACTAGGTAAGAGATGCTCAGGCTTTTGTGTGCTGTCATTCCACTTTCTCTGAATTGGCTCAAACTTTTTTGGGGTGTTCTTGGAGCAAAATTATGTTGTTGTGTGTATCTGTGTAATTTTCAGACGATGTTTGGCTATTACTGTAATTATTTGTTCAATTACTCAATAAAAAATGTTAAAATACCAAAATGAAGGTTAAAAAATCTAAAAACTTGCATGGACACCACCTTTTGGTGTATCATGTTGACAAAAAAATTTGAGTTGATTCTGAGAAAGTGGTGATGCACATCCTCAGAAAGCCACACATCTCTCACACATGTCCCTAGTCACTAGGTAAGAGATGCTCAGGCTTTTGTGTGCTGTTGTTACACTTTCTCTGAATTGGCTCAAACGTTTTTGGGGTGTTCTTGGAGCAAAATTATGTTGTTGTGTATATATCGTGTAATTTTTAGGGCGATGTTTAGCTATTACTTGTAATTATTTGTTCGGTTACTCAATATTAAAATACCACTTTCGAAAATTAGGGATACTTTCGAAAATAAACATCCTTGTGATTTGGAACGAAAATAAATTAAGTGGCGCCAATTTTTGTCAATTCTTTTTTTTTTTCAAGCGCCAAGTTAACCCGAATTTTTTACTTAACCACCAAATTTTTATCAATCCCTAAGCACCGTATTAACCCGACGTTGGCTTGCGCGTTATTACTAAACGCACACGATCTTTGAGTCTTTGCTCAGCACCGCGCTGGGTCCAATGTTCTTTGCCGGGCCCACGATTCGGTGAATGTACTATATTCCTCTCCCTTTACATGCATGAATGAACGGCGGCGGCTGAATCCGAGCGTCCACCGCGCCTTCTTTTCCCCATCTATCCCATTTTCTCCCCCCGCTACCCACCTCCGCTACCCACCTCGCTCTTCCACGGCCTCAATCAACCGGCGACACGGTCGGTGCCACCCACCAAGCGCAACTACGCCCTCGACTCCCCTCTTGCGGGCACCATTGTTCTTGCCTAAGGCGCCCGCACCACTCGGCCAGCGAAGCGTGATAGGGATGGCGGTTCGTCGCCGCAAATGGGAGGGAGGAGGACGCCGACGCCGTCTGGGAGGCGCGTTCGGCGAAGAACCGGAGGTGCTGATGCCCGATGTGCCTCCTGGCTTCGCTCCACAACACCGCCACGCGCACCATTCCGGAGGTTCCCGTCCAGCAGGTTAGGGTTGGGGTTTTTTTAATTTGATTTTCATGTGCGGATATTAGTATGCTAGTGTTTCAAGTGTGGTAGCACTCTCATTGTAGTTTGGATTTGGGACTCTGCTATTTGGATTATGAGAAATGATATGGGAGCTATATATGCATGAATGCTTGCCACTAGTAGACATATATGGATATGGAATAGCTCTCTAATATGGTTGGTGCTTTTTTGCTAACCTGAATGGTTGTATTTACATCTGGTTGTGATCCGGACATGATATGTAACTAGTCCGATATGCATATGCTTGGTATGGATATGTTAGCCTTTTCTTTGAAATTGGTCAAAACGTGTCGATTATTGCTGTGTTTTTTTTTTTTTTGTCCAAGTCTTTGCTGAAATGTTGTGAAAACAGGGGTAAAACATGTCTTCAATTAAAAAAGTCTGATTTGAATTGATTGAGAGTTATTTAACACCTGCAATATATTTTATTTTCAGTTGTAAAAAACTATTGCATGCATGGGATCCCATCCATATATATTATGAAATGGATTGTAACTATGTTGTGAATTGTTTGAGATTAATTTTGCACTTGCAATCATTCTTGTTATATTTATTCTCTTGTTGACTATATAGTATGAAATGGATTCTAAGTCAGTTTTTGAGTTGTTTGAAATTAATTTACCACTTGCAATCATTCATATTTGCGATTCTAATACTGTCTCGATTTTGTTAATAAAGTTGGAGGATCCCCCTATGTTTACGTAATCGGTAAGAAGATTACAATCGGTGTCGCATTTTCTCATGACAAATATGAGGAGGCGCTAGAATGGCGAAGGCGAGGAATAGGGAGGTGATATATGGCTCCCCTACCTTAAGAATCCTAAATTTCATTAATATATATGCTAACTTGCCCCTTTGTTAATTGGCAGATTAGGAAAAAAGGCGGAGAATGTTCGTGTGCTCCTCAAAAGCGCAAGTACTTCCACAACGGCGATGATTCTGACTAGTTTTGAAGAAAATCTTTGGACTATATGGTTGTTTAGATGTGTCGGGATTTATGAACTTATGTAATTAGTTTTACTTGAAGTTGCATTGGCACTACTGCGGTTGTGTTCGATGTTGTAATCCTATGCGCCCACTTGTGGCACTACTTAATTTATATATATCTTTTATATTTATCTCTGTTGAATGGTTGTGTGTTCTTGATTCAAAAGCCTAAATGCGTTGCAAATCAGAATCGGGTGTAATAGGCCTTTCGATTGCAAACTTTGATCAATCTCGAATTAAAAACGTGGTACCTTATGCAATGTATATATCATTTATCTATTTTGTAATCGATTCTTAACCAAACCATTGATGATGTTTAAAGTGCACATTTGTTGTCCAAATAATGTGATTCTTTTTCCGGCGTAGCTAGGATTTTTTAATCTAGGGTTCTCCAATTTTGTATAAGTTTTTTATATAAAAAAAGTTTCGTTTGACATATGTACATATCACATTTTTCGGAAGTATGCAAAAGAAGGTTTACATGTAGCTTGTCGTTGTATAAATTTATAATTGATCGAAAATAAAATATAAACATTTACAAACTCGCTTTTACAAAAACATCTAACTAGTGCAATGGTTACATGCGCTTAGTTAAAACCCAACTCCCTAGTTCGAACCCAAGTTGGGCTTTTTAATTTTTATGCCAACATTTATGTTTTTTTTTTTTTTCCCTTTCTTTATTTTCTTTTTCTTTTTCTTTTTTTTCACTTTTTTTTTGTGTGTGAGCATGAAATTATGATTTCTAATGACTTTCTGAATTGTGGTATCCCATGTGTATATCTCGGGATTTATGGTATATATTACCGAACAAAGTGCATGTGGATGAAGTATAGGATCATACTAGACCATGGTCTTATATATGTAAAATATGCATTCATACGTTGAGTATATGGATATACTTTTTTTTATATACAACATTAGTGGCATTTTATGTAATATATTAAAAATATTGATTCCTTCAAAAAAATTTCGCGTAGTAAGATCTGTGAGAGGTGTGTGTGCCTTTCCGAGGATGTGCACCACTAATTTATCCGAATCGACTAATTTTTTTTCCAACATGCTACACGAAAATGAGGTGTCCATGCAAGTTTCTATGTTTTTTATCCCTTTACATGTGAGAGGTGAGTGTGCCTTTACGACGATGTGCATCACCACTTTCTCTGAATCGACTCAAACTTTTCTACCAACATGCTACACCAAATGGAGGTGTCCATGCAAGTTTCTAGACTTCCTTAGCAACATCGGGGTATTTTAATTATATAACATTTTTCTTCTATAAATCAACAAATAGTTACAATAATAGGTAAACTTGGTCTAAAAATTGCATAAATGCACACAACATCATAGTTTTGCTCCATCAACATCCCAAACAGGGGATGAACATCTCTCACCAATGAATAGGACATGTGTGAGAGGTGAGTGTGCCATTCTAGGGATGTGCATCACCACTTTATCCGAATCGACTCAAACTTTGTTGCCGACATGCTACACCAAAACCGGTGTTTGTCCATGCAAGTTTCTAGATTTTTTTTTTTTTGCAATATTAGAGTATTTTAACAATTTTATTTTTTTGTAAATCAACAAATAATTCTGATTACTATTTGAATTATATATATATATATATATATTCGAAAAAAAACATGTGTTACCCGCACGACATTGGGACACACGAAAAACTCACGCAAAAAGAGATTGGCGCTGACCTTCCCAAAATTTGCCACCCAAAACAATAAAAAAAAATCAAAACTTCCCAAATTTAAAAGTGGCGCCTTTTTACCACCCAAAATTTTTTTAGCAAGCGCGCCAAGCTATCGTGCCAACATCGGGCCAACGTTTTTAGCTTCGCTTATAGTGACTCTCATCGTATCCCTCCCTAATCCCTCGCAAAACCAAATCTAGAGGTCGGTTTAGGGTTCTAGCGCCGCCAAAGAACATAACTCTCCTTCTCGCCTTCCACCACCGATCAGTAGAGAGGATGCCGAGCGAGGCGGGAAGGGGGACCCCATCGGCGTCGACATCGCCGCACACACACTGCATCTGCGTCGGCGGCGCCACCGGAGATCTTCACACCAACAACCGGGGCGACATGCGCATCGTCCTCCGGCCTAGGGCGGCGTTATCGCTCTTTGGGTCACCTTCGTCCCCAAAGAGCATCACGCAGGTCGGGGGCAAATAAGGTGATCCGGCAACGGCAGCCAAGATGCATTTTGACCTTCGTCTCGGGGCGTCGGCGACAACAAAATACACTATATTCTTCTGCTAGTGCTACATATACCCTAGCTGTATATGCTTTTGTGCTCATGATTTTAAATTAAAATGTCATGGCTGTATATGCAGAACGGAAGAAACATGGACAGTATATGTCACTTGCAAGGGGAGTGAGGAGGGACAAGAGGTAGTTAATAGATATATAAACGTTGGGAAGAGTCAATTCACGCTTGGTAACTTAACAACAATGAAATCAAAACTGGGGTATGGGTCTAGGGACTACATGTACTTCAAGAAGAGAAGTGTTGATGATCCTGTGGCAGCAACACTATCTGATATCGAATACGATCTTGATGTATTAGACATGGTAAATTCTAGCCAGGATGAGAGGGTTTGTCAGAATAGTTTTGTCTAAGAATCCAACAAATGATTCATGTGTTGCCATAACACCTATTAAAAAACTAGAGGTTCGTGGGATGATGATGATGACGTAGAAATGGATGATTCTCAACTAGATGCATATAAAGAATGGCTACATTATATGCACACAAAGAATCAAGCCACGGGTGAGTTATGATAAAGCCCTAGTATGTATATATAAAAGATGGATTTTTGCAATGCATCATGACTCATATTATCGTTCTATTTCAGATTATCAAGATATATACGGGGAGGACACCATCAAGACATACACAGAATGGTTTGCGGCTTGAAGGAAAACTTGAGGAGATCAGTAATATCCCCCCCCCCCCACCTGTTGTCAAACAATTCTTTTGCAAACTTCAAATTATGCTAGCTCATCATGTGACAATATTGTCTGCAGATGCGTATAAGGATGTTAGCCTACCGATACTTTCCAAATCAAGAGAGCAACCAAACACCACCGAGCAGGCACATTCTCATGCCCTACGTTGGAGACAAGATCAAGGTAAAGTTAATTTGTGCTCATTTTCAATTAATTTTGTGTTTCATTTATGGAGTTGGAGCCATGGTAATTTATATTTATAGTTATATATATGAATGATACTATTTTAAGTCAATTTTGGAGAATTTTTGGTGCATGGTTTCACAATCATTGTGGACAACTAAATAAATGCATGCTAGTAGATAAAGAGAAACAATTATAATGTACCTATGCTAGTTGGCTATAATTGCAATTTCTATTGGATTGTTGATGTGGATGCTTGCATGTTGAGAGAAGTATTTAGTGGGGTTGACTATTACTTATTGTATTTATAGTTATATGAATGTTTCTGTCTTAAATCAATTTTGGTGAATGGTTTCACAATCATTGTGGACAACTAATTAAATGCATGCTAGTGGATAAAGAGAAACAATCATAATTACCTGTGCTAGTTGGCTATAATTGCAATTTCTATTGGATTGTTGATGTGGATGCTTGCATGTTGAGAGAAGTATTTAGTGGGGTTGACTATTACTTATTGTATTTAAAGTTATATGAATGTTTCTGTCTTAAATCAATTTTGGTGAATGGTTTCACAATCATTGTGGACAACTAATTAAATGCATGCTAGTGGATAAAGAGAAACAATTATAATGTGCCTGTGCTAGTTGGCTAAATTTGCAATTTCTATTGGATTGTTGATGTGGATGCTTGCATGTTGAGAGAAATATTTAGTGGGGTTGACTATTACTTATTATATTTATAGTTATATGAATGAAACTGCCTTAAATCAATTTTGGTGAATGGTTTCACAATCATTGTGGACAACTAATTAAATGCATGCTAGTGGATAAAGAGAAACAATCATAATTACCTGTGCTAGTTGGCTATAATTGCAATTTCTATTGGATTATTGATGTGGATGCTTGCATGTTGAGGGAGAAATATTTAGTGGGGTTGACTATTACTTATTATATTTATAGTTATATGAATGATACTGCCTTAAATCAATTTTGGTGAATGGTTTTACAATCATTGTGGACAACTAATTAAATGCATGCTAGTGGATAAAGAGAAACAATCATAATTACCTGTGCTAGTTGGCTATAATTGCAATTTCTATTGGATTGTTGATGTGGATGCTTGCATGTTGAGAGAAATGTTTAGTGGGGTTGACTATTACTTATTATATTTATTATGAATGATACTTGTCTTAAATCAATTTTGGTGAATGGTTTCACAATCATTGTGGATAACTAATTAAATGCATGCTAGTGGATAAAGAGAAACAATCATAATTACCTGTGCTAGTTGGCTATAATTGCAATTTCTATTGGATTGTTGATGTGGATGCTTGCATGTTGAGAGAAATGTTTAGTGGGGTTGACTATTACTTATTATATTTATTATGAATGATCTTGTCTTAAATCAATTTTGGTGAATGGTTTCACAATCATTGTGGACAACTAATTAAATGCATGCTAGTGGATAAAGAGAAACAATCATAATTACATGTGCTAGTTGGCTATAATTGCTATTTCTGTTGGATGGTTGAGTGGATTGCAAAATATATACAAGGAGGACACCAACAAGATATACAAATTGGAACAAAAAGACGATGTGGTGCCCTCATGGCATTCTGCGGTTTAATATCATCTGCTATAACATCTTGTTTCCATGGAATAGGCTCAGAAAATAGGAAGAAAAGAGGACGTGGTACCTGAAATGCTTGAAGGCACTCGCCAAGAGATCCAAAACAACTAAAATCAAAAGCTGAAAATTGAGTTCTCCGGGCTTGGAGGAGCAGTGGAAGTGAGAACTCCCCCGACGTTTATGATGAAATAGTACTGTTTACAAGGAGAAGGGCGCCACTCATTGGAGTGAGAAAATGGAAAGATGTCCACTCGATGTAAAAGAGTCAATAACATCCGATATATTAGTAAGATTCTTTGCTTCGTGTACATTTCAATTATACTCTAACGTGACAACCGACCTAGTACTTGCACATTCTTGTAATTATATAATAGACTAGGTGGGAGATTGAGGATAACTTTCATTCAAGGAGAACGATATTGGGCATTGCTAAAGAGCGTTACAAAGGATGGCGTTCCACTTTAAGTGCTACGGCCAAGGTATACGGCAGCTACCATGAGAGAATGATGCATAAGCGGAAGAATTAGATATTGTCGAATGGCACTATATGTTGCTGTATTTTAGGACTACAAAATTCCGTGTCTGTTCTGTAACACCCCAAATTTTGCATTTTTGAAAATAGTTAAATTGATTTATTTAAGCAATTTTTGTGATGCATGGAATATAGGTAATAATAAATTTTTATGAATTAAAATTCAATATAAGGCCTAGATACATGATGTTGCATTCATGCTGTTACATATTTTATGTTGTGATGTCTGGTTTCGGTTTGATTTGAAAAGGATTTTGAAATCTAATTGAAAAGCATTTTGAAAAAAAGTTCTAAATAAAAGAAAATGCTATTTATTTCTCCTCCCCTTTCTCTTATTAGGCTGTTAGGCCCTCGCTATTTGTCCTTGCCATGGCCCGAGTGGGCAACTCCTAGCTTGGCCCTTCCTCCTTGTTCTCTTGGGCTGCCAAACATCATCGCCCGGCCCAACTTCGGCCTCAAATTAAATGCCCGGTTCGACCAGCGGCTCGGCTGCGTGCAGTATCTTATTTGCAGCGTCGTCGTCTTGGTTGGGAAACCGCGCCCCTTGATGCGGCCGTTTCCCGAATTGCCGTCCACCTTGATTCCTCGCCGTCCTGTCTTCTTAAGCCGAAGCGGCCAGCCCTGCGGCATTCTTTTCCCCACTCGAGAACTTCGCCTTGTCGCCGTGAAAACAGCTGGCGCCCGAGGAACCTAAGCGAGCCGCCATTGGAATCCCGCCGTTGAGCTCGCCGTCGGTTTCGTTGAAGCCGTCGTCTCCTCGCCACCGTAAAGTCGTTGCGGGTTTCTCTCCATCGATGTGAAGCCGCCGGGCCTTTTCCAATCTGATTTTTCCCTTGTTCTTGCTCACGGCCGCGGCGCGTGCCAGCGATTCGGGCCGTCCCCGGCCGCCGTCTGCGTCGTCCTCGAGCCGTCCAGACCTCCCTGTTGTCCTCGGTGAGATGCCCTTGTCCTCCTCGTTCGTTTGGTACCGGTCCCGTGCAAATTGATGGCGGAATCGCCGGATCTCATTACGCCGACGCGAGCTGGCTCGCCGCCCGCCGCCATGGAGCGCCGCCGCGTGGTCGTCTTCTCCGGCAGGTAGTGCCGCCCCTTGATGACCCATCTAATCGTGGACCGTAGATCTCGGATCCGGCGAATGCCATGGCGCCCCTTGTACCCCTTCTTGCTAAAGAGACCCTGTGGTCTACGGTTATTTCTGTAAAGGTCCTCCGTTCTGATTTGTAAAAGAATTTTATTTGTTTTAATTCTGAAATCAACTTCAGTCTATTTACAAATTGCCATTATGTTCAAATGCCCATAACTTCTTCATTTTAAATCCAAATCGAACCGTTCAAATTGTGTTGGATTCATAATTCCGTAATCTAGATGTTTATGCCACTGTTTTCTAGGTTTCCAACTTTTAAATTTCGTGATCATATTTAGTTTATTATTTATCTCATGTAAATCTTGTAAAATGCATATCTTCGTCGATGTGATCGTAGAGATGCGTAGATTTGTTTTTATAAACCTTTTATATTGTTTTCTTTCTGTTGGTGTACTGTTCTAACTATAGCCCTTTGTTTGCTTCGTGTATGATTGCTCAGATGATTGTGTGTTGATGCTTGATGATCGAGATTAGCCGGTGAGCAATTCGTGGACGATCAAGAAGGTTTCTACGAGCAAGACCAGCAGTACCAGCAGAATTTGATAGCCAAGGCAAGTTTAGTTTTGGGATATGTTATTTTTAAACCATGATCTTATAACTTGCTTAATGTTTATGCACCGAACCTTAAATGTGAATTATTTGGCAACATGGGGATTTGTGCGTGGTGACAGAGATCCGGGTATTACAGTACAACTATGGGGGTTATATGGCTCGACTTTAGTTCCTTAGAGATCATTCCTCTAGCAAGTTGGCAAGTGCAGAATTGGAAATAGTATTCCCCCTATCCCGTAATATGTGAGGATAGGTCTGCGAGTTATGTGCCACATAGGAAGGGTGGGTCCTATGTCCGGCAATTAGCGCCCTAGTTTGTTAGAAGAACCTTTGAGGGCTTCATAGTGGTTCTTGGTGTTTGGGTTTGATCCGCCCTTTGCATTTGTGAACCACGACTCATAGTGAAAGTGTACACCTCTGCGTAGAGTTTGATAAACGGTATACTAGCCTTGCCCAAGGTCACGGGCGGCCCCGGAACCTTTACATTAAGGATGATGACTTGTGTTAGTTAAATTGTTTATTATTTATTGTTTTATGCTATTCATTACTTATGTTATAATGATCATGGGTTTTTGGGTAGATATTGCCTTACTATACTTGCTAAGTACGTTTGTACTTACCCTTGCTATAATTACATCAATAGATCAAGGCCGGAATGATGACTACATTGAGGACTATCGTAAAGAGTATTAGGCTTGGAGTCAACCATCAACCAAATCCCCCGTGGTGGAGCTTCTATGCGAGAGTCGTCTTAGTTGCTTTTATCTTATTTAAGATCTTGTAATGAATATTTGTTCTCTATGTAACAAACACGGTGATGGTACTTTTATTCATTTGTCGGCTTATGTGTGTGACATTCCCGGCGCACATAAGATATTTATACATCCACTTTTGTTCTTAAAAATGGGTGTGACAGTTCCACATTGTTTCTATTCTTAACAATAGCATTTTTCGAAAAAATGCCTATGTCTCAATCTTTAAGATAATTGTTCAAATCTATGCATTACGTAGGCAACGGCGAAAAGAACTGCGAATCGATCCCTTAAAAAGACTACACATTTGGATGGGCTCTAAGCCTTTTTCTCAATGTAGCTTTGAGAAGGTAATAAGTGGAGAAGCACATCTACAAGCTCTCTTCTTTGGAAGAATTACTAAGTTGTTTTGTTCTTTGCATACCAGAGAGACCCATAAACTGGTAGTGAGCCCGATGATTTAGAACTTTGGTTCATTACTCACTCTAAGAATGGGAAATGGACAAACCAAGCATCTATGGATATCTATGTGAGTTCTTAATGAATTTGTACATAACTTACTAGCTAGTCCATGCAAATAGAGAATGCCTGCAGTTGCATCTTCAACTAACTCCTTGATCTGTGCCTTGTAAATGTTAGGAGAAAGCAAAAAGCACAATTGGTGAGAAGGTATCAAATTAGAGAATAACTTCATTTCCCAAAATGAGAAGAACGAGATTTTCGAGGCGGCATACAAGGAAATCACAGATTGCAAGTCAAGGAAGTTGCATGGTAATGGGTACCTTGCAATAAAACCAACAAAAAAAGCAACGAGAATGAGCAACGCGAGGAGCAAATGCGTAACGAGGAGCAACGGCATCGGGGAACACCTCGAGCTCATGGCATCATTAGGGCAGCTAACAAAACAAATGGAAGAATGGGAGGAAGACGAGGGGACGCGAAAGGAGAGAACACGAGCGACGGGGATGAAGAAATTATGAAGGCGAGGGAGGCTGTTGGGTGAATGCTCAACACAACATGTTATTGATGATGATATGGTTTATAAAGTGGCCATTCAACATGGCGATTACAAGAGATGACGAGGGGGTATTTATAGTCCCCCACGGCTTCGTAGTTGTACAAAAACACTAAGAATCTGAAATGATTCTTCACTAAATACTTTCTTCAAATAAAGACGCATTTTCCTCCTTCGTGATTTATCTGCGGGACAAGCTTTTATCTTCGCAATGCTTCTTGTTCCTTTGGAATTGTTTTAGTGTCTTCGCGGCCGAAGTCTCCATGGTTATCTTCGCTCGGATTCTTGACTCCAGTCTTTCTTATTTCGCATTTGTCCTTTTTCCATGAAGCCAAAGCTTCGCGAAAGTCCCTTCGATGTTGAATTTTGTCTTTGTTCTGCAAGTATCACTGAAATCTTCAAAGTTTGGGACAAAAGTTTAAAATGTAAATCAAAGTTAGATCCCAACGGCAGCCCCTCGTTGGCGAAGGCCGACTTCAAAGGCATGAAACCCACGAATCACAAGTTTTTCTTTTTTAAAACTTTGTTTCGATATAAAAAAAAACATCGTCCCAGACTTTGAAGTTGGACTTTAGAATTTTAATGTGACTTTGCAAATATCTTCGCTATATTCGTGTGTTTTTTTTTACGGCTAGTTTGACCATTTGACCGAAGGGGTCTATAAATAGCGGAGCACCCCCCCTCGTTTTCTTCACCTTTTTTTCGAAGAAGGGCCACCTTTTTGAATTTTTCCACGGCGACGCGAAGTCGTTCTTTGCGAAGGCAACTTTTCTGCTTAGTTTGAAGTTTTTGGCGAAGCTTTGTTCTTTTTGTTACTCGGGGGTAACTTCCTTACGAAGTATATTTTATTTCCTTGTATCCTTTTTTATGATTCTAATTTTTATTCTTCCTTTGTTTTTAGAATGGCCCTTGTTGAGGATGTGCCAACCGGTTCTCAAGAAGGCGATGAAGAGGTGCATTCTCAAGAAAATTCGATGAAGGTCTTTCGGAGGTTTACGCTTCAGAATCGGAATTGCCGCCGGATGATAGAATTTCATTGACATTTGGTCGTAGCAAGATGACTAGTGAAGATTTTAAGAAGATGGTTAAAGATGGGATTCTTAGGGAGGGGACGATGCAAAACCTGCGGAGCCGGTGAAAAAAAGTTCCTAAGCCGAAGCCCGATGAATGTGTTGTGTTCAAGGATTTATTTTCTGCGGGCCTTCGCATGCCTCCTCAAAATTTCTTGGAGGAAGTTTTCAAGAGGTATAACATTGAAATGCACCATCTTACACCTAATGCAATAGTGAAGTTGTCGGTTTTTCTTATGGGCTGTGCGAAGTCAAGAAGCGGCCGGACATAGATGCTTTTTGTACTTTGTATGAGTTGCATACGCAGATTCATTCGAGAAAAAAATCGATCAAGCGTCTTAGTGAAGCTTTATTATGGTTGTTGCAGTTTCAAAACTGCCCGAGGACAGAAACAAATTTCTCCTGCCTCGAAGAATAAATGGGCAGATGGCTGGTATGACTACTGGTTTTACCACAAGGTTCCTATGGTTGAAGAGAACCGTGGCAAGAAAGGGGTTGTGAAGGCTTACCCGCGGCCGGCGTATGCATAGAGAACGTTTCATTTGCAAACCCGAGCCTTCTAAGTCAAAAAATTGTTCTGAGTGCTTGAAGGCTTTCAAGAGGGTTGTTTCTCAACAGTCAACTCGAGATCTTGTTGAAGAGTACCTTGCTGCCGGTGTATGGCCACTTCGGTTAGGCTGGGATTTTCTCCGTTATCACATGAAGAAAATTAGGGACAAGGATTATATATTCCCGGATAGAGATACCGTGATGCCTTCGCGGTTTAAAAATGAGGAAGAGTTTGTTGCTGATGTCGAGAAGAAAGCTGTTGAACTGCTTGGTAAATATATTCATACTGAGAAGAAGATGATGGATGAGGTTATTGGCATTGATTATGTTAGGCTAAATCGAATTTTTGATTTAGCTAACATAACTTATAAGATTCGCCCACCTCCTGCTTACGCTCGTAAGAAGGATAAGAAAGACAAAAAAAGAAATTGAAAAGGATTCGAAGAGGAAGCGAAGTGAGAAGGCGAAGCCGTCTACTTCAACGAAGACACCATCTAAGGTTGTTGATAAACCACCAAAGAAGAAAGCCAAGAGGGTGGTGGCTGGTTTGCTTGATAACTTAGATTTGTCTGATAGAAAGTCGATGGGTCGAATGCTGATATCTCTATTCAAGATTTGGAGGTGAGGGAAATTTGTAAAACCTTTGCCCCCACTTGGTTTGACTCCAGCTTTACTTACTCCTCTCGTGGGCTATTTACAAAATTTTGGGTCTTAAGTAGAACTTGGGAGCTTCGGGAAATGCTAGTGAAGGTGCTGATGTCGGTCTTTGCTATGATGGAGACTTCACCCCTACTGGTACTGCAACTCCCCTTTCACCTAGACTTAGGGATCCAACTCCTGATTTTCCGGTGAAGTTAGGCGCATCAACTTCTGCTTTATTTGATGATCGCGACTTTCCCGAGTTAGCTAAATTAGCAAAAATATTCACATGAGTCACTTGTTAGCGAACCCAAAGAATCCTTCCTCGGTTCACGACACGGGAGTTCTGAGGAGAGTGATGGTATTGACGCAATGCCCGGCGAAGCTTGCTCCGGAGCCTTCTAAGGTTTTACGAGTTTTTACTGGCGAGAGGGGCGGCTAGTATGCCCGCGAAGATGGTGCTTGTCTTAATTTTTTATGTTTTTCATTTTTTTCACGATATCCGTCTTTATTTTGTATTGGCTTTCTTTGTAGAACATTCTTTGAAGGAAAGGGCTCATATTGTGGTTGAAATTGTTAAAGAAAAACTTCAAAGGAAAGGGACCAGGGCGCAAACCTTTCTTTTGATGATTTTGATGATGTGGTGGGCGAGGATCTTTGAAGCGGGGCCCGAGAGAAGCCGTTTATCGGAGTCCACGGTAAATGTTGAGGCTCAACGAGAAAGATTCCTTGCCCTCTAAAAGAGGGTGAGAAAATTTGTAAGTTTTTCTTTATTTTTGTCTTCGCTTATTCTTTATTTTTGATATTTATATTTGCTAATTTTTCCTTCTTTTCTATTTTATTATTATATATTTTTTTTTTTTTGACTCAATATTTCCACGATGCTTCAACTTCATCGAAGGAAAAGGTTATTGATATTGGATCTATGAAAGATGTACTTTCGGAGATCATCCTACTACGCAAGTAGTTGTTGAGGCTCAAGAAATATCTTACTGCAGATATTCAAAAGTCTTTGGATGATACTCAAGAAGTTTTGTTTTGACAAATGAGTCAATCTTGATTCTTATAAGTTTGTTGGAGTTGGTATAGACAAACTTCGCGTTCTTCGAAGAAGCGAGAAAAGCAATTGTCTAAATGTATTGGCGATGCTTTTTTTGGTTCTGACGCCGGGCCGAGCTAGCGAAGATGAATCCACTTAAGTTGGCCGATCTTTGGCATAAATTTGATGTATAAGGTAAACTTCACTTGTTTGCGAGTATATCTTTTTTAGGATCTTGCGGAGTTATTTACTCGTAACTTGTTTCCGACTGACTTTTTATATGGGTAGGGTGCTCTTGTCAACCGTGGCCTCGAGAAGTCACTTGAAGATAGTGCAACTGCTTTTGCTGTCCGCGCGAGAAATCACTTTTAAGTGAGATTGAGTCTCTGAGCGCTCAACTTGCTTTGAAAAGGAGTTGGAAAGGGGCAAAAGCTGTTGATGATTGGCATGTTCTTGATAGATTGTATCATGGAGCTTCGGACACTATTAAGGAAAAAGAGAATGAACTTTCTATCATGAAGTCTACCATTGATACTCTTAGAAAAGAGAAGGCATCTTTGGAGAAGAAGAAGGTTGAAACTGATGAACTGCTGAAGAGAAGGTTTGACAGAACTTGGGAGAGTTGTGTCGAGAAGGCTTATGAGAGGTGGGGGCTATGCCTGAAGATCCTTGTTGGGACCTTGGAGAATACTACCCTTTCTTCAGGCGGCTTTGTAGGCATTATGAAGATCTTGGTGTTGTTATGCGGCAAATTCTGATACGGTGTCATGTACTCGACTCGTGCCCTTTGCATCTTATGAAGGAGGCCAACGATCCATTATATGATGTCTTCGCTGATCCTACCTTCAAGTTCCCTGGTGATGCTATCAACCAAATTTCCCCACGTACTCATCTTCTTTGCGGGAAATTCTTCAACGAAATACTTGGTGTGTAAGTGTGGTCGTGAGCATTGCCTTGAGAAGGTTAAAGAAAAACTGAAGAAGGTATTTTTCCTAACTATATATATTTTTTTTTTGAGTTTGATTACCTTCGATTTTGTTTTGCATGCTGACTTGTGCTTCTTACCAGCTTGAACTTGATATTTTACGGGGAAGAGGAGGCCCTTAGGAAACAACAAATGGAAGAAGAAAAGGAGGATCCGTGAAGAAGAAGAGAAAAGTCGTAACAATGTTAGTGAGCGAAGAGCTTGAGTTCATGGATTAGTTTCATTTTGTCTGCATTCTTGTGAGGAAAGAGAGAGAAACATGCTTTGGGCTGAAAGTGTTGTAAATTTGTTAACTTAATGATTTGTATGATCTGTGTTTTTATGTCTTGCGAAGTTGTGAAATTATATTGTGTTTGCGATGTTTATGCCAAATTTTGATATTGGAATATCTTGCTTGCAGGGTTTCTCAAGCGAAGTTTGCGCAAGATATTGTAGTAGCCGTGATGCCTCTTATGATTGCCAAGGATAATTTTGTTTTTGAGACTTCGAATTTTTAGAGGCTTCTGGTAGTGCTGATATTGGTGGGTTTGTGGATAGATGTCTTGGGAAAACCAAAAGCGAAGGATTCCTATAGGATGCCTAGAATTGTTGATTTTAGCAATGTTGGACCGGGTAATATTCTTGTGGCTAAGGCTCTCTTTTTTTTTTTTCTCTTGGTTTGTAAAAGATGTCTTTTTGTTTCAGTCTTCTTGCTCAAGTCGTCCCCAAGCTATATTTTTGGGGATATTTTCCAAGATACGTAGGACAAAATAATCAATGAGGTTGTTGAAGATATCTTAAGCGAAGCGGCGACTAGTGTTGCTACAAGAATTTTGAATGTTTAGACTTTGTATATGTTGAATGTAAATTTTGAATAAGTGCTTTTGCACGATGTTTATAATTTAAAATAATTGTTTTTATGTGATGAGTTATATATTCTTGATGCTTAGAAACGTTGTTCTTTTCTTCTTGAATGAAGACTTGATTTTAAAGTTGGACTTCTCCTTAGAGAAATTTAAGAACGTCGTTCCCTTAGTTTTTCTTGAAGTGAGAGTGAAGACTTTGATTTGAAGTCAAAAATTCTCCTTAGAGAAATATGAAAACGTCGTCCCTGCATTTTTGCGAAGTGAGAGCGAAGACTTCGATTTGAAGTCAAAATTCTCCTTAGAGAAATTTGAAAATGTCGCCCCTTCTTTTTTGCGAAGTGAGAGCGAAGACATCGATTTGAAGTCAAAATTCTCCTTAGAGAAATTTGAAAACGTTGTCCCCTTCTTTTTTGTGAAGTGAGAGTGAAGACTTCGATTTGAAGTAAAAATTCTCCTTAGAAAATTTGAAAACGTCATCCCCTTCTTTTTTTTCTTGAAGTGAGAGTGAAGACTTTGATTTGAAGTCAAAAATTCTCCTTAGAGAAATTTGAAAACGTCGTCCCCTTCTTTTTTTTGGAAGTGAGCGAAGACTTCGATTTGAAGTCAAAATTCTCCTTAGAGAAATTTGAAAACGTCGTCCCCTTCTTTTTGTGAAGTGAAAGCGAAGACTTCAATTTGAAGTCAAAATTCTCATAGAGAAATTTGAAAACGTCGTCCCCTTCTTTTTGTGAAGTGAGAGCGAAGACTTCGATTTGAAGTCAAAATTATCCTTAGAGAAATTTAAAAACGTCGTCCCCTTCTTTTTTTGCGAAGTGAGAGTGAAGACTTCGATTTGAAGTTTGAAAACGTCGTCCCCTTCTTTTTTTGAAGTGAGAGTGAAGACTTTGATTTGAAGTCAAAAATTCTCCTTAGAGAAATTTGAAAACGTCGTCCCTTCTTTTTGCTTGAAGTGAGAGTGAAGACTTTGATTTGAAGTCAAAAATTCTCCTTAGAGAAATTTGAAAACGCCGTCCCCTTCTTTTTTTTGAAGTGAGAGCGAAGACTTCGATTTAAAGTCAAAATTCTCCTTAGAGAAATTTGAAAACGTCGTCCCCTTCTTTTTTGCGAAGTGAGAGCGAAGACTTCGATTTGAAGTCAAAATTCTCCTTAGAGAAATTTGAAAACGTCGTCCCCTTCTTTTTGTGAAGTGAGAGCAAAGACTTCGATTTGAAGTCAAAATTCTCCTTAGAGAAATTTGAAAACATCGTCCCCTTCTTTTTCGAAGTGAGAGCGAAGACTTGATTTGAAGTCAAAATTCTCTTTAGAGAAATTTTGTAGGTAATAATTTTAGTTTTGTACTTAAATTATACCTACTTGTTAATTGTTTTTGTGAAAACTTTTTAGCCCGATGTTAAAGCGTTTTTGCTTTTCGGCCGTAGTAAACGAAGAAAGGTAAAGAATGCACAAGTTTAAAACTACTTTCTCATTTATATTTGACATGAGAATTTACAATAGAGTCCCCTCGTTAAAAAACCACTCACCTGCGAAGGGCTTCCCCGAGTGGAAAAAAAAAGTGCAGCTCTTGATTGAAATGATAAAATGCTTCTAAGAAATTGA
Organism: Hyparrhenia diplandra; assembly: GCA_015847255.1. Lineage (NCBI taxonomy): Eukaryota > Viridiplantae > Streptophyta > Magnoliopsida > Poales > Poaceae > Hyparrhenia > Hyparrhenia diplandra. Next base: position 504,269 of record JADLZK010010999.1, on the reverse strand, counting down.
ATCTAACTAGCTTATTTACAAAAATTTGAATAAAGTAAAATCTAGGGATAGTACTTGCGAAGATCTTTGATGTTCCAAGTGTGACTTAACTCTTCTCCCTTGTGGTTCTCTAAGTGATAAGATCCTTGTGCATTTGATTTTGTTATGATGAAGGGTCCTTCCCACTTTTGCTGGAATTTTCTCATAGTGTCTTCGTTTCTTTTCCTCTTGAGTACGAAGTCACCTGGCTGTAGTTCTCTTTTCACTACTTTCTTATTGTACCATTTGCTTGTTTCTTCTTGGTATTTCACGAGATTCATCACGGCTTGGTTTCTTTCTTCTTCGAGCAAATCTTTTGCTTGTCTTTTTGATTTTCTTAAACTTGTTACATCAACATTTGTTCTTGGACCTTGAATTGTATTTCTTACGGAGTCATTGCTTCATCCCCATATAGTAGCTTGAAAGGCGTAAACTTCGTTGATCTTGAGGTAGTTGTGTTGTGACTCCAAACAATTCTTGGTAATTCTTCAACCCATTTTCCTTTTGGGAGTCCTACGAGAGTTTTTGAAATTCCCACACATATAATGCCATTTGCTCTTTCGGCGGCTCCATTGGATTGAGGATATTTGACTGATCGCGAAGCAAAGTTGGATTCCCATACTTTCGCAATAGCTTCAAAGTCTTCGCTATCGAATTGAGTTCCATTATCCAAAGTTATTTGTCTTGGGACTCCGAATCGCAAATTATATTTTGCCAAAGGAACTTCTTCATTGTTGTGGGTGACATATTTGTGATTGGCTTCGCTTCTATCCATTTTGTGAAATATTCAAGCTGCAACAACTGCATATTGATGATTGCCTTGAGCTGGGGGAGTTTTCCAATTATGTCTATTCCCCATCTTGCAAGTGGCCAAGTAGGTTCAATGTCTTTGGATTGGATTTGCTTGGGCCATTTGACTTGCTTTTTGAGATTTGGCAATTGTGACAAGTTTTGACTATTTTCTTGCTATCCTTTTGAGCTGATGGCCAATAAAATCCTTGTCTAAATGCCTTTCCTGCTATGGCTCTTGGGCCAAGCATGTTTACCACATATTCCGTTATGTATTTCACGCAATAATTCTTTGCCTTCTTTGCTTGAAATGCACTTGAGCAATGGTTCGCGGATGCCATGCTTGAATAGCTGATCATTGATGAGTTTGTAGTTTCTTGTTTTGTGCTTCATTCTAATTTCTTCGACTTCGCTTTACGGTTCATAGAATCCTCTTAGGAATGCTATTATTTCTGATCTCCGTCTTCGCTCTCAATGATATGTATGTACTTTGGTTCTTCAATCTTTGCCTTTATCGAAGATTCGATAATACTTGATAAAATACATCCGGTGGTAATTTTACTTTTTTGGGCTGCTTGCCTTTGCAATTTCATCTGCTTCTTCATTGTTTGTTCTTGAAATGCTTCTCACTTTGTGAACCCTTGAAGTGTTTTTCTTGATCTCTTACACTTTGCAAATACTTCGCTAGCTCGGGATCTTTTGCCTTGTAATTTTTCTCAACATGGCCTGCTACAACTTGAGAATCTGTTTTTATCAAGATTTTTTGTACTCCCATCGCTCTTGCCTTGCGAAGCCCCAAAGAATACTTGCCATTATTCCGCGATGTTGTTTGTGCATCGAATTCTAGTCTTCTTTGCATATTTCATCTTGACACCGGATGGCGAAGTGATTATTCTTTTGCTCACGCCCGACCTGCGGAGCCCCATGCCCCATCACGCAGTTCATTGTCCATTCTTGACATGACAAGGTCCATTCTTGATGGTCTTTTTGCTCTTCATGGGTTGTTGCTTGGGTGTCCAATCTGAGATGAAATTTGCTAAGACTTGAGATTTTATTCTTTGTTCTTTTTCAAACTCGATGAAGTATTGTGAGATTTCGGCCCCACTTGCCAAGTCTTCCTGAAGATTTGCGGCTTTGTAGGACATCTTTGAGGGGTTGATTTGTTGGGATTCTCACTTTGTGTGCCAAGAAATAATGCTTCAATTTTCTTGTTGCCATGAGCACCGCATATGCTATCTTCTCAATCTCTGAGTAGAACATTTTGATCCCGAGAGGGCTTCGGAGACAAAGTATATTGGTTCTTGTTTCTTTGCATGATCTTTTTCTCTTTCTTGTACTAGTATCTTGCGCTTACGGCTTTCTCGGATCTTTGAGTGTTGACGGTCACCAACGACATATTTTTCTCGTCAACTTACTACCATAAAGGGAGCAAAACTATACCTTTTATACTCATATGCATTTATCACTAATAAAATTCCACTTGTAGTGTCTATTATTTTATTTTGCATTTATAATAAAAGCAAGTGGAAAATCGACCAAAAGTACGCCATCCGGAAAGCGCATTATTGCAAAACACAAGCCGAGGAGCAAATCGACCCAAAACATCAAAATTGGGCGAGCCAAGCCCGGCCCACAACTTTTCAAGACGAAGGAAGACACCCCACCGAGGCCGGGTCAGGAGCCGAGCCCGGAATGCTTGCACTTTTCCACAGTGCGGCGCCGCACCGCCCCCGAGGCGGTTCGGCCCAACCGGGGAGGCGGTTCGTGCACCCGCCAAATGGGGATTCCCGCCGTGGGGATGGTCGGTTTGCTCGGATTAGGAAGGTTTACCAGGTCGGTTTTGGTGTAATTTAGCATTTAGGCCCCCTCCTCCAAGTGTATAAGTAGTCCCCCTCTCCTCCTCTCTCAACACACACCACATGGAGTCCACAAACCCAAAGAATCGCTCTCTCTCTACCACCTCTACCTCTCTCTCTTCTTCTACTTCTTCTTTCTTCTTCTACTTTCTTCTTCTTCTTAGTTCTTGGTTAGCACTTGGGTAGAAGAGCTACAAGGAGGGCTTGTCTCCTAGAAGAAAGTGCTTTTGGTAATACATCTTCTCTATGGAGCATTCTTCTATTTACAAGTCTTATATCTATGTTCTTGGCCTAACTTATGAACTAGAGTATAGTCTTGTTCATGTTCTCGTGTTGGTATATGAACTAGCATATAGTTTACATATCATAATCTTGACATGTTCATCTCAATTCATCATCGATCATCATATGCCTAACTTGATTAGAGGTGGGATAACGGTTCGTTGTTCCTTCGGGTTTGCTCTTATTCTAGTCCGTCCATTCGACGAGTGGGGATCCCGGGGGGACAAGAGTAGTGCTCTAATATCTTGGGCATGGTGCCCGGGTATTACGACACCTCCGGATATGAGTGCACGCCACGGTTGAGGGGGTAGGCGGCTTGGTCGTGACAAACCTTGACCGTCCCTTGGAATCCCCCCCACGTTCGTGTGTCTTTGTAGGAGTTCGTAAATGCTTCCTATCGAGCCGTATGGTATCCAGGGAGTCTCCTGTTATCCTAGACCTAAACATGATTAAATCGGTTTGCATATGATCCTAACTATTCATTTGTATGGCCATGACTAGATACATTAGAATTACTCCATTAGATTATTTATTTATTCTTTATCTATTTTCTTTATCCTTTTTGTTTGGTGGATTCTTAAGTGTGTGTCACACTATCCATAAACCATTATTGCTTACCCCTGTTATGAACAATTTGGTCTAAGCAAACACATGTTCCTCTATTCAGATGCCATGCTAGCTTATTAATCACATGCCTTCCTTTGGGAAAATATAAATAACGATACCCTAAATACTTCGGGTGAAATGCTACAATGATAGATCCGCGGCGCTGCGGATGAAATGTCTAAGATGGCAAGATCTATCCGTTGACAATCCATTTCGGATCACCGACATGGTGGTTTTACTTGGGAATGTCGGCGCATTTTTAAGCTATTTGTTATCGGGGATGGGTTTTATATACATTTCCTTTGATTGCGCTAAGAAATGTCAACACCGAGATGTATAGAAGTAGTTCTTGATCAACATTTGAAGTTGTTAGTGTTGAAGGACTTGAAAGATACTTCTTTATTTCTTCATAAGCTTTTTGTTGTTCTTCTCCCCATGTGAAATTTGTCTTCGCTCCTTTGAGTGCTTGAAATATTGGGAAGCTCTTTTTTTCTGGCTGATTTTGATATGAATCTATTTAGCGAAGCCGTCTTCCCGTTAACTTTTGGATGTCTTTGATGTTCTTTGGAACTTCTGTTTCCATTATTGCTCTAATCTTTTCTGGATTTGGGTCGATGCCTTTTGCTGAAACTATGCATCCGAGGATCTTGCCTTGCTGTACCCCGAAGGTACATTTCTCAGGATTGAGTTTGAGATTTGACTTTCTCAAGTTCTCAAACGTTTGCTTCAAATCTTTTAAATGGTCTTCGCGTTTCTTGCTTTTTACTATTATGTCATCAACATATGCTAGCAAATTGTCTCGATTTGATCCTTGAGTGCTATCGAAGTCATTCTAATGAAGCTTGAGCCGGCATTGCGAAGCCCTCTGCCATTCTTTGGAAACAATAGGTTCCAAAAGGTGTGATGAAACTTGTTTTTTTCTTCGTCTTCTTTCTTCATGTATATTTGATGATATCTTGAGAAACAATCGAGGAAGCTTAGCATTTAAACTTCCTGCAGCCTTGATCGACCGGTGTGTCTATTCTTGGTAGAGGGAAGTTGTCTTTAGGGCAAGCTTTGTTGAGATCTGTGAAGTCTATGCACATTCTCCATTTTCCATTGCTTTTCTTTACCATCACGATATTAGCTAGCCATGTTGTGAATTGGACTTCTCTTATGACCTTCGCGTCAAGTAATCTTTTTTGTACTTCAGCCTTTTCGCGGCTATTGTTACGTCTTTCGAAAATCTTTCTTAATTTTTGCTTCTTCTCGACTTGTAGTTTGGATCAATATTTAGGTGGTGCTCTATGATGTCTCTGCTGACTCCTTCTAGGTCTTTTTGTTTGACCATGCGAAGACGTCTTGATTGCTTCTCAAGAAACTTATAAGTTGTTCTTCTTCGTCTTTTTCTAAGTTGGCACCTATGATGACTTTTTGTTTGTTACCATTGGGTTCAGCAAAACTTCTTTAGTTTCGCCTTGGAACATGTCTTCGCTTTTCTTTTGTGACTTCGGCTTTACGTCTTATTTTTAGTCTTCGATTTCTTCGATGGCCAAAACATTTCTTTGGGCTGGAGTTGAGTCTTTCTCAATATTTCTTGCTTCGTTTGATTTCCATGAATTGATATTGGTCCATTGATTGCTTTGGAACTTTCATGCATAAGTAAGAGTAGTTGATCACAACCTCGAAAATATTTAAGCTTCCTCTTCCGAATATTGCATTGTCTTGGCTATGCATTTCAACAACATCAAATGCTACTTGTTCTGTTCTTGCATTGTTTTGTGTCTTGAATGATCTTTGGCAATATCTGATTCTTCCAATTGAATTTATCCTTTTACCACGAAGCCAACTAATGGATATTCTCGCTCTTCCCAAGTTTTGTCTTTTGATTTGCATTGCATCTAATGTTGATGCGAAGAGTATGTCGTAGAGCTTCCTCCATCCACTAGGATTTTTGTAACATCCCATCCATCAATATTTGCTTCTATGACCATGGCATCCATATGTGGATAATCTTTGAGTTTCATGTCTTGTTCTGTGAAAATGATTGGGCGGTGTGACCATCTTGTCTTCTTGTAAGGTGCCCCCATTGTTTTTGTATTGACTCTTCGGAAATAATTTCTTCTTTCGTTGTTTGTTGCATGCTCTATCTTTGTTTCCTCCACAAATTGTCATTATTCCGCCTCTGCTTGCGCTTGATACAGACCGGTGAGCCATTGTTTTGAACATTTGGTGTGTTGTTTGCCACCGAAGCTTCAGGTTGTAGACTTTGTATTTGTCCCCACGTGGCGGAGCCATTGCCAATGGTTGACAATTGTATATTGGAGGTGGTCCTGGTAGCACTTGTTGGTTGTAATTTGGATCGAAGTATGCTTGATTGTGCGAAGTGCTTGCTTGAGATAAAAAGTTTATTGATCTCCTCGATTTTCCAACGATTTGCCTTCTTGTTGTAATTGCTCTATGCTCTTCTTTACCATTGGACACATTTTTAATGTGTGGCCAGCCCCTTTGCCATGGATGATGCAATACATTTCTTCGGGCTTTAGAATTCTTCTTTCCCGAATCTTTGATTGAAACCTCCTCTTTGGGTGTTATTGAAGTTTCGTTGTTGTATCTGGCCGCGGGTTATTTTGCGTATGAATGTTGTCTTAAGCTCTGCTCATTGTTGATTTGGTTCCTTTTGAAATGGTGGTTGATATTGATGGTGATATGGTCTTCGCTCGAAATTTTATGGCTTGAACTGATTATTTGACTTCGCTTGATTTCTTTGTGCATTCTCTTCTTCAGTCTTCTTTTACGAAATCATCGTCCGATCTTGCATATTTTTGAATTTCTTCATACGGTTGAGCAACAGTTGTTGGTCTCAATCTTTTGAGGTGCGAAGACAACTGTCCGGCTCCAAGGCCCCCGATTGCGGCGATGATGACGACTTCGTTCGATACTTCGGAATTTGGGTCTTCATCCGGATGAATCTCTTGTAGTATTGAATTATTGGTTCTTTTAGGTATTGCTTGATGTCAAACAAGTCATCACTTGTTAGGCCTGTGTGTTGGAATCCTTGGAAATCAACTAACAAAGTTGTTACGAGTTGTTCCCAACTTTTGAGGGATCTTGGTTTGAGCGAAGCATACCATTTCTCGAAATGGTCCCTTCATTGCCATGATAAGTGCTTTTGCTAGTGTTTTATTATCTCCTCCTCCTAATTCAACAACTGCTTGAAGCTCATTAAGAATTGTCTTGGATCCGGCAAACCTTCATAAGTTGGTATGACATTGAACTTGAAGCCTTTTGGCCATTTTGCCATTTGTAAGTCCACTGATAATGGAGATTCTGGGTCGATTGTGACTATTGCCTTTTCATTGCTTTGATTTGTTTTGACTTCGTTTGTTATGATGACTTCGCGGTCTTGATCATTGAGTTCTTCATTCAATCTTTCTAGCTCTGCTTCACTTCCTCTATTCTTTGCTTCAAAGTCTTTTCCCTTGTTCTAGCTTTGCAAGCCTCAAGTTCTTTTCTCGTTTTTTGATCAACTCTTCTTCTAGTTCTTGCAACTTTCTTGTTTCTTCGCTTTGATCTTCGTGGGGAATGACTTCTTTGGAGACGTTGTCTCCGCTTGTTCCCCGGTACTTCATTCTCTCTTTGTTGTTGTGTCCTCTGTGACACTTGGCGACTTGTTCTTGGGAGGTCTGCCCATGATTTCTTGATGGCCGTGGGATAAATCGTTGCTCACACAAGCGGTGGGCGCCAAGATGTTGGGTGAATGCTCAACACAACATGTTATTGATGATGATATGGTTTATAAAGTGGCCATTCAACATGGCGATTACAAGAGATGACGGGGGCTATTTATAGTCCCCCCTAGCTTCGTAGTTGTACAAAAACACTAAGAATCCTGAAATGATTCTTCACTAAATACTTTCTTCAGCGAAGACGCATTTTCCTCCTTCGCGATTTATCTGGGACAAGCTTTTATCTTCGCAATGCTTCTTGTTCCTTTGGAATTGTTTTAGTGTCTTCGTAGCGAAGTCTCCGTGGTTATCTTCGCTCGGATTCTTGACTCCGTCTTTCTTATTTCGCATTTGTCCTTTTTCCGCGAAGCCAAAGCTTCACGAAGTCACCTTCGATGTTGAATTTTGTCTTTGTTCTCGCAAGTATCCTGAAATCTTCAAAGTTTGGGACGAAAGTTTAAAATGCAAAATCAAAGTTAGATCCCAACGGAGGCCGATAAAGAAACCTTTAGGCAAGAGATCCAATCAATGTTACTGCAGGTACTATTCAATGATCATTTTTAGGTCAATCTAATAAATAGAACGTTGCCTTCACCACTTGTCTCTTTAACATTTACTATGATGTTAATTTTTTTTTGCTCCTAGTTCAATGTTAGCTGCTTTTTGATATGCTTGACATTTTTTCCAACTATTTACGTTCGACAAAAGAGTTTATATAGGGTAAATTTTTTTCTACACCCTAGGTGTAGTTTCACCCATATGTTTATCTCAAGATTTCGTATATATGACCGAACGAAGTGCATGTGGATGAAGTATATGATCATACTAGACCATGTATGGTGGTATATCTGCATTACGTATGCATTCATATGTTGAGTATATGGATATACTTTTTTATATACAACAGTGGAGAAATTATCTATCGGGCTTTTTAGACTTTCTTTATTGTATTGTTATAAACCAGTTTCTTATTTTTTATAATACATTTTGTCACTAGCCTTGCCCTTTTCTCTTAATGAAAATGACACGTGAAGTCGTGTTCGAGAAAATTAATACATTCTATTCTTTTTTAATAGGTGATCTTAATCTTGTTTGGGTGAATGGATTTCTTTCCTTAGGTTCTATATCTAACTGTCTGTATCATTTTATAGGTTGGCCTAGCTAAAAAATCTGTCGAGTCAAACAACAATGTCACTGCAATTGAAGATGTGGCGACGGCAGCGACTACGACTACTGTACATGTCGTGCCAACCCCTCAAGATTCGGTCTCCACAGAGGTCTGTTAATTGACAACTTTTAGTGCTATCTGATACTGCAAAATGGCGCCTAATTTTATCATTCCACCTTATTCGTTCCCAGGACAATGTTGAACGCAACCTGCACAAATCTCAACAAGGTGAAAAAAAAGGGACAAACCTCAACAAGGTGAAAAAGGGGAGAAACCTCAACAAAGTCAAAAAGCGAACAAATCTGATCCAGCAAAGGCGGCAGCTAACAAGCGTAATCTAAGAAGTGGTGGTAAAGCAAGCAATGAAGCAAATACTCCAACACCGCTTTACATTAATTCATCCACTCTGCAGACCCAAGCAGCTGCAGCTAAAAAACGACATGCCAACGCCCAAAACAATAAAGCAGGTGAAATTTTGAAATCTCCACTACCTGCTGTGAATGTTTCTGTTTCAGCTGTCAAAATGTTTATACTTGTGTTCATTATATGCTGTCATTCTGATAATTTTATGATGAGCAATGAAACTTTGGCTTAGTGCATGCTGCTGTTGCCCCCTTTTGATAATGTCAGTTTACTTAATGCTAAAACAAATGTCTTTCATTCTTTCCAGGAAGGGGCGGCACTAATGGAGCGAAACAATCTGTGAAGGGATCGTCTTGAAGTCACCGTTTGCTGATCAAGTGATGGGATCGTTTAGGGGTTCGTTCCAACAATGCGATCTTTGGAAACTTTTGTGTTTTTAAGTACTATGTATCAAGTTCATGTGTGGTGGTTTGTTGAAACAATTGAGTGTTGGATTTTTATACTGAATGGCTAATTCAGTATATATACATTTTATTGCACCCAAAAATGCAATATTATTATTGATCCCGTAATATATTGTTAAATTATTGGTGGTCCTAAAATATATGAGCGTGGCAGAATAGACATGTGGCAATAGCTACAAAATTATGGTAGCAACAACATTCGTGGGAAAAGATATTTTATCCTATCGCAACCCATTTTTTTGATGTCATAAAGGTCGAAGCAATAGAGGTGGCCACATGTAACAACCATTCAAAGCGTGTGGTTTTGGTAGTAATATAATGGCCAACCTATAACAACCAATCCTAGCTGGTGGCAATTGTGGTGGTTATTTTATAGCACCCCCTTGGCGGTCCTTGTCATACAGATTATACCGCCAACTTAGTTATATAACATGATGAATAACGTACTTTTGCCACATGAACCTTTGCTATTAATCTAGTTCCACTTGTATTCGAGGAAAATATGTTTTTGCGTGGCATAAACGTGGAAACAGTAAAAGTACGCCAAAAGAAAGAGAGAAGCGCACATCAGAACTGTGCTTTGGACAAGGGGAATGCCACCAGGCCAAAACCAACGCGAACCGGGCCAAAGCACCCTCGGGGACGCAACATATGATGGATCACCAGCCCACCTACGGAAGACGGGCACGAGGCGGGCCAAACCCGGGGCCGGCCGCCGCACCTGGCGGCGCCGCCGTGGCCCTGAGCCCGAACCCGCCGCACTTTGCCTTGACCCGTGTTCGAGGAGAGAAGGCGGTGCATGAAAGTGCTTTTCGGGATGTGCCAAGAATTCCCGCCAAAACTCCTCGGAAAGACATGGTTGCATGTGTAGAAGATATGGTTCCCGCCAAGAATGCTTGGTTGCATGTGAGGGAATCAAATTGGCGCCAAGACATGTGCACTTGCATGGCTAGGAAGGCTTGCATGAAGGTATTTTGGGTATGGCGCCAAGGAGGAGGTGGTTGCATGCCCATGAGTTTGAATTTCAAGAGAGAAGCAAGCGTAGCCCTCCATTCTCTCCTCCTTTCCCTATATAAATAGGCCATTGCCTCCCTTGTAACACACCATTCTACATTGTGAGCATCACTTCCACATTTTATATCAAGTAGTAGTGTCCCTCTAGGTGGCTCTCACCTAGTTGTATACTTAGAAAAGAGGAAGAGAGTGAGAGGAGAAGAGAAGAGGAGAAGCCGGGTTTGTCGGTTTCGCCTCAACTTTTGTACCTCTACGGAGTTGACTCAATTTGAGTAACGTCCAGGTTATTTTGTGGTATTTTCCAAGTTTATTATTTGACTTAATTCAGTATTGCTTTATCTTACTTGCCGGAACTCCGCTCGACCGAGTGCTCTAGTCCGTGATCCTGGCTAGTTTAGTAATCATTAGCATAGACGTGGTGTCTAGGCTAGTGTATTACCCGAGTTTGCGCCCAAACCTACGGAATAGTTGTGGTATCCCCGGGGGTGACAAACCGATCAAAGCCTTTGTAGTCCACCACGCACGGGTTGGTGTTTTCGTAGAGCTTTTGGCGGCCCCGACCCCGACATCGTTTCCTAGTCTCTTCGAGAATCGGAAAGGTTCCGCCGCTCCGAAGTAAGTAGGGTTTAGTAAGCCCGAACCTTGGTATTTAGTAATCTTGGGAAAACCTTAGAGAACCCCTCTCTACCTACAAAAAAAAAAATATTATTCTTTCTTGTCTCCCCGGACGTATTTTGATCCTTTCTAGTCACTTCTCGTTCCCGTGGAAATCGATACCTCGAATACTCCGGGTGAAAGCTACAACGGTACTTTCCGTGCGGCGCTATGGATTTATCCGTGCGCGTTAAAAATACCAACAATCTTTCCTCGGCGCCGTTGCCGTGGAACGGTAGCTATTCTAGGATCGAACCAAGTCGTCCGTGTATCCTTTTATTTTTTTACCATCACCACATTCACCTCACCCCTACCATCAACCACCACCACCACCAAATGGATTCCACTCCTATCCATAAGTTTTCCGCGCCAAAGGGTGAGTTCAGAGAGCCACCATAGTCATCAAAACCAATCACAGCTTACCGGCTATGAACTCCGTCCCGGCTTTATAGCCATGGTCAAGGACCAACCCTTCTCTCGGGCACGAAGATGAAAATCTTTACACTCACCTTCGAGAATTTGAGCATTTGTGTTCTTGCCTTCATATTGATGGCATGGCGCATGAGACCCTCAAATGGAAATTGTTTCCATTCTCCCTTTTGGGAAGAGCGAAACAATGGTACGCTCACACCGTTGGTGGAGTACATGGGAACTAGGACGAACTTTGGGATAAGTTTTGTCTTGCTTTCTTCCCAGATTCCCAAGTTGTTGCCCTTCGTTTAGAAATTCTTAGCTTTCGACAAAAGGAGAAGGGAGACCTTAGGAGCAGCCCTGGGCTAGGTTCACAAATCTTATAAATACAGGCCCAAACCTCTCTTTGCCGACCACATCCTTTTCCGACCCACTTTCACCTTGGTCTTAGCAAAGAAACTGCTCTCCACCTTGACATTTCTTCCGGAGGCTCATTTAAACACATGACCATTAGTGAGGGAAGGCCATTCTTGAAAGAATTTTTGAAAACACCCCCTTACAATCGATATATATGATGAATCTCCTGAAGAAATAATAGAGTCAAGTCCTGACCAAAAAGAGGAGGCACTCGCAACCGAATCTGAAACCCCTTCAACCCTTTCCCACGATCCGGTTGTCGTAGAACCACCCACTAAGGGAACACACCATAATGTTGAGGATGACGAACCACATCCCTCTTCATTTCCCTTTGAATTCGAGGAAGATCTTTTTGAAGATTTTGGAAATGCCTCGAATTTTCCTGTTCAAGTGAGACCTCTAATGCAGTGCACCAACTCCGGATGATGAGTCCTTCCAAATAGAACACATCAAAGGACTCTCAGCCATCATGAGTCATGAATGGTTGGTAGAAACCAATCTATCCAACGAGGTAGCACGAATCATTGCCCCATCTGATATTCTACCTTGTGTCCTTAAGGGCACCATCATGGAGGCTCATTATTGTCCAACTGTTGGGATGAATATTATTTCAAAAACTTTGGCTGAAAAACTTTTCTCCAATGAGCCTTTAATCCCATCCCATAAGCTTTTAAAAATCCCTTCAGGAGTTATTCTTGAGAGTAATGGGATTTTGAGGTCCCTTGATGTACGTATAAGAGATTCTGAACACCGGCCTGGATTTTCATATCTATGACATCTCGGACATGTCCCTCCTAGTTGGTTTACCACTAGGGACACTGTTTAAGGAAAGACCAAAGCAGGGTCTCTTAAATTTAAAACTTGGAAATTCTTCTATCGATGTCCCGCTTTCACGCTCACACAATGCGATAGTAGAACCCAAACCCAAATGAGACCCTATGGAGGATGTTATGATGGCCTACCTAGAAGACTTGACCGAACCAGCTCTAGACGTTGAAAACTTTATTCAAGAAGAAGAAGAGCTGGCAGAACCCATTGAGCTAGACGAATCTGAAGTGCCATCAAAACCCCCTATCAAGCTTAAGGACCTTCCTCCTGGCCTAAGATATGTCTTTCTAGATAATAACCCTGAAACTCCTGTCATCATAAGTGACAAACTCTCCCAAGAAGAAACCCAAAAACTTGTCGCCATCCTAGAAAGACATAAATCGGTCATAGGCTACTCGCCGAGGACCTAAAAGGGATTAGCTCCTTGCTCTGCACTCATAGAATCCCCACTGATCCAGACTCTTCACCACCTAGGGAACCCCAGCGGAGACTTAACAATGCTATGCGGGAGGTTGTTAAGAAAGAGGTCCTCAGACTCTTGCACGCCGGGATTATCTATCCCGTGCCACATAGCGAGTGGGTTAGCCCTGTCCAGGTCGTGCCGAAGAAAGGAGGTATGACAGTCGTTGAGAATGAAAAGAACGAACTTATCCCTCAACGAACTATCACGGGGTGGCGGATGTGCATAGATTACCGGAAACTTAACAAGGCCACTAAGAAGGACCATTTCCCATTACCGTTCATTGACGAAATGTTAGAACGCCTTGCGAACCACTCCTTCTTTTGTTTCCTTGACGTGTATTCCGGATATCACCAAACCCGATCCACCCCGATGACCAAAAAGTAAGACTACCTTCACATGCCCCTATGGAACTTACGCATACCGACGTATGTCGTTTGGTTTATGCAATGCTCCAAACCTTTCCAACGGTGCATGATGTCTATCTTCTCCGACATGATCGAGAAAATCATGGAGGTGTTCATGGACGATTTCACCGTCTATGGCAAAACCTTCACCGATTGTCTAGAGAATTTAGAAAAAGTCTTACAACAATGCGAAAGAAAAGGACTTAGTCCCGAATCGGGAAAAATGCCATTTTATGGTTCAGGGAAGGGATAGTGCTTGGACACAAGGTGTCCGCCGTGGGATAGAAGTGGACAATGCAAAAATAGAGGTCATTGAACAACTTCCACCTCCCACGAATGTGAAAGGCATTCGAAGCTTTTTTTAGGCCATGCAGGGGTTCTATAGACGATTCATCAAAGATTTTTTCTCAAATTGCTAGACCCTTGACTAACCTTTTGGCTAAAGATGCTCCTTTCATTTTTAACAATGAGTGCCATGAAGCCTTTCAAATCTTGAAAAAAGCACTCATTTCAGCTCCAATCATCCAACCACCGGTTGGAAGTTGCCCTTTGAAATCATGTGTGATGCTAGCGACTTTGCTGTTGGTGCTGTTTTAGGCCAAACAAAAGATAGAAAGCATTATGCCATATCCTACGCTAGCAAAACTTTGTCTGGGGCACAGCTGAATTATGCCACAACTAAGAAGGAGTTGTTGGCCGTGGTCTTTGCAATAGACAAGTTCAGATCTTACTTAGTAGGAGCAAAGGTAATTGTTTATACAGACCATGCTGCACTCAAATACCTCCTCACTAAGAAAGATGCTAAACCCCGACTAATCCGATGGATTCTTCTACTCCAAGAGTTTGATTTAGAAATAAGAGATAAGAAAGGAGTAGAAAACTTAGTAGCCGACCACTTGTCTAGGCTTCATCATAGGGATGCACATGAGTTACCCATTAACGACTATCTTAGGGACGACACCCTTCTCTCGCGATAATGCACTCGTATCCATGGTATGCAAATATTGTCAACTATATAGTTGCGAGGATATGTTCCACCGGGGAGGACACGAGGTGGCTCAAGCACCAAAGTCGTTGCCACTTGTGGGATGACCCGTACCTCTACCGAGTCTGTGCTGATGGGCTACTAAGAAGATGTGTCCCAACGGTGGAAGGCATAAAGATCATAGAAAGATGTCATGCATCACCCTATGGAGGCCACTACGGGAGCATTCCGTACACATGCCAAGATCCGCGAGCGGCTTCTTCGGCCAACAATGTACAAAGACACACAAGAATTTGTCAAAAGATGTGTCAGATGCCAGAAGCACGGAAACATCAATGCTCGACAAGCAATGCCACTCATGAACAACCTCCAAGTGGAGTTGTTTGATGTCCGGGGATAGACTTCATGGGACCATTCCCAAGATCCGGAGATTCTCGAATACATCTTGATCGCAGTGGAGATGTATCCAAGTGGGTAGAAGCACTACCATGCCGAACCAATGATGCAAAGCACTCCAAAAAGATGTTCCATGAAGTGATATTCCCACGGTTTGGAACACCCCGACTGGTCATAAGTGACGGAGGGTCACACTTCATCGACAAGACCTTTCGAGAATTCCTAGCTGAATATGGAGTCAAGCACAATGTTTCAACTCCATACCATCCCCAAACAAACGGTCAAGCTAAAACATCAAATAAACAGATAAAGAACATCCTGCGTAAGACCGTGGATGAGATGGGGAAGAAATGGAGGTACCGGCTACATGATGCACTATGGGCATACAGAACTGCATACAAGACACCCATAGGCATGTCACCATATCACCGGTGTATGGAAAAACATGTCATCTACCTGTGGAGTTGGAGTTCGAGCCCATTGGGCCATCAAGAAGTGGAATATGGATCTCCACCTAGCCGGTAAGAAGAGACAAATGCAAATGTCCGAGCTAGAGGAATGGAGAGAGAAAGCATACCACAACTCCAAGATCTACAAAGAAAGAACAAAGAGGTGGCATGACAAGAGAATAAAACACAAAGAGTTCACACACGAGATAAAGTCCCGATGTTCAACTCAAGGGTGAAACTCTTTGGTCATGGAAAACTTCGGAGTAAATGGGAAGGGCCATTTAAAGTAATCGAGACCTCGTCACATGGTGCCGTCACGCTCCAAGATGATGAAGGTAATGCATTCAAGGTAAATGGCCATCGTTTAAAAGTTTTCTTTGAACCCCAAATTGAAGAAATTGACACGATTGAATTCTTTGCAATTTAGTATCAATCCGAAGAATTCAATCTTGTCCAATATATATATATATATATATATATATAAATAATATAGAGTCTAGAGTAATACATTAATCAAATAAATCTTTGACTCTCTCGGTGTTTTTCCACCGAAGGGTCCCTGTTATTTTCACTTGTCTTTTGTCTTTGAATAAAAACAGATATAGCTCCAAAGAAGTGTGGGGTGTGCAACATTCCATTGAAGAACGTAAAAGCACCAAACCACATCATGAACTGGTGGAGGAACACGTACAAAACTTCGGTTTGATCACTTCTCTCCCACCTGTTCATATGCATGCTCCCGGTTCTACACTTTTTTTAAACCCGCAAACTTTAAAAGAACCAAAATTCCACACTTAGAAATAAAACTTGAAGGTAAATATAAATATAGCTCTTTGACTTTGGCCTACATAAATTTTTGTCCCTTACATATCCTTAGTGCTTGTGGGAAAAACATATAGGAAAAACATATTGCCCAAGTTGTTGTGAAGTGAGATATGGCATTGACATGGAAATCCAACCTTTTCTATTCAAAGTACTTGGAGAATTTCTTTTCATCAAAATGTTAAAAACCATAGTCTCACATACTCCTCAATGGTGAGAAATTCCTACCAGGGCCAAATGCCATGATACAATTTGAAAACCTTCTACATTTGCAACTTGTTATTGCATTGAGCTCATCAAACCTTGTTGACCCTAGTTGAGAAATTTATCATGCTCTTAAATCAAGATCACGTACACGCCACCAAAATATATGCACTACTCCTACACCGGGAGTAGGCACGTAAACATGCCTCCCACTTAGATCCATAAAAAAAAAATGTTCTAGACTCCTACACTAGGAGAGAAAAAAAAAATATATTGGTTAAGTTTCCTTCAAAATAAGTGCTCCAAACACTTATTGATACCTCCCTCTCAAAAGTCTTCCAAAGAGAGACATGAGGCTATCATCAAAAAAAAAAAAAAAAAAAAAAATGGACAAGTGTCTGATTTTAAAACAATGGGTACTTAGATGCCCGCCTCTCTATAAAAAAAAAAAAAAAAGAAACAAAATATGAAAAGATAGCCCATTCTCTCACAAATACTTCCAAAGTCTCAATAATGAGAGAGATATTTCAAGGAGTATAGTAGAATTAGGATAGCCACCCTATATCCACACACTTGCACATCTTGATTTGATTGTATGACATTTTTCTCCATGGATCCATTGTTTGACTAAGTAAAATATGCAATACAAGTATGCCCACAAAATTTCCTACCTGAGCTCCACATAAGCCCTATTAGAAGTAGGAAGAAAAAGGAAGGCAATGCTAAAATGCCTTGGTGAGGAAACAAACACCATTGAGTGACTGAGAGTACCATCCGAGGAGTACTTGTGAACTATGCTTTATTCTAAAAAAAAAAAAAAAAAACTCCAAGTACCGAGATGCAAAAGGATGAGATGACTTTGTTTGAGCCGTTCCATTTCTCAACCGCCCAAGAATATATGTTAGACACTCCACATATCCCATGGTAATGAGGTATGTCCGGGGATGATCTTTATGTCGGGTTCATAACTTGAATTGCTATGTTTATACTTATTTTATCATTAATCTTTACTCGGGATGAGCAAAGAGCCAAGTGTGGGGGAACCTGTTGGCGGTCCTTATCATACAAATTATACCGCCAACTTAGTTATATAACATGATGAATAACGTACTTTTTGCCACATGAACCTTTGCTATTAATCTAGTTCCACTTGTATTCGAGGAAAATATGTTTTGCGTGCATAAACGTGGAAATGTGTAAAAGTACGCCAAAAAAAAGAGAGAAGCGCATATCGAAATGCGCTTTGGACAAGGGGAATGCCACCAGCCAAAACCAACGCGAACCGGGCCAAAAGCACCCTCGGGGACGCAACATATGATGGATCACCAGCCCACCTACGGAAGACGGGCACGAGGCGGGCCAAACCTGGGCCGCCGCCGCACCCGGGCGCCCGCCCGTGGCCCGAGGAACCCGCCGCTTTTTGCCTTGACCCGTGTTCGGAGGAGAGAAGGCGGTGCATGAAAGTGCTTTTCGGGATGTGCCAAGAATTCCCGCCAAAACTCCTCGGAAAGACATGGTTGCATGTGTAGAAGATATGGTTCACGCCAAGAATGCTTGGTTGCATGTGAGGGGAATCAAATTGGTGCCAAGACATGTGCACTTGCATGGCTAGGAAGGCTTGCATGAAGGTATTTTGGGTATGGCGCCAAGGAGAAGGCGGTTGCATGCCCATGAGTTTGAATTTCAGGAGAGAAGCAAGCGTAACCCTCCATTCTCTCCCTCCTTTCCCTATATAAAGAGGCCATTGCCTCCCTTGTAACACACCATTCTACATTGTGAGCATCACTTCCACATTTTATATCAAGTAGTAGTGTCCCTCTAGGTGGCTCTCACCTAGTTGTATACTTAGAAAAGAGGAAGAGAGTGAGAGGAGAAGAGAAGAGGAGAAGCCAGGTTTGTCGGTTTCGCCTCAACTTTTGTACCTCTACAGAGTTGACTCAATTTGAGTAACATCCAAGTTATTTTGTGGTATTTTCCAAGTTTATTATTTGACTTAATTCAGTATTGCTTTATCTTACTTGCTGGAACTCCGCTCGACCGAGTGCTCTAGTCCAGGATCCGGGCTAGTTTAGTAATCATTAGCATAGACGTGGTGTCTAGGCTAGTGTATTACCTGAGTTTGCGCCCAAACCTACGGAATAGTTGTGGTATCCCCGGGGGTGACAGCTCCGATCAGGCCTTTGTAGTCCACCACGTACGGGTTGGTGTTTTCGTAGAGCTTTTGGCGGCCTGACCCCGATTACCGTTTCCTAGTCTCTTCGAGAATCGGAAAGGTTCCGCCGTCTCAAGCAAGTAGGGTTTAGTAAGCCTGAACCTTGGTATTTAGTAATCTTGGGAAAACCTTAGAGAACCCCTCTCTACCTACAAAAAAAAATTATTCTTTCTTATCTCCCGGACGTACTTGATCCTTTCTAGTCACTTCTCGTTCCTCGTGGAAATTGATACCCCGAATACTCGGGTGAAAGCTACAATGGTACTTTCCATGCGCTTGCGGATTTATCTCGTGGTGCGTTAAAAAATACCAACACACCCACAAAAACTTTGGTGGCAATATCGGTCAACAAGTATAGCATCCAAACACAATTCGTAGTAATAAATGGGAACACATATAGCACCCAAAAAACTTTGGTGGCAATATTGGTCATCAAGTATAGCATCCAAATAAGTTTCGTAGTAATAAACAGAACACATATAGCACCCACAAAAACTTTGGTGGCAATATTGGTCATCAAGTATAGCATCCAAATTCATTTCGTAGCAATAGAAAGGAACACATATAGCACCCAAAAAACTTTGGTGGCAATATTGGTCATCAAGTATAGCATCCAAATAAATTTCGTAGTAATAAACAGAACACATATAGCACCCAAAAACCTTTGGTGGCAATATTGATCATCAAGTATAGCATCCAAATTAATTTCGTAGCAATAGAAAGGAACACATATAGCACCCAAAAACCTTTGGTGGCAATATGGATTGACAAGTATAGCATCCAAACAAAGTTCGTAGTAATAGAGGGGATCATCTATAGCACCCAAAGCAAGTTTGTGGCAAAAACGTGTAGCAACCACAACTAGAGCCTAGCAATACAATCCTTTGCAACACCTCTTTTTGGAATTGCAACGCTCGGTGTTAGATGCCATTGAGACCTCTAGCATCACCTGAAATGTTGCAATAGGATACTATAGCACCAACTAGAGCGTGGCAATATAGTCTTGTTTCAACACCTCATTGGGTTGCAATACAAAAACAATTGCAACACCCAAATGGCCATCGTGGTTGAAGGTTAATACCACGGACTTTTGCGCATCTCAAGTTTACCAAATCGCTTTGGTTGCAATTTCAACTATTGCACCCAAAAACGGCATATTACAACACAATTTGTGGGTTGCTATTGACCGAAAAACTACGTAGTGTTGGCATAAAGTCTTGAGGTAGATTGATGTTGGAAGGGAAACCACTTCATCATCATGAATCATAATTCAATAGGTTTCCCAAGGACGAGCTTGTTGTCCTTAAACAAGCACTTCTTGAGAAATAACATGAGTGTTTACCTTATTGCTATAATACCCTTATGAAATGAGCATAGAGATATATGAGGTAATATTCTTTCGGGTATTTTTGTTGCTAACCATTTCAGGGTTTAGAGCAAGAAGAACGAAGGATGACAATGTAAGGTATGCCCAACCAATCATCTGAGCAACATAAAATCATATGCATAAAAAATATTCCCTTATCATGTTGCTACTCTATCATGGTTGCCTCTACCTTTTGAGACATGTTAAATCTACTAAAAATATTATCATGATCTTCATCTCTCTGTTTGAGTCAATCTCTATAATGCCTTCATGCTACCCTTTTGTCTACCATAGTATGCTTTGGTTTGGAAATACCGAGAATTGAGTACTTCCAAAGGCTTTTAAATTAAGCATGGTGCTTAGGTTAGAACGCCTTCCTTAATTGAATTAGACATGGAGTCTAGTTTGGTTATTGAACTAAAAACTGCTTGTGTAGACATTGGTATACTTTGTTGGACTAACCCCTGCAGACAAGAAGAAACTCTCAATTAAGCTTGGGGAGGTCCCGAGATAAACTCACACCGAGAAGAAGCAAGATACAATAAACCTTTCACAAGGAGGACACGCCAATACATAGAAGAACCTTATGGAATAAAGAGAAAGAAGACAAGCTAGGAAGAAGCTACACAAAAGGCCAAATCAAGGAAAGTTTCAAGCAAAAGAAAAGCACCACCACAAGTTGCTACAGTACCATCATGCTCCAATAATAAGGCAGCATCTTAAGGTGAGTTATCATTAAATAAAGCTTTCCTTAATTATGGCATGTCCATAAATAAAGAACCAAACATGTTAGAGTAACACCCTTGCTTGATCTAACTTCATTAGCTCAACATGTTTTGTTTCTTTTGTTGTTCCTAACACCACCTTCTTGATCTTATAGTCCTAATCATACTAGCAAATGTATTGCAACATTCATGTTCCATCTTCTCGATCTTATCACCCTTGTTATAGAAAAGGAAAGACATAAACATTAACTTCATTTTGTTTGATGTGCCTGAGGTTTTAGAGAAGAATGAACTTTTGGTTTTGTTGGTGTTTTCCCACCAACAGGGGCCCATGCACTTGATCTCTACCTTGTCTTTACACGCAGGACACACTTCGAGAAAAATGTGGAGGAATCTTCACTCTCCCCAAAATTCTACAAGTGAATGTCCTGAACCCACAAAGCATGCACACAAAACAAGAGGCTGCCAACTCCCACTATCAAACTTTCACTTCTAAATGTTGGATCAGCAAAAGAACATGGGTGACAACATTTACAGAAGCACCATCTTAGGAGATGCAACTGTTAAGATCAGATGATACACTCAAGAAGTAACCAAGGTAAGTAGTCTTGTTCAAAGGAATTAAAACATTGAACCCTCACCGAAAGGTAACTCGGTAGTTATCCATATTTAATTCTTATCATTGCATCTTTAATTGTATATCATATTTATCTTTCTGCATTTTGCATTAGCATATTTATTTCTTGGCATAATCATTTCCCTTTATCATATTTAATTTCTGCATTAACATTGCATTGAAAAACTTAAAGCCCCATGTGAATAATCTTGTGGTGTGTAAGAACCCATAAAGATCTTCACCGTGGTGGCATAAAAATAAGTATTCATTCATCTAGTTGCATTTGCATCATAGTTCTTTGCATGCACTCCAAAATATTTTTTCCCGCTGAAGTTTTACATAGAATAGTCATGATCCATCTCTAGACACATGAAGCTAATGTGGCTAACCCTTAATGCTTAATCAAGTTCCATTAGGTTTGTTGTCTATTTGAGTTCAACAGATTCGAAGGGAGAAAGACATGATAGGTCGACATCATCATCGCCATCTACCTCAACTTCCTCATCATCAATGACCCTACACTTCAATCCATCCGGCTTGGGAGAGCACCGTGTTGGCGGCCACTATCACATACTTTATACCGCCAACTTAGCTCAAATTAAGAGAGATAAAACCCATTTAAACTAACTAAACATTTACTACTCACCTAGTTCCACTTGTATTCGAGAATATTTGTTTTGCAGGAACAAACACGAAAACCGGGTGAAAATACGCCAAATAAAGAGCAATACGCAACTCGGAAATACGCTTTGGCCAAGGGGAACGTGGCGGGCCGTAACTGACGAATCCGACCGAGCACCTCTGAAGAGCAATGTAGAGCAGGCCACCAGCCCACACGGCGAAGGCATGGCACCAGGCGGGCCAAACCTGGGCCGGCCGCCGCAGGTGCGGCGCCCGCCGCGGCCTCGGTGCCCGATCCCGCCGCGCCTTGGTCGGTGGGCCGAAGCCGAGGAATAGAGGCGGTGCATGGAGGTGTTTTTCACCGTTTCGCGCCAAACTTTCCCGCCAAAAACACCTTTCACTTGTGTATAAAAGGAGGGTCACCCCTCCATAGAGCATCATCTCAACACAATTCATAGTCTCACATTCGGGGTGGTTTAGAGAGTGCCAAGACACTCGGTGGGAGTGAGAGAGAGTGCAAGGTAGAGAGGAAGAGAGGAGTAGCAACCCCGCGGTCGTTCGACTGTCGGAGTGCCGAATCTGTCGGCTCCCGCCTCCCTACCTTGTACCTCTACGGGTAACTTTATGGCTTGGTGAAAGTTATTCGTGTCTTACTTTCAGTATCATTCTTAAGTTCACGCTATCATTTATTTTATCGAGAATTACGGGATCGTTGTTTGCCCCCTCGTGGTAAATACTCTAGTAGAGGACCCCGATAAAGAGACGGATCTCCCGGCCAACGCTAGAGTAGTGACAAGTAACGTAGACGTGGTGTCTAAGTTATAAATCACCCTTGTTTGCTCTGCAATCCACGGTAGTGAGGTAGGGGATAGGTGGTGACAGCCCTATTCGCCCATCGTACTCCTCCACGTCCGGTTGCGTAGTAGAGCAAGAGGCATCGCTTGGCGCACCAAGTGCACTCCGGATGCCCGGTAATACTCGATTAATAGACAGTAGCCCCGACTTAGCCTAAGAGCTGAAAGAACACATCACTCCTAGGATCACCTCCTATGCTTGACCCTTGGTAACTAGAAGAACAGACTTAGCTCCCGTTCCCTGTGGAAATTCGATACCTGGAATACTTCTAGGTGAAGTGCTACAACGGTATTTTCCGTGCGCTTGCGGACTTTGCTGCTGACGCTAAGAAATACCAACACACCCCCAGTTATCCCGATAAGTATCTCTACTATAGTATTATTATTATTAGCTAAATATTTAGTTTGCTTGGTTTGCTAGAGAGTTTGTTAGGAGTCTAGTTTTATAAAAGTTTAGTCATTTAAAGAGTCTTTGCTAGAGTTTGGAAATAAATAAATAGGAGTGTACCAGAGGTTTTCTTTTCCACCAACATAAAATGATCTTTAAAGCTAATTCTCATGCATGGAAATGATGAATAGTTGCTCCATCGTAATTCCTTTTCAGTGCCTAGCTTTCAAGCTTAATTTCTCTTGAGCCTTAAATGCAAAACTGCTTTGACTTGAGATTTACTTTGAACCTGAAACCTGTGGGTTGCAAATTGCTTACTCTAAAGTCTAGGTAATTGACGGATATGATATATGAGAGTCTGAGCTGCTGTTGATCTTACTCCTAGTGATACTATATTTCTAGAGATTTATTTTTGAAACTTTAAAAGTGCACATGATAAGTTCCTATGTGACAGAGTGTTGAACCTCCTACCACAGCCATATATACATGCTCCCAAGATTAGAAAAACCCTTTTGACATATATATAGGATGCTTGCTTTGCATTGAGTTTGTTCAAACTTTGTCGAACCTTTGAAACTTGTCATGCTAATCATGTACACTCCACCACCATTCCATCTCATTCCATCTCGCTACACTCCACTCCACTCGACTCCATTCACCTATATGCTATTTCCACCCTGGAAGTACGCATCCACTATATATACACCCATTATACATACACCACTATCCATCAACTATATCCACTAAAAATGTTCTACTCCTATCCTAGGATAGAACAACCAAAAATATTCTTCACACCCATCCACTCATCCATATGTAGCCAATATCTTACAACGCTCCGTTACTCTTGTCCATTTCTCAAAAAATTATTGCAAAAGAGATTTGGGTTGCTGTAAAAAAAAGAGAGAGGGAGATGAAAAATGGACAAGTGTCCGGCCTACGGGCGAGTAGGGCCTACCTCCCTAAGAAAAAGAGAGAATAAAGGAGAGTTAAAAATGGATAAGTGTCCGCTGAAAAACAATGGGTACTTAGATACTCGCCTCTCCATAAAAGAAAAATAAAGAAAGAAAAAAAGATACAACCCAAGTTTTCCTAAAAGTTTCCAAATTCCAAAGAGAGATGATTTCTCAAGGAGCAAAAGTAGAATTAGGCTTCCCCCTCATTCATTCCATACACCTTACTATATTCCCTACCATATTCTTCCTACCATACACATGCACCACTTGATCGGTGTGACTCGTAACTTTGGATCCATTGCTTGAACTTACAATATATGCTTAGTAAGTAGATGTAGTTTTCTCCCACCTAGAACTCCAGATATAAGCCTTAGATATAGAGTGAGAGAGAAGAAGGCATAGTGTGCTACTGCCTTAGCCAAAGATACTACAAATTATGAGAGAAAGGCAACACAACCTTATTGCCTTAGAGAGGATGCACAAATACCACAAATGAGAGACTAGAGAGAGTCATACTAGGAACTTTGAGTTTTATTTGAAAACTTGCAAAACTCCAGAAGGACAGTTGAGCAAAAGAGTTTGAGAGATAGTGCTTGACTTGATATTGTTCTATCTTTCAATTACCCAAGATCCCAAGAAAAAGCTATAAGCTCCATGGTTAAAGGTAATATGGGTAAGTTGAACGTTGAAAAAGTTTCTTCTTATCTGGAGGAGAAATTTTGTTTGGAAGCATGTGTACTTTGGAGGCATGAAAGCGTTGCAGCAACTCCTGATCCATTGCTAAGTTTGGCTTTACTAGGGACTAGCAAAGGGTAAGCTTGGGGGAGCTTGTTGACACCTGTTATAGCAAAATATTACTAGTTAACTAAACATGAATAAGGGCTTAAAATGAATATCAACATAAGTCTAGGGGTCTAACTAATATAATTCCACGAGCTTTGGTGATTTATGACTTTGCAGGGACTAAACAGATAAAAGCAAATAAAATCGGTGAGAATCGAAGAGTTTACATCCCTTACGATGACAAGACTTAACCATGAAGTAACCTCGACCCAAAATGTGGACTAAAACACTCTAGAAGATACCAGAAGACACCAGGGAGGAAGGAGATCCCGAGAGGATCACAACCCCCGGTTGCCGCCAGGGGATTTAGGCCGGCCGCCGAGGGGGACACCCCTGTCGGCCTCGGCTTTGTATGTCGATTTACCACCGACCATGAGGTACCGTTATTGGAGGTCGGTTTTATCCAATGGTCGTCGTTCATCGCCAAGGCCTATATAAGAAGACCCCCTGATCCCAGGGTGAAACCCTAATTCATTATCATTCATTATCTCTTGACCTGTTGGTCATAGAGGTGTCCCAATGTGAGGACAACCTCTCCTCTCTAGGTCTAGATTAGAACTAGAACTAGAAGAGTTAGCATGCAAGAGAGGATTAGAACTCATTAGTTCTAATCTTTAGAACAAGATAGATAGAGAGAGGGAAGGGATCGGAGGAAGTGCCGGCCTGTCGGTGCTATCTCCATACTTGTACCTCGGTGGAAGTTAATCTGCTACATTTGGAAGTTACTCGGTAATCTACTTCTTCTTTTAGTAAGTAATATTGTTATACTTATTTTTATTGGTCTACGAGTCTCTTTTAAGCACTTTAATCTGGTACCTAGATTAGAGTAATATTTGTAGTGCAAACGTAGTGTTTGGACTCGGTATCTCATTAGATGCACCCTTCCTTCCTGGAGCGTGATCATTATATTTGTGATAGTGATAGTACCATAGACCACATCCCGTAGGATAGGCCAAGTAGGATCATGTTACTAGAGGATTGCATGTTTCGTCCCTGCTTTCCTTTGAGTACGTCCCCATAAGAATACTATCAACATCACTTACCGAGATAAGAATTAGATATCTTAGTAATCCTCTCTACACTCTCAATCTTCTTAAATCTTCTGCTACTCCGGGTTAAGATTAGATCATAGTCTCCCTCACCTGTTTCCCTGTGGATTCAATATTAAACCCTCTCCTGGGTGAAGTGCTCACCGGTATCCGTCCGCTTGCGGATTATTATAAATATTTCTGTAGGCTTATTAAATACCAACAACATAGTCGCTTTAAAGGAGTAAAGAGAAAGCTAAATTAAATCACGGAGTAATGTTGTCCCTTCTTACAATTATAATGTTCATCGTGCGTGCATGTACATGGAGATCAGTGCTACCTCTCACCTGTAAGTCAAACATCTAGAGAAAAGCTCAATAAGAAGAACAAAATTGCAGGATGTACTCTAGTGACAAACATTCAATAAATAGACCTCGTTTCTCCCTATTTAGATGTGTTTATTGGTAAACCAGTATTCCATCACGTTATCGTCACCAGTTATACCTAGCCGAAATGCAAAAGGTGACATATTGACCACTACCCATCCATTTTTCTTATAATATTGATGTGAATTCAAGAACACTGTTTAAAAAGAGTAAGACTGAGCTCAAAACCTGTGGATGCTTTAAGCACACAGGTGTGCCATAGTCAGCCTTGAAGTGTTGTCCACTTTCTTTGTTCATCCCCAAACAGTTCAGTTGCAACATACATCACTAGCATTTGGGCAACATGAAGTCAGCTCAAACGCCGTTGCTATGCACTAGAGAGAAATGAGGTACCCAAAGCACTAAAATGATGATCTGATGTTGCTCACATGCACAGTCCAGAAATGTCATTGGAAAGCATGGAGGTTGAACCTCACCTGCATATCACAAAAATAACCCATAACTCGTGCACCAAAATATCTGGACGCTCTATAATACCAAGCACCGTCTCCTTGGCTTCGAAGCAACTAGCTAGAGGCAGATTTTGGATGGTGAAGTTTAGTTCACAACATAGCGATACCCTGGCATTAGCTACAGGCTACCATGAGATTTAAGTACATGCTTGGGTGATGTGAGGCAGTACAAGATAGAGTTGCCAACTCTGACCCTTGTCTCTAGGTTACTAGCAGCGTAACATTGGTGATGACAGATCCTACAAGGGCTAGAGCATCCTGGGCCGTGTATATGATGATATCTGGAATCTGAGGTCGCTACGATCCAAGACATCCGACACACAACGTTTGAATGGCAAGCATGAGGAGGACTTGGGGGATCAGGCGCTCAGACGTGTGATGTGTTGGTGTTTGGGAACCCATACTCCGGTTTTGGTTCACATCTGGTACTAGAGTATGTCAGAAACACCATGCCCAAATTCTTGATGCATCCTAATCACACTTTCGACTTTCATCCTGAACTTGGTGACCCTCAGAAAATGGAATGTGGGAGAAGTAGAAAATATATGGAAATTAGTGTTGGTGGTGTAGTATTTATAGTGCCCATGTATAACTTGTTCTGTTGTTCCAAAAGGCATGGACTTTTTTTAATTGATGACTATATAAAGGTATCCATCTAGCACCCTTTCCATCACCTCTACCACAATAACCCCAGTCCTATAATAGTTTCTGTGCAAGAGTTCCAAGTGTCTACTGTCACAAACAAGCATAAACCATTGCGTGCAGGCTTCAGCGTGTCCATGCTTGGTAGGACGGTGTCATACACTACATACCCTAGGATCATACTGCTAGGTGGGACAGTCTATCACAAAGGTGGGCCGCATATGGCAGCCTAATACAAAGGAACATATGTGATAGACTGACCCACCTAGCAGTATGATCCCAGGGTATGTACGTGTATGACAGACGGGTTGGCTGCCTTGCTGGAAACTCCAAGACAAATGGGAAGACAACATTGCAACAAACTTGGGCTGGAGTGTCTCTTGGACCTGGGACAATGAATGCAATAAGACACTTGCTTATTAGTTTGGCACATGTATAATGGTTATGAAAAATGATACTTCGAAGTGTCCTTGACCTTTTATTTTGAAAAATCTGGAGGGGCCGGGGCCCTACAGTAACTTTATTGAATCATAAATCAAAAGAACAAATTACAGAAAGAGAATGAAGGCAAGAGCAACTAGAAAAATTCAGGAAACAAAAAAAGAAACAAAAAAGAGGAAAATCAGCCTCCTAACTGCAAAATGTTCTGGCTCCATTCACAAAATTGATGAGATTTACTGATCTTGACTCTATGCTCCAACAGGAGTAGCTCCTTCTTGAAAATGTTTTGGCAAACCACCAAAGTAGGTTGAATACCATGAAAAATGAGGCCATTCCGGGCCATCCAGATAGACCAGCAGAGAAGAATGATAGCATCCATGAAGAAGGGACTGTTAAGCTGGGTTCTTAGCTGGCTATTAAGCTCAGGGAAAGAAATCCCAGCCGGGAGCATCATCCCAATGGAATTCCAGCACATTGCTGATAAAGGGCAGTCAATGAATAGATGATCCGTCGTTTCCTCAGCAAGGCTATTACAAAAGACATAGCTATAATCATCAAGGATCATGTTCCTTCTTTTAAGAATGTTCCTTGTGCTCAATTTGTCCTTCATTAGGAGCCAAAAGAAGACCTTATGTTTTGGCCGACAATTTGATTTCCGTGAGCCATTTGAAAGAGTGGTGAACAGAGCGAGTCCCCACCAGGGATCTGTAAGCTTTAGAGGATGAAAATCTGCTAGAACCCCACCGTATTTCCATTCGTCATTAATATCGTTGTTGTTAAGGTCTTCCATCAACGGTCCAATGGCTTGAAACCGAGCAAGGGCTTGGGCGTGCATGGGGGAGCTGAAAGCAATCCTAAAATTCATCCCGAGAAACAATTATCTGAAGAGTAGCCATTTTATGCAAAGCAAACGAGAACAATTCAGGATTAGCCACAGCAAGAGGCTCTCCAGCCCATTTATCATGTCAAAATAAGATGGTGTCACCGCAGTGACCAGAGGGAATGGCCAAGCTCTTATATTCAGGCAAGAGTTTTAAAATATCTCGCCACCAAAACGAGCCTTTTCTGATATGGCTTGGGAGTTTCCCGTTTCTGTAATGCTTTTCCCAAACAAGATGTACCTAGGGGATATCTTCTTTGTTAAAAAACTTGTGAAGATTTTTCATGAGAAGGGCCTTGTTTTGTTTTTCAAGATCAATAATACCCAATCCCCTTCAATCTTGGGTAAAGTGGCCATCTTCCAAGCTGCCTTTGGAGGGCCATTTGAATTAGAGGAAGCACCCCTCCAAAGGCAATGTTTTCTGTCTTTATCAACTGATTTGATGATGCCTTTAGGCAAAGCCAAGGAGCACATATAGAAAGTAGGGAGGGCCGAGAAAATTGCATTGGTAAGTTCAAGCCTACCAGCTTGATTCAAGAAAGTAGCAACACTATCAAGCCTTCTAGCACACTTATCAACCAGGGGGCATAAACTCCAAGCTTCTAGGTCTATCCACGTAAAGGGGAGGCCCGGTAGGTGAAGGGAGATCTCCAATGGAATAACCAAAGGTGCCAGCAAGCAATCTAAGTTTATCATCAGAAACATTAACTGGGATCATCATAGACTTGCTGAAGTTTACTTTCAGACCAGTTGCCATGGAGAAGCTGTTGAGCAGAGACTTGAGGAAGAAAAGTTGTCTAACCTCACCCTCCACAATAATAAGAGTGTCATCAGCGTATTGAATCACAGGGAAATCAGAGGAGCACCGAAGGGGAATTGGCAGCTGAAGAAGACCCATCTCTCCGGCCTTGTTAATCATTGACTACAAAAAGTCAGCAGCCAGAACAAATAGAAGAGGAGAAAGGGGGTCCCCTTGACGAACACCTCTTCTGCAATGGAAGGTTTTCCCAGGCACACCATTAAGCAGGACAGCAGAGGTTCCAGAAGAGAAGATAGCTTTCATCCAGGACAGCCACTTAGAGCCAAAACCTTTAGCCTCCATGATGGTGAGCATGGCATGGTGTTCAATCTTATCAAATGCCTTCTCAAAATCTAATTTGATGATCACAATCTCTTTCTTTGAATGATGGCAAAGGTGGAGATACTCATAAGCCCGTGCAAGACAGTCTTGAATGGTCCTTTTCTAGATAAAGCCATATTGGTTCTTATGAATCAGAGCAGTAATACATGGTTGCAACCTGTTTGCCAGCAGCTTTGTAATGAGTTTGACAGAAGAATTGAGCAGTGAAATGGGTCTGAAGTCATTCACTTTCCTAGCACCATCAAACTTGGGAATCAGAGTTATATATGAGGAATTTATGCTTCTTAAACAGACATTTCCACTGTGGAAGTCATTGCAGACTTTATAGAAGTCCTGTTTAATCAGATGCCAACATTTCTTGAGGAATTCATTATTGAATCCATCAGGCCCTGGGGACTTGTCATTTGGGAGGGGCTTTAATAATGCAATCAATTTTTTCATTAGAGAAGGGAACTTCCAAAGCCTCTAAGCCATCGTTCCTCTGAATAAAGAGGCAAGGATCAATAGAGAAACTGTTACCTTCTGAAGAACCCAACCTGATCTTGAAGTCCTCCCACAAAAGGGATTCTTTTCCAGAGTGAGAGGAAACCAGATTCCCATCTCCAGACTCCAACTCACTAATGAGATTAATTCTATGCCTGATGGTTGCATTGGCATGAAAGAATTTGGTACCTGCATCACCAAATTTTACCCAATTGATGGTCCCTCTCTGTCTCCAGTAGGCCTTTTGCTGATCAAGAAGTTTAAGAAGATGTTCATTAAGCAATTTTTTGAAATTCCATTCTTCTATGGAAAGGTCTCTCGAAAAATCCCCAATCACTTCAAGGAACAGGAGGATGTCTAAACGATGGAACAAAAAGGCTTTTCATTAACAAATTGGTAAAAAGTTGTCTACATTGGACATATTTAGGCTTAAATTCAACCGCTGATCCTAATAAAGACTGTACTTGTTTCATCTTAGGCATTGGATCCAAAAAATTTACTGTCTTCATACACTCTAGTAGACAAGAGTACTCAAAAGTAGCTTGAAACATAAGTGAATATTTTACTCACATTTATTGAGTTGCAGAGCACTTGAACTCCAAGAAGTGCATGACTATATATATCAGTCTAGCTGCTTCACATGTAATCCGAATTTCTTGGTAGTATCGTGCACCGAACAATCTGGATAACTCTAAAATCATTGGTTATTACCCACAATGGTTGGCCAAAACGTTCTATTCACCGAGCAAAGCTCTTACCAACCTTTGTAGAGCAGTGGCCTGGGGATGTATCAGAAAATTTGCATGGGTAGAAACTTTCCCTCACGTGACATGACCATTGGCAGTTTTCCTGTCCTTTATGATCTCCCTTCGTGCTGCTTACCCCGATTATCATGCTAAGAATCGAATGTCAGTCTTATTGTAGTAATAGAATGTAAACATATCCATGACTGTAATTCGTATGTTCTTTATTGCTTGATATTTTTGCACCTCAATTATAACATATAAGCAAGATACTGAGCTGTCTTTCTTGGAGATAAATGTTCCTTCATAATTATTATTTCAATCAATTTAAAAATTAATTCAATAGTGTGGGGATCTCGGTAGGTCACACACCGACGAAGCCCATTACAAACGGGGGGCCGCCATTGATGACGTCTTGGCCACACAAAGGTGTGAGCCGACAAGAGTCGGGTCCGATGTGTGACTATGGGGGAGATTGTTGGGGTTAGTCCCACATCGGTAATCGATGGTGGGGAGCACAACATATAAGGTGGGGCGGTCCTCACCCATAAGGCTCGTCTTTTGGGTTGTGTAGGCCCAAGGCCCGGATATGTTGTGGCTCGGTGGGCCTCAAGGGGAGTGGCACCGCGCATGGGCCGCCAGCCTCTCAAGGAACCTAGAGGCACCGCCGATGGGCGGGCCCGGTTCCAACAATGGTTATGGGCCCACACCACGCTTCCCGGCCGCGTGAACCCGAAAAAAGATCTCGATAGGTCACACACCGACGAAGCCCACTATGAGCGGGGGGCCGTCATTGATGACGCCTTGGCCACACGAAAGGTGTGAGCCGACAAGAGTCGGGTCCGGTGTGTGACTACGGGGGAGACTGTTGGGGTTAGTCCCACATCAGAATCGATGGTGGGGAGCACAACATATAAGGTGGGGCAGTCCTCACCCATCAGGCTAGTCTTTTGGGTTGTGTAGGCCCAAGGCCCGGATATGTTGTGGCTCGGTGGGCTCAGGGGAGTGGCACCGGCAGATGGGCCGGCCGCCTCCAAGGAACCTAGAGGCACCAGCCAGATGGGCCAGGCCCGGTTCCAACATGCAAGTTCAGGTTATGTAGCCCTTGGGAAGAGTTCATTTAGCCAATGAACTATCTTATTCATGCATTCAAACACTGAGGATTTGTATTACAACGCCAACGGAGAAGACCACAAATGCGTAATGTGAGTTGTGATACGTGCATGCATGACATGGGACTGGTTGCGGTCCTTTTCACATACTCATGGAACTTTGCTTCTTGATGCCCATCAACTTCCATTTATTCATATGGCCTAGAAAGGACCCGTAAAGATAATCAATACGTTGCTCGCTGCTCCAAGACATCAGACACACCACATTAGAATTGCAAGCACGAGGAAGACATGTGCGACCAAGGGGATTGGATGTGGGACGTGGGGGTGTTTGGCCCCCATACTCCCATTTTGGTTCTCAGAGAAAATGGAGGAACGAGGTGACCCAGCTAGGGGGCCTCGGTTACGTGTTAAATAGGATGGAACAACCCCATCAAGCTTGTACAACAAGATGATCATTCGGTTACAAGAATATCTATCTACCTCCTACTTGAGTTACAAGTCAAATCTAATCATAACAACTTCTATCATGTGTACCGTGCATAGCACGAATGTATGACGTGAGTACATTGATCCTTATCATTTTACATTCCCCCTCAATCTTAGCCACTGGTAGGAAAGAGGTTGAGATTGTGTCTAAACTGCTGCAGCTTAAACACTAGAAGTGCCTTAGTGAATCCATCAGCTAGTTGGTCACCGTAATTTATGAACCTTATGTCCAGCAACTTGTTGGCAACTCATTCTCGCACAAAGTGAAAATCAATCTCTATATGCTTAGTCCTAGCATGGAAAATTGCATTGGCTGAAAGGTATTTTGCACCTAGATTATCACACCAAAGCCGCCATGCGAGGATGAGGTATACGCAATTCAATCAACAACTTCTGCACCCACATCATCTCTGCCGTAGCATTGGCAAGTGCCTTGTATTCTGCCTCTGTGCTAGACCGAGAAACCGTTGGTTGCTTTTGAGCTGTCCAAGAAACAAGATTAGGTCCAAGGAACACAGCAAAGCCACCGGTGGACCTTCTATCATCAACACATCCGGCCCAATCTGCATCTGAAAATGCACTAACAAGCATAGACCGAGATGAACCAAGTCGTAGACCAAGACTCACCGTTCATTTCACATACCTCAGGATCCTTTTAACAGCGCTCCAATGGACTGTTGTAGGTGCATGCAAAAACCGGCATACTTTGTTAACCGAGAAACTCAAATCTGGTCTAGTGAGTGTTAACTATTGGAGAGCTCCAACCATACTTCTATACCGTGTGGCATCATCTGCTCCCAGCTTAACTTCATCTTCAATACTGAGTTTTTCTATACTAGGCAATGGAGTATTAACAAGCTTACACCGATCCATACCTGATCTGGATAGAATCTCAGACGCATAGCATTCCTGACTCAATATCAGTCCACCTTGTTTCTTCTGAACTTCAATACCATGGAAATAGTGCAAATCCCCCAGGTCCTTGAGAGCAAAATCTTGCTGAAGGTCTCGGAGTAGAGCATTGGTCGCCGCTGTGGAAGAGCTAGCCACAATAATATCATCGACATAAACCAAAAAATATATGCTATGACCATTCTTATTATAAAAGAACAAAGAAGTATCTGATTTTGAAGGAGTGAAACTGAGAGCTTGGAGCTTCCTTGAGAGTCGGTCATGCCAGCTCGAGGTGCCTGCTTTAAGCCATATAAGGCCTTGTCCACTTTGGATCGACATATCCAGGTGGTTGCCTCATATAGACATCTTCCTCTAATATGCCATGCAAGAATGCATTCTGAACATCGAGTTGACGAAGAGACCAACCCCTGGACAATGCAACCGAGAGAACCAACCGAATTGTTGCTGCCTTGACTACAGGACTAAAGGTGTCCTCGTAGTCAAATACCATAACGTTGTTTGAAACCTTTTGCAACGAGTCGGGCTTTATCTCGATCAATGGATCCATCAGCTCTTTTCTTTACCTTATACACCCATTTACAGTCAATAACATTCTTACCATGGGTCGGTGGTACGAGATGCCAGGTCTTGTTGCGTTGGAGAGCTTGGTACTCGGCATCCATGGCAGCAATCCAGCGTTTGTCCTTCAATGCATCATGGATAGTAGCTGGCTCACACGAGTCTGTAGAAGAAGTCATGCACCATCGAACTGTTCTGTCAGTGTAAGTTTTAGGTTTGCTCACCCCAGCTTGAAGTCTTGTACCATGACGATGCTGATGTACTGGAGGCACAGGCTTGGTCATAGACCCGGCTGCCGCATCGGATGTTGCGGACGGCACACTGGATTCGGTCGGTGTAGCAGCAGATGGAGTGGCGCCAACGGTGGGATCCCCGTGTGCGGCCACACGATCGGTGACGGTGGGCGACGCGTGTGCGATGTGTTGTGCCCCGATGTAGAAGATCCCCGAACGCCGGTGGGAGACGCAAATGAACGCGTTGTCGCCTCTGTCGGGCACCGAACGCGAGGGTGATCCGCCGACTCCGTGATCCGAGGCAGATTCGCCCGCACCGCCGGACGGATCAGCTCCAGCTTCCGTGCTGCTCCCCATCGGTAGACACATGAAATCATGATCATTACAATCGCCATTTGCACCAGAACTTGATGCGTTTGCTCCCGAATTTGTTCCTGCAGACAAAGGCAAAGATACTGCACTTGGCAAACTATCAGAATCACCGGTAGGACTCAACAACGAGTCATATACCGTTACGTCCCCATGTGATGGATTTAGTAGAATATCGGGTAAAAGATCAATTTCAAATCTTAGCCGTGCACCGGCATTAGGATGCATCGAAGCAAAGGGAAATACCGACTCATCAAAGGTAACATCCCTGGAAATATAGACCCTTCCTTGAGAGGGATCCAAACATTTATACCCTTTATGCTTATCGCTATAACCAAGAAAAACACATGGTTTGGAGCGAAACTCAAGTTTCCTTTCATTGTATGACCATAAGTTTGGCCAACAAGCACAACCAAAGGTGCGCAGGAAGGAATAATCGTGCTCCTGTTCTAGAAGACGATGAAATGGGGTGTCATGATCAATGACTTTAGATGGTAGGCGATTTATAAGATAGATCGCTGTCAAGAACGCCTCATCCCAAAAATTTTAGAGGCATTGATGCGTGTGCGAGGAGTGATAGGCCAACTTCAACTATATGTCTATGTTTTCTCTCGCCAGCGCCATTTTGCTTTGATGTGCATGTGGACATGAAACAAGATGGGTAATGCCAACACGTTTGAAAACGAGTTTAGGGCTTGGTACTCCCCCCCCGCCCCGCCCGGTTTTGCATAGCCTTGGTTTTACAATCAAATTTTCTTTCAACTAGTTCCCGAAATCTTGGAAGCATTGGAAGACTTCGGATTTATGGCGCAAGAGGTAGATCCAAACATATTTGCTGTAGTCGCCAATGAAACTAACATTATAGCTATGGCGGCCAAAAGATGTTGGTGCCGGTCCCCAAACGTCGAAAAAAACAAGATCAAGATGACAAGTAGATTTACTAACTGACTTTGGATATGGTAATTGATGGCTCTTGCCAAGTTGACAGCCATTACACACATGCTTATTCGACTCTTTGGAAAAGGAAATATCATGACGACTAAGGACCTGCCTAACAACTGGACTCGACGCATGGTCCAATCTATTGTGCCACGTTGACTCTGAAGACTTCATGACCCCATAAGCAGCTTTATTCTTGGACACCGACGACCGATTGGGGGTAGCAATGGATATAGGCCGCGCTCACATCTGCCTTGATGAAGAAGTTTCTTCGTCGCCTGCTCCTTAATGGAAAAATGAGTGGGATGAAACTCAATAAAGGCATTGTTGTCATGGGTAAGGCGATGAACAGAAACTAGATTCTTTTTAGCCTTTGGAACATGAAGGACATTACGTAGATGAATTGAACTGGAAGGGGAACGTAAAGTATGATGACCGATGTGAGTAATTTCCATACCGTTTCCATTGGCGGCATGCACTTGATCACCACCGTTGTAACGCTCCCTTGTGGTCGCCTTCTCCAAATTTCGGATGTAATGTGGTCCGTGGCTCCACTGTCCCACGCATCGGCATTCGTGTCAACTCCATAGGAGGTTGCGTGCATTAACACCGACTTCGTGGAGGTCCCCGGTACCTCTCATCGTAGTGCTTGTAGCACTTGGCTGCGCTTATGGCCTTCTTTTCCACACGACTTGGCGGATGACGCCCGGCTGAAAGTTGGAGGAGCGACCTCCATTGCGTCCCCCCTTTGCCATCGGATGAAGCCTCCACGGCCACCATGGTTACCGCCTCGGGGGTTGCCACCATTGCCGCGACCCTTTGCCATCATGTTGGCGGAGGACTGGAAACCACCGCCACCATTCTTCATCTCCATCCTTGACTCGAAGCTTGTGAGCTGGGAAAGAAGTTCCCAACCGAGATTGGTTCCACACGCTGCCATGGCCGAGACGATCGCATCATACTCACGATCAAGGCCCGACAGATGCGGGAGATTAGCTCTTCATCTTCAAGGCGCTTGCCAGCAGATGCCATCTCATCCGCATAGCCCTTCATCTTCACAAAGAATTCACTGATGGTGGACGATCCCTTGGTCGCATTGGCCAAAGCCATCAAGGCGTCCGATGATGCGAGCACGGGATTGGGAAGCGAATAGGCCTTGGATCTCTTCCCAGGCTTGCCTTGCAGTCACCACCGTGGTCGGCATCTGTGCCGCGATCTCTTTTCCCAGGCCAATGAGAAGGAAGCTCAGGACCGTCTGGTCCTTTGCCACCCATGCACCATAGGCGGGGTTCGGCTTCGGTTCATCCTTGCTGTCCGACTTGCGCTCCAGCCACCGGGATGGCGGCGCAGCGTCGGGCTCGATGTAGGAGTAGAGCTCTGCTCCCCCCGGAGGGCGGACGTGACCTGCATCTTCCACATCGGAAGTTCTTGCGGTCGAGCTTCGGTCACGGAGAATCCGAAGGAGGGGACCGGCGCACCGGACGACGAGGAAGAACCCAGATGGAACGCCATTGTTTGTCTCTGTTAGGAGTTGAATGGCTCTGAATACCATGTAGAAAATGGAGGAACGAGGTGACCCAGCTAGGGGCCTCGGTTACGTGTTAAATAGGATGGAACAGCCCCATCAAGCTTGAACAACAAGATGATCATTCGGTTACAAGAATATCTATCTACCTCCAACTTGAGTTACAAGTCAAATCTAATCATAACAACTTCTATCACGTGTACCGTGCATAGCACGAATGTATGACGTGCGTACATTGATCCTTATCATTTTACAGGTTCATTTCTGGTACTAGAGTCTCTCAGTAACTGCATACCCAAATTCTCGATGCATCCCAGTCACACTTTCGATTTTCATCCAAAACAAGGTGATCCTCAGAAAATGGAATGTTGGAGAAACAGAAAAATATATGGAAATTAGTGTTGGTCGTGTAGTATTTACAGTGCCCTTCTATATCATCTTGGTCTGCTTTTGCAAAAGGCATGGACTTTTTTTAATTAATGACTATATAAAGGTATCCATATATAACATCCTTTACATCACCTCGATCACAATAAAACTCTAGACCTATAATAGTTTCAGTGCATGAGTTCCATGTGGCTACTACTTGAAACTCTAGACCTATAATAGTTGCAACACTTGGTCCGGAGTGTATCTTGGAACTGGCATAGATGCTAGGTTGGCCATTCCCAGATGCTTATTATGGATGCAGGAGTCATGTAACATGGGGATCGAGAGATTTGGAACTCTGAAATACAAATTTCCTGTTTTTTATTACTTAACTGCTATGACTAGAACCAGCAATGAAGGGCCGCCGCATCAGTGTGGATCTGAATCCAGCATTGATACTGGATTTAGACCCGGCAATGATGTCTAACCTGGGCTAATGTGCGACTCCTGCTGGCTAGATTTGTTTTATATCTAGTATCAAATTCATATTTTTGGTGAATCAATGCAATTTACAAACTCCCATGGATGGTGGTGCATGGTTCATGCACAATGCATATAGTGAACAATATATCCTATATCTTAAGGACACTAAAATACAATTTCTGTATGTTGATGGACCCCTGTTACACCCTGATAAAGCTGAAGGGCTAACAATGATTTATTACTTCCAACTTAATAATTTGTGCCGACAGTGATGCAATACTGTCATGCGGACATATTGAGAGAGATGAACTTAGTGTCAGTGTGCCAATATGATGTTGTAGAGGAAAAAACCAACGTATCCTGCTGATATCTATTGCCAAGCAGAACAGGTAATGATGCATATGCAGCTAATCTACGTAGGCCTAATAATTATTCTAAGTTTTAACAGTCCCAACTTAGAGTTTCAGTTATTGGAGTTTGAAGATCCAAGTCACAACAATGGTCAGAACTATGACTCCTGCGTTCGCTTTGGCAACTTGAACAGTAGTTTTGGCTCCGCTTGTGGAGCTAATAAGTCACTGCCAGTGTGTTCATGATACAGATCAAAATGGACTACTTGCTATGCCTTGCATCATCTCGATCAGTCGTGTGGAGCTACCTCATAGTGGAACACTCTACCCTAGACGAGCCAGTGGGCCCGTGTTACCATCAATCCTGTTGCTTCCCAATCCTATGACACTAGTAAACAAATGATTTTGCGTGCCGGGCCATTTTGATTTTGTGTGGTGGGCATTTGAGCCTGTCACCCATGAAATGTCATGGTTAATCGTGGATTAACCTTGGCAGGCTACAGTACCCGCCATGGTTAATGGATTAACCGTGGCGGGCGGATTATAATGCCCGTCATGGTAAATGTTTTCAAAAAAGAAAAAAAGAAAAAACCCTGAACAGGCCCGCCGAGCCCATTAGGGCAGCAGCGCCCGCCGGAGAGGGATTCGCGCCGCGCCGCCTCCTCGCACCGCACCCGTGGATCCGTCGACTTCGACACCGAGGACGCGCCCGAGGATGAATCCGCCGTGATTGAGGCCGCCACTACCAGATCCATCGTGGATCGAGGCCGCGCAGCCAACCGACCCACTACCGACCGAGACCGCCACGCCCACTGCGTCATTGGGCCGCCGATGGTGACCACCGACGCCTCCTTGTGCCATCGGGCCACCCGCCGCGTCGCCTCAGCGCCGCCGTGTCCGCCTCACGCCGCCGTGTCCCGCCTCACGCCACAGATCGCCATCTGCCTCATGCCGCCGCATCCCCACGTGCCGCCCCGGCCCGCCGCGTGGTCACGCCCTTCGCGCCGCCCGTCGCCCTCCTCACGCCGCCACGCCCCCTCGCTGACCGCGCCGCGCGCCGATCCCGTCATTCGCATCCCAGCGCCATCGATGGTGGCCACGACGCCTCCCTGCGCCCGCCGCCACCAAATCCGCCCTCGCGCCCGTCGCGGGTCGCATCCTCCTCGTGCCGCGCGTCCGCCCTCGCGGCCGCGTGTTTGCCTCACACTGCTGCATCCCATCCGCATCACGCCGCCGCATCCCCGCCAAGGCCATCGTGGGGCCGCCGCGGGTCGGCGTCCTCCCTCGCGCCGCCCGCGCGTCCTCCCACGCCGCCCGCGTGTCCCTCGCTAGCCGGCGTCCGCCCCCGCCACAGATCCCCACGCGCCACCGTGGGTTCAGGCGTGGCACCACCGCTGGCCGGGCGGAATGGGAGGAGTGGTGTCGCTCGAA
The DNA here is from genome assembly GCA_015847255.1 of Hyparrhenia diplandra. Classification (NCBI taxonomy): domain Eukaryota; kingdom Viridiplantae; phylum Streptophyta; class Magnoliopsida; order Poales; family Poaceae; genus Hyparrhenia; species Hyparrhenia diplandra. Next base: position 464,359 of record JADLZK010010999.1, on the reverse strand, counting down.
AAAGGAGAGAGGATGGAGAGAAGTGAGGAAGTGTGGTGGCTGTAGGGAGAGGTGGGTGGAGACAAGTGAGGGAGATGGAGCAATCAAAACCCTAACTTCATGTTATATAGGTGGCTGTCCGATTCGGCCTTGCCTCGGCGTTTTTGGCCGCTTTCCCCGTGGACGGCTTTTAAAACGGTCCGCCACGAAAATCGATTTTGCGTGGCGGCCACCTTAACACGCCCGCCACGGGTAATAAAACCGATGTGGCGGGGCATTTTCGTGACGGACAAAAAAAGAGTGCTCGCCATGGAAAAGATTTTTTTGCAGTATCACGCAAAATCATTTCGCTTACTAGTGATGTGGCATATATCAAATCCTCTCTAATTTCTAAAATAGTAGAACTTTAGTTTCACATGTTCTAGTTTTGGTTTAAATGGAACTTCAAATATCAGTACATGGAAGCTCAGTAGGCTGTAGCTTAATTTTTCTAAGCGTCCATAGCTAAACTGCTGATATATTTTTCCAAGCTTGGAATTTAATTTCCAAGCAGTTACTAATTATTGTTTTGTTATATGCTAGTTGATTTATTGGACCTTAATTTTTTACAGGATCCCAAGAATAGCCCTTATGCTAGTTGAATCTCAAGAACAACCATTATACTAATTGTAGTTACAGCTTATGTCTTGAAAGAAATCTTCTATGTTGTTGCTCATGTATTATTAGAAAATCTTCTAGGTTGTAGCTCAGCTTAAGTTGTATGTGAAGCTTGTAAAGAATTGATTGGTGAAATGGATGGAATACATGTAATGCATATAAGAATGCGAGATTTTTTCTTTTTTGTTTTTGTTTTTTCTTAGTTGCTATCAACGACACTTGTTCTCTATATGTGTCACCGATATCTCCTTATCAGCGTCGCGCCTTGTCAATATGTGTCACCAATATCTCCTTATCCGTGACACGTAAATACGCGTCACAGAAATGCCCTTATCTCTGACGCAAAAAGGGTGACATGCATGAAACGTGTCGCTGATAGTAGTTAACAAATGTCACAGATAGCGATTTCTGGCATAGTGAATATACCTAAGTTGGCTACCAAGCGGGCACAAAATCTCGTTAGGTCTGTCGAACCATTGGCAGTGGTGTAGACAACGCCTATCGTGTGGGGAAAGTGTACAAACTCTGTAGAGTTATCTAAATCTATTCGAATAGCCCCGTCATTGGAATGGGCAAATGCTAGGCCGCGGAACATCCGTGATTAGAAACACACAAGAGAATCTAGTATGAAATCTATTAACTCGAGCTTCGTTAATTGATAACTAACGTAGGTGGATTGGGTGGGTCAAGTGACCCACGCAAAGGGCTACCTGACCGTCTAAAGCTTAAGCCAGCATCACGTCCATCATCTGCCCAGCCTTTAACATTTGCGTTTTTTGATGGTGAGCTGCTTTATTTACATTCCAAAAGTTGCGTCGTTCACTGCCGAAAGCTAAGGCCCTCAGTGGAGAGTTTCATAGCGTCGTTTTCAAGACTGCCATGTCACATAGAAGAAAATGAAACTAGGATGAAACCTTCACTCTTAATGGAGAGTTAATTTCATTTCATAGTTTCATACGCATTAAATTTCATGACTCATATAGAGTTGGTATTCGTGCCAAGAGAGTTTCATCCGAAAGTGCAATCTTGATGATGAGATTTAATTTCTTTCCACGCACCGAAGTAGCTCATGACTAGATGCCTCGCCTGTGTCCTGCGCACTCACTTACCTCTGATGACAAGGGCGTTGCACCCAACGATCCCCAAACATGTATGCTAGCTGTCCAAAACGATTCAATAGCGCTAGTGCACTGCACTCTATTCAGGGAAGAAAAGGCCACACCCTCTTTAACTTCAGCTCACAACACAACCGGAAAATGGATATTTTGTGAGAGGGAAAAACTAACTGTCCAGAGAGTTAAATACGAGAGGGATGTTCTTTTTTCTGAGGCCGAAAACTGCTCTAAGGGGGTGTTTAGTTGGTGAAATATTTTGGGTTGGGCTACTGTAGCACTTTTCGTTTGTATTTGGTAATTAATATCCAACTATAGACTAACCAAGCTTAAAAAGATTTTGTCTTGCACTTTTCAGCCAAACTGTGTAATTAGTTTTTTTATTTACCCGTATTTAATGCTCTAAAAATACGTTAAGAGATTCGATGTGACAGCAAACTGTAGCACTTTTTGGGTATATCTGTCAAACTGGCCCAGTTGTGTATCTATCTGCTCTAAGTGATCTATCACACTGGCCCAGTTCTCTATCTATCGAGACCTAATCATTCATAAACAAGATCAGATGCTCAACCAGCACAACTGGCCCTCTGTCAGTATCACTGCACAACAAGTACGTAGTTATATATTGTCTATCTTGCACAGGCCGATTCCTCATGTTACTGGCGTGATGCAGTCTGAATTTTATTCGTTCTTTATAATTGGAGTCGATCGGCTGATACTCTAGGCTGGACAATTAATAAAGTAATATATCTTTTGGAAAAGGTGAAGTAATATATCTGCAAGCATATATTAGGCCAGTCTCAATGGGAGTTTCATGAGTGTTTCATGCACATTAAATGCAGTGCTACATAAGCAAAATTTAACTTTTTTGCATGAAACCCTTAGGAGAGAGAAGGAAAGAGTTTCACCATGGTGAAAACCTTTGGGCACTGTTTCACATGCGTGGAAAACTGTGTGAAACCCCCATTGAGACACAAATAGAGTTTCACCATGTAACTATGCAATTAAACCATGCAATGAGAGAGAGGTTGTGGGACCCTTGAGTCTAAACTGTGCAATGAAACTGTGCATTGAGGGAGCCATCTATTTCATGTCAAAGTTTCATTTCTTGGAAACCGGGAGGTGAAACTCTCCATTGAGACTGGCCTTAGTACCTCATATCCTAGTGTTCCCTTTAACTGCCTCCCATCTATGAAAGTTCTTTTTTTTTTTGCGATCACACCAAAGCACGTTTTTCATTAAGCAGATACTATGAAAGTTCTTTCAAATCACTTAAATGCATTATTCCTGACAAACATCTACATATGCAATCTGCAGTGCCAAAATTAACCCCGTAGATGTTTAACACCTGCACACCATTACTAGATCGAGAGCACCATGTCCTAACTAGCAGCAGATCGCTACTCGCAAGACCAGCAAGGATCACTCCAGGTGGTGTTTGATCGGGGAGCAGCTACAACTGAAATGCTCAGCATCCTTCTCAATTTTGGGAAACCAGGGGGCCAGGGGGTTTGCTTGAGCAGGAGAAGGGTGTTTTAGTGCCCTTCGTGTCTTCAACACATTTGTGGTCTACATTTGTGTTTGAGCCCTTGCGGCTTCCTGGCTTTGAGACAAGGGTGCCCCATTCTGAACTGAACTATAAAACCATATTGATTATATATGTGTATATCTAGGCTCCTAAATGATCACAAATGAATACTAATTCAACTAAAAAGTTTTACATCTCAAAGATCTCTACAGCTTTCATATAGTTTTATACCCATCCGACTATATATATTTGAATACATTTCTTTATTATGCACTTTACTATGTCTATCTACAAACACTCTCCAACTTTTTTTTTAGAATTACACGGTACAACGTCAATGCCCACACACGCACGCACACTCACCCTTGTGAACACACACACGCAAAATCTACCCCTATAAGCACCTTCGAAGGAATAAGCAAATAGATCCAGAAATTCCCAAAGTCACCACATGAACCTCATTGTCGACAGGAACACCGCTTACCAATTAAAGCATAACACCGCAAAAATCCTAGAATAAATCCAGGAAAGTGCGAGCATCCATGCCAAGTCAAGACTTGAATCTGGGTGGGCAGGTTTTACCACAAGGGATCTAGCCAACTGATCAATAATTAGTTCGCATGGACACTCTCCAGCTGTCGAAACCTGGGAAATTTATATTTATATAGGCCCAACAACCGGTGTCCATGTAAACTTTACATGGTAAACATTGCTCGATTATGGCACTCTTTTTTTTTTTTTGAGCAATTGATTATTGCACTCTAAAATGTCTACTATCTATGGAGACCTAAGCATTGCTAAAAAAGATCAAGATGCTCAACCAGAGCGCCGAACCTCTGTCAAGTGTCGCTGCACACCAAGTAGTTATATATTGTCCATGCTGCAGAGGATTGATTCCTTATGTTGCTGGCATGATGCATGCAGATCTGCAGAACGATCAATTAATCATTTGCAAAGTCTGGGAACGATCCTCTTACAATGAAGTCACACCTCATAGTGAGTCATCGGCCATTGAGACCCAGGATACATCCACATATGAATTTCCAAACAAAAACACAGGGATTTTCACCAAGCCTGGCACATATGGGTTGTCTCAAATAACCAAATGACACATCTACGAATTTTGTATTGAATATTTTAGCTTCCCAACAATAGAAAATGGGAAAAACTAAACTACAATTGTTTAGATCGCTTCGAACAACACAACTTGATACAGGGTGTATCGCCAGCCGGGATCATTTGAGAAACTTTAAAAATAAATTTTAAAATATGAGAGCTTAATTTGATCACGTAGATCTCTACAGATTTCATATAGCTTTATCTGCATCCGACAACATTTGAAAACATGCAGCTATCTTAACAATAAACTACAGATTAAACAGTGTATTGGACGGCTCTAGTTGTCGAAACTGGACAAATTTATTTAGACCCAACCGGCAGTGTCCATGGAAACGTTGCCTGATAAACATGGCTCCATTTATGGCACTTTACTATGCCTACTCCTGCAGGCCACTGGATTCTTCGTGCTGGCCGCTGGATTCCTCATGCTGGCGTGGTGCACGCAGCCCAAGACAAAATTAAACCTGGAGGCTGGATCTGGATAAGGACGCCAGGTTAATTACTCATTAAGTCAGATTGGTCAGAAGCGTATTCCATGTGACAGCTGCGAATCTCCAACTTGATCCTGGAACAATTTTTCTGGCCAATAGATCGAGAGCACCATGTCCTAACTAGCATAACCCCGTAGATGTTTAATACCGGCACACTATTACTAGATCGAGAGGACCATGGCGTAACTAGCCGCAGATCGCTACTCGCAAGACCAGCAAGGATCACTCCAGGTGGCGTTTGATCGAGGAGCAGCTACAACTGAAATGCTCAGCACTCCAGGGGGTTTGCTTGAGCAGGAGAAGGGTGTTTTAGTGCCCTTCGTGCCTTCAACACATTTGTGGCCTACATTTGTGTTTGAGGGTGTGTTCAGTTGCTGAAAAGTGAACCCGAAAAGTGCTACAATATCCGTCACATCAAATCTTTTATCGCATGCATGAGGCATTAAATGTAGTTAAATAAAAAAATAAATTATATAGTTTGGCTGAAAAGTACGAGACGAATCTTTTGAGCCTAGTTAGTCCACGATAGGACAATAATTATCAAATACAAACAAAAAGTGCTACAGTAGGCCAACCCAAAATATTTCACCAACTAAGCATCCTCTGAGCCCTTGCGGAATTCCTGGCTTTGAGACAAGGGTGCTCCATTCTGAACTGAACTATAAAACCATATTGATTATATACGTGTATATCTAGGCTCCTAAACGTTCACAAATGAAAACTTATTCAACTAAAAAGTTGTAGACCTCGTATTTCACTGCAGCTTTCATATAGTTTTATAACTGTTAGACTATATTTAGCATTTGTAATGGGTCGTAGTCCACAAGATCTCTCCCCCTTCATGTAGGCATGAAGACTGTAACTAGTGGCCCATAGTGCTTCGGCACTGCTATATATACCTGCGTACTCTCCATTCTTTCAACCATTCCACCCAATTCTATTATCTTTCATGGTAATCAGAGCTTAGGTTCTTTGTCCTATATTTTTCGCTTCCGACTCCGCGCCCCCCGGGAGAGATTGATCTCCGCGGGGCAGCGCCCTTGTTTTATCATCATCATGGCCGGTACTCGTCGCGGCTTCCAGCGTTCTCGTGGCGACCTTTGGCCTCGCCCGTGGATGGCGCCGCTCCCTGTGTGCACGTCCCCGGCGCATACAACATGGCCCCGGGCATGCGACCCGGCAGCGCGGCTTCACGTCGCGGCCCTGCTCGATGTCGCGTTGGGTGCCGTCGCTGGTTCGTCGGCGCCGTGGCCACCACATAGCCGTCGCGTCGGGCGCCCCGTGCAGGCGCGCGCATCTACAGTTGTCGGTCCGTCCAGGCACCGTCGCCGGTCCTGATCACGATCTGCTCGCCGAGCACGAGATCTTCACGCGCGGGCGACTTCCACATGCGCGACCGGTCTTCAGGCGCGATCACGGTCCGCGGATCGCTCGTCACACGTCCGCGGACACCACATCGCGGCTGAATGGTCGTCCGTCCGCTTGACCGGCATGCGTGATTCGTTCGCGTTTGGGTGTCCGCGTGATCCGCGTCACGCGCCGCGAGTTGCCGCATGCGTGTTCAACGTGCGGCGTCCAACGCGAGCTGCTGCACGCATGTTCGCGTGTGGTGTCCGTGATCCATCCGGCGGATGATTGGTGCATGTGACATTTTTTTTTTTTTTTTTTCTATTTTAGCCTGCTGCTCTGCGGCGCTCACTTGCACACATGCAACTGCATTATTTTTACTTGATCACTGATCAAGATTGCATCGTCCACTATCCGTCGACCTCTCGCGCCTCTACTTCGACGTCGGGCGTTGACTTCACCGGCTTCTACCACATCTTCGACTGTGCTGCATGGCGACATGGACGGTGCCCCAGGGGACGCCCGTCTCACCGCCCACCTCATCGCCTCGCGCGCACGCCGCCGTCCCACCGCTCGCCGTCGCCTCCACCCCATCGGGGCGCCTTCACCAACTTCGCCCATTGTCGGCTCTCGCCTGGAGCACACTCGGTCTGATCAGCCGATGTGCGCGATCCACCGGGCTCGTGGACGCCCGTCCTCGTACTGCGCGTCTCTTCTCCGAGTGATGTGACCATGCCAAGGCAATCGACATTCAGATATCCATTCAAAGTGAAAGCTAAACTTTGTTTTCAAATTATTTAGATTTCCACCTACAAGGCTACTACTTGGCTTGTATGATTATAGATTCAAACACCTTGCTGTGATGATGGAAGATGAAGCTCTTGATATTATCACAACACTACAAGTGAATCGCCTTGCACAATTATTTGAACAACAAGTGTTAGAGTCGAGGATGACTCCTTTTGAAGAGGGGGAGGATGATATGCACATGCCATCATTAACCCAAGTTACAACCAAACAAGTGTATGAAGGACCGGTTACATGTAATCGTGCCAAGTTACTTCAATAAGAGGTGCATGCTTTCCTCTCTCGATTACACTCTAATATTGATGAGGATTTTTATACTACCTAAATCGAGTACTTTGCTCTTACTTAGGTTTACACAAGAGGCTACACCTTTGGGCATCATGAAGGACGTCGAAGATCACGCCAAGGACACGAAGATTGCTGCCCAGAAACCGGACCAGTCCAGCAGGCAAAACCGGACCAGTTTGGTGTCAGAAACGGACCAGTTCAAGAAACGTTCATAACTTTTGATTCCCAAAAGCTATGAATGTGAATGAGCACTTGATGGAAAGCTTATGAAGTCTAGTTTCCAATGGTGTTAGCCCCGACCCGAGGGGATATTTCATCGTGGCGTGCGACCAGTTTTAGTGTCGACTGCTCAGAAGCTCAACAATCTGCATGAAGCTCAACAGTGGCGTGCCAAAACTGTACCATTCTACAATAAGTCGTGGTGCATGGCATACATGGTTGGAAAGATGATCAAGTTATCTTTCCAACGCATCCAACGGTTCGTCATTTCAACTTCTGAGCAGAGAGTTATTATCAAAACATTGAAGACTGCTCTGGAGACCAAGAGTCACGCGGCCACTTCGGGAATGCATTAGCCAGTTAGCCTTCCACCTTCCAACGTGGCTTCTTCAGTTCACACCCACCTTAGAGACTTCTTACTTGTATAAATACCCCCTATGTGTAAGCTATAGACAGATTTTGATGAATTGAGATTATCCAGAGTGATATTGCAGCCGAGCTGCCGAAGTTGCTTACTCAACCCTTGTTCTTCCTTGTTCTTCTTGGACTTGTGAAGAGATTCCTCCGGGATCCACTACTTCGGCTCTCACGGCTTCCGTTCGGCTGCGCCGTATTGTGGATTAGCTCCGGATTGTGGTTCTGCGGTCGCTTTGGAGATCGAGTCAAAGTCTTCACGGGTTTCGTGCCTCTCTCCCCGTCCGCTTGGTCGCATCCAACCTTGGCCGGGTATAAAGCTAGTTACCGCTGTTTACAGCAAGTTATCTTCGCTGCCGTCTTTACCAAAGTTATCTCCGCTGCCCCGTATCAAGTTATCTTGTTCCTAAACCTACTGCCGTGAAGATCGGGCCACCCTCTTGCCGAGATCAGTTCGGTATCCTAGCATTTGGTATCGAGCTATCGTTGTCACAAAGAGGTTTTGTTATCACCCACTCATCCACCTTTTGTTTACCATCGTCCACATATTTACCTTTGATTTTATTCATCATTTGTTACCGGTATTATCCATCACACATATTTTTTTATCCTACAGTCCACTAAAAGCCACAAAAAATACCTATAGCCCTCTTGACGGTATTGTTACCTTGTGTATTTTGTATTCTTCAAGTTGCTAGTTGCCACCATTTCATATATATAGCATTTGCAATCTACTGTTTGTGTTAAAAAAAAAAAAAAAAAAAGAGAATCAAAAAGAAGGAAAGAAAAAAGAGAAAAAGAAAGATTAAAAAAAAAAGGAGAAGTGAAAAGAATTTGGAGAAGGAATTGTGTTACATATAGTTGCTGAAAATTTCAGTTTACATATCCAAGTTGGTGGTAGTTTTGATAGCAGCAACTTTCACATCTTTGAGCACATCAAACCACTTGGTTTTCAGTACCGTAGCCCTCCTTGTTCAGCCACCTATAGCTCCACCTTAAAACCGAACCGAGACCATCGATTCAGAATCCTTACGACCTCACTACCACCTTCGTTGAAGCTGCCACACGAGCACCATCACAGTCCTTGAGGATAGGAGGACTTGGGTAAGTAAGAGGTGAGATTGAATGTTTCCACAAATATTTTCTATTACACTTTTCTTGCTGCCCTAACATGGCAGGACCATATTCAAGTGTTCGTCATAGTGGACGTAGAGAAAAGAATCACTACTCTCACGAGCTGAGTTACGCCAATTTGAACACACGCTTGTGGAGACAATGGGGAGAATGGAGAGAATTTTCGATGAACGCCTTTTCCTACACCGCGTCGTCGAGCTCCACAACGACGTAGCCCAACCAAATCTCATGGTGGTCTATTTGGGCATAGTTCTCACCCCCGTGCGCTCTTTGGTGATGAAGATTATGAAGCTTCCACCAAAAGAAAAATTCAGCGAGAGAGTGAGAAACACTTAGGAGTGATCCACAAAAATAGTGAGGGAGTGTTTCCAAAGCCAAATAAAACCCCACAGCCTCAAAGATCCAAGACACCGGGAGAAGAGGGATTAGTTTTGATGGATAGGAAGGGAAATATAAAAGAAATGAGTGAACCCAATACCATGTTCTCCCGTGTGAATATTAGTGATGAAGATTATCGTGGTTCTACCAAAAAAAAAATTCAGGAAGACGAGAAGGTCCTATGGACAGCCACAGTCATGTGAGAAAGAGTGCCACCAAACAAAATTGAGTGTGAGAGTTAAAAATGAAAAGAGGAGAGATTCCACCATATGTGAGAAAGAGCGCCACCAAACAAAACTGAGCGTGAGAGATCAGCATGAGAACAAGAGAGATTCCACCATATGTGTAGAGGAGAGCTACAAAATTCAGTGTGAGAGAGATACACAAAAATTGAGTGAAAAAGAAGAGGACTCATGTGAGGAATTATTCACTACTAACATGATAATGCCTTCTTCTAGTTGTGTTTCTTGTGTGACGCAGGTTCATGATGAAAATGAAGTGGTGAATTATGATCAGCCCCCAATTTTTTGATGAAGAAGATGATCAAGAGATGGTCATGGAGAATGATGCTGAAATTTTGTTGTTTGAAATGCAACAAAAAGTTCAAATTGAAGCCATTACCAATGCAAATGTGTTTACTTCAAGAGATGCAAGTTCAATAGCCTTTGAGGAGGTTTTAGCTCATAGTTCTTTTGCTACAACCGCTGGTCCAATGCCATTAGAGAGCATGGTGAAGTATGACACATATGTATATGTTGCTTCACAAGATGTTGAAGTGATTGTGAATCCAAACCCATGTGAGGATGAGGGCTGCATAGCCAAACGAGAGAGTGACAAAAATGAGTTGTGTGATTCCTCCCACTTTTACATTCAGAGTATAAGAAATGAGAGAGTGAGAGATACACCACATATCAATAGAGAGTTGAAATGCAAGCCATGTAGATCTTTGCATAGCTTTTTTGGGTGTATGTAGATCTTTGCACAGCTTTTTGGGCCTTCACCACCACAGGATCCTGCTGGCAATTGAACGACCGTGAGTATCTACAACTTAAACTCCTAATGTGCATTTGAATATATATGAATTTGAATCCAAATGAAATGTTGGCTTGAATGCACGTTTGTGCATATGGATATGTATTGTGGGCCGTCGAGTTGTTTTTTTTTTGTTGTAGGTTTGGTAAACCTCACCGCAGTGGGACGTGCTGCGAAATTTTAAACTTTCAGCTTACTCGGCTTCTTTTTACAAGTTTTTGTAACCTATCTTAACTCCTGCCTCGCACAGTATACTCTTCTTTGTGCAGCACTACTCGGCGGTGTCAAATGACCCACGTCTGGAAGTACATCAATCTACACCATCGGCAGATTCTCCAGCTCAGCAATTTCTAGCTTTCGGGTGGGAGCAAGGCCTCTTGGATCCGCGCCACATGAGTTATGCTTATGATGGACTTTTGCCCTAGAGATTAGTGGACTTTTATGTGTGTTGGCTACATTAGTGGACTTGTGTGCATTGTGATGGACTATTTGAATTGTGATGTACTTTTAGTTTATGGATGCGTTTATGGATGGTTGTGATGACATATGCGATATTATTGTCACACACTCACACTGTGTGAGATAAATGTGGATTATTGTGGATCTGCATATATATATATGTGGTTATAAACTGTTATATATTTTCTTTGAAAATAAAATAAAAAACTTTCAATGCCGAGTGTAATGACCATAACACTCGGCACATGCATCACTCTTTTGGTGAGTGTTATGGTCATAACACTCGGCAACGATGCAAGATATGCCGAAAGTGCTGAGGCCTGACCCTCGGCGAAGACTTTTTAAAAAAAAACACTGAAATTTACTTTGCCGGGTGTTGTCATGGCAGACACTCGCACGAAGATTTTTTAGAAAAAGTCTTTGAAATTTTCTTTGTTGGGTGTTGTCCTGGCTGACACTCGGCGAAGTTTTTTTTAAAAAAAACTTTTGAATTTTCTTTTTTGCCAGGTGTTGTCATGGCTGACACTCAGTGAAGATGTAATAAAAAACAACAAATTCTTTGTCGAGTGCTACATCTTAGCACTCAGCGTAGAGGACCATGAAAACGTGCCGCCGTCACCACACTTTTCTTTGCCGTGTGTACGTTGGGCACACGACAAAGGCTTAGAAGCACGCGTTGCCGAGAAAACAATGCCGTGTGCTCTAAGCCGAGTGTAACACTCGGCATAGGCTAAGCCGAGTGTAATAGAGTCTTTGCTGTGTGCCCTGGCACATGGCAAAGAGGCCGAGGCCGTAGTGACTACTGGCCGAGCCCCTAGCGGTCTCATCAGCAAAGAGCATTTCGCATGGCTCAGCAGCTGCCCTAGTACAAATCTCTGAAATCAAACCTCTGAATCGCTGTCTTGACTTGGTTTAATTTGCCTGTACATTCTTCGGTAGCTTTGAACAAAACCACATACTGGAGTAGATCAGGGCAACGCATGAATGCGTCTACAGTCAACTATGGGGTTTTTTAAAACTCTTTGGTAAAATTACCAAAATAACATGCCATTTTCGGATGGGGATGGAGAGAATCACGTTGTCTATGTGTGTACTCTCTCCGTCACATTGAGTTTGTCACCCTAGATTCTTGATTAATGATTCGTCTTATTCAAACTTTTCGCTCAAATTTAATTTATTTTGTTATGATTTATTTTATCAATAAAGATACTAAAATATAGATTAATTTATTTTATTATTTATATAAATATTTTAAATAAGATAGATGGTCAAACATGAAGTTTATAAAAGCAAAAATGTCAAACTTCATCAGACGGAGGGACTATCCACGAACCAATGTCGAAGACAAAAGGGGCTTAGATATATATACCACCGGCTGGACGTGGTCCGTGAGCCAAGCCGCCGTATACAGAAAATATGCGGATGCGCTCTAGTCTCGTGCGAAAGGAGATGCACGGCGGGTGCAAATTTTTTTTTTTTTTTTTGATTTGAACGCAGATCTCAAGATGAAGATTCCAGCGACGAAAGTGCCTTCCAGCTAGAGACAGCTTGGGTGTGCAAATTGTACTAGTAGAATGGTAATTTACAGCATCAAGGTACATTGTCGGTAACTCGGTACATGCATGCATGCATGGCCAGACGCTTAAATAAACAATCTGTAAATACTCCCTCCATTCTGAATTATAAGTCACTTTGGTTTTCTAGGTTTATCTATTTAGTTATGTACCTAACCTAACATATTATTGTATCTAGATATATAACTAAATGGATGAACCTAAAAAATTAAAGTGACTTATAATTTGGGATGGATGGAGTACTACTTAGTGTGTGTGGACATAAAGATCAGCACACAGCAAAGCTATATGGTTCCGTGTGTTTGGTGAGGGCGGTCGCCATATATGATTTTTTTATACCACGCGTGCCGTATATGGCGGGATTCCCTTCCATCTTTTTATACCAAAAGCAGCACGGTAAACCAAAAGCAACGACGATACAAACAGTGGCAACCTAAAGCTTTTTATTTACTGTGCATACATATATACTGGTATATGCAAGCTTTGCATACATATGCATACCCTGTTAATAGTTTTGGCGATAAGATAGTGCGACGAATTGAACTATCCCTTGTGAAAAAGCCTATGCATCGGATGACCAAAACGACAAGGAAAAAAGTGATGGATGAAGCAATCAAAAGATGTTGAGTTCTCTATTCAGGCCCTTCATGCGCTACCAACTGCAGATTTATATATTGCTCCTCCACATCACCGTGTCCCCTTAGCGCATTTCCATTAGTTTCTCCGTCTTTTCCTTGTTGCTTCGGTGGAGTTGAAGAACCGCGTCAATCTCCACTAGTACTCCACTCACGGGCACCCTGCCCAACCAGTCAAGCACATGCACATCACTTACCAACTAATAATATATATCAATATATGTACTTCACCTTCGTTCGTCAGTCGTCTGCACACCCCACTCTACACTCACGAGCACAAGAGCAGTGTGAGCGATTCAGAGCTCCGCAGCCATGGCCGGCGCAGCTGTAGCTGGCATGGTCGCGTCCGCTTTCGTCCGAATCGCCATAGGTAAGCTGAGCTCTGCCATCACAGGGCAGGCCAGTTTGCTGTGGAACTTCGGCAAGGACCTGGAGGAGATGAAGGACCATCTTGAGACCATCTCAGCAGTTCTGGTAGATGCTGAGAGGCAGTCAGTCAAAGAGGAGCAGGTGCTGCTATGGCTGAAGCGGCTGAAAGGCGCTGCCATAGATATATCAGACATGCTTGAAGACTACCAAGACACAAGCGACCAAGCAAGTGTCAAGGTGCGTAGTTATTCTAAACTCTAAAATCTCTTCTGAACCCCTTTTAATTAGGAATATGTTTCTGCGTACAAGCATATTGATCCAAAATGGATCTGTACGTTGAATAGATCAGATCTGGTGGCAAAGATTACCAAAATGAATAGATCACACGCAGATATTTTCTTCTGTTTCTAGAGTTGTAGAAAGTTATCAATTACTCTACATGTTCTATCCCAATTTCTATCCCCTCTGGATCCCATTAATTTCCATATGTGTTTGATATTCTTTTTTTTCTTTTTATTTACTTTTTTTTCTTTTTTTGGGAATTTTATTTATTGACTTTCTCTCTTGTATTATCCTTAAAAAAACTATCACCCTTGTGTTCATATTCTGGCCTAGCGATCGTTCAATGGACGTTATATCTTGGTTCTCTCCTGTTCTCATTATTACATAGACTACCCTTTTTTATAAAATTGACTACCTTTTCATTAGCATTAAAGTTTGGACCATTCCTAGTGCATCTCCATGTATGCTTACATATGTTCAGTTGAAACGCTCATGTGTCCATCCATATCATGATTTCTGTCTATGTGTTTCTGACAAAATTTAATTAGCAATTTTTATTAACGTGCCAACAGGTGTACGAGTTTAGGTTCATCCACTCTCTCCAATTTAAATTGTCCGACGTTTTTGCTTCTAGATACATCATTTTTACTATATATAATATATATAGTTAGATATAAACTATGTCAGATACATACTAAATGTATAATGTATAAAAACTAAATGTCTTATAGTTTGGAACAGAGGGAGTTTAAATTCTACCACACACCCTTTAATTGTTTCTTTTCTTTCTTCTATTCTGATAGTTTTTTACTGTGGTTACTTGGGATACCTTTTAATTCTCATTCATTGTTTTACCATTTGTATCATAATAGCACGTGTGTCGAAACTCTCATGTGACTTTGTCTTGGTTATTTGTGTTTATCCTTTCATGATAAACTTTAGTTACCAATTAAAACATTAGATTCGGCAAAAATAAATGAAAATTTCGACACCCATGCTATTATGATACATGATATGGTTATCATGCCTCCATATGTGTTCACGAAAGGATAAACATGTTTATAAACTCAAGGTATATCAAAATCTATAATTAAGAATGAGACTTTGTCTTGGTTATTTGTGTTTTCCATCCCCATCCATATTCTCTCCTTTTTTTATCACACCTCCATATGTGTTCAATTAAAACATTAGATTCGGCAATATATTTGTCTAGGAGATAGAAGACCATGGCTTCATGCACATGATATACCTTTAATTTATAAACAAATATAAGTATGGGAATTCCCCGCGCGTTGGCCTCGTGGGCCGATCCTCCCTCCTCCGGGTCCAATCTCTTGGGTTGTGACGTGGGGGTGCCTTGCTGTAGCTGTAGAGGATAGCGAGGTGGCGTTCGTACGCTCTGGCAAGCGACAAGGCCGTCTCCATGTCCTGGGGGACCTGCAGCTCAACGTCGGTCTTCAGGGGCTCTCCTAGCCCTACTGTGTATATGTTCACTTGTTGCTGCTCTGTCTAGGCGCCCGGCGCGAGCCACGTGCATCAAGAACGTCTCCGTGTACTCGTCGACGATGTCGGTCTTGCCAATTCGCCCAGTGGGTTGCCGTGTTGCTGGACCGAAGTGCTCGTTGTTGTACCGGGCAAAACGCGTGCCCAATCCATCACCCCCTTCTCTTGAGATAGACGCAAGTACCACTGCTGTGCTCCTCCCTGTCAAGTGATAAGACACATACCAGATTTGCTCGGTTGATGGCGTACCTTGCCCTTTGAAGAATTGCTCGCATCTGTTGAGCCAGGGCAGCGGATCTTCCTTGCCGTCGTACTTATGTCGGGAATGATAGCTTGTGTAGGCGAGGTTAGAAGGACACAACGCTATTGGGGAGCGCCGCCTGAGTGGGCACCGGACATGGTGCTGGCGCCAGGGAGAGCGTGGTGATCATCTTTGCCACCACACCGTCCACTAATTGTGGTGTGTCGGCGGACGTGGGCTTGTCGCGTATGCTCTTAAGGAAGGCACGACCGACTTCCTCAATGGCGGCCTTGACATCAACCTCCATGGCCTCTCCTTGCGCTTGCGTTTCTCCGGCTCGGTACCATTGAGGATGGCAACTTGATCAGCAAGGGAGCCGAGGCGGGTGTTGATCTTGTCAAACTTCGAGGTGTGCGTCTCGGCGGCTTCTTGGAATTAGCGTCAATGGTGATGGTGGTGGGTGGATCAGGCTGGCCTCCGAGTACCACATGTCACAGCCGTGATGCGGGGAGCAGTGGTGACGGGCGCCGCCGACGGCGCAAGAGAGAGGGGCAGCGGCGCAAGAGCAAGGGGCAGGGAAAATATTTCTTTATTGCTTGGATAATGAGATTACATCGCCATTGCTTATATAGCCCTCCTATGGGACTTGTAATGCAAGACAATCTCTAAAAGTTTCCTTATAGATCGGAATACCTTTCTACAAGCATACTGTTATTTTTTTCCTAATAGGAGATTTCCTTATACTCCCTCCATCCCAATTTATAAGTCGTTTGACTTTTTGTCCCTAAGTTTGACCACTGCCTTATTCAAAAAATTGTACAAATTTTTATTTCTTTTTGTGGGTTGTTTTGTTAATATAAAATCTTCAAAAATAGCTTAAATTTGATGATATTTGCATAATTTTTTAAATAAGACGAGTGGTCAAACTTAAAGTTTAAAAAGTCAAACGACTTATAATTTGAAAATGGAGGGAGTAGATTGGATTATCCCCTTTACAAGCAAAAGTCTATTCTTATCCTAATCAACTCCTATTTTAATTACCGAAACGATCATGGAACGGCGGTGGCGGCGCCGGCGTGTGTGCATGGGGCCCCCCCCCCCCTTGCCGGCCCACGGGCGTCGGTGGGCCGATCCCTCCTTCTCCGGGCCCAATCTCTTGGGTTGTGACATCATCTCATTTGGATTTTTTTTTCCTGTCATCAACACTACAACCAAGGCAAAAGACAAACATGAATGCAATCTTTCTATAATAACTCTTATAATCCTAAACCCCAGTAGCAATTTATCTAAGCATGCAAGCTGTCTAACTCAATAATGCACTACCACATGCAATTAAAAACCACTAGTACATATAATTGTGGTGTCCACCTCAACAAGACAAGCATTTTTTGTACTGTTCATGCCAATAGATACCACGCAAACCTTAATTTGTTCCTTTGTATAAGTAATTGTATATAGTTGAATTTTATTTATTAAATTATCCACAATTCACGCAGCAAAGCGCGTGTATGTTTGTAGTTATCAATTTTTGTCACAACCTAACCCATTAGAAGCCTGTAGAGGTTACGTTGGTGGCCCATGTGGGCACATGAGGAGGGTATAGTACCACCTTAGAAGTTTAGGGGGTATGGGCCAACATGTAATCCTTGTTGTTCGAGACATAGCACCTCCGGGTTAACTCTTTTATATGAAGCAAGGATGAAAGTGTAGGTGAAGTGCTATGCGTAGGCACGCCCGTTCCATGTGACGAGCTAGGCCACAAGAATTCCATCCTAGGAACTAGGCCATCTAAGCATATTTTGGACATAGGGTGTTATAACTATATATTCATGTCAGTTTGGAAATAAATGTCCGAAAAGGAACGTTTCATGAAGTTTGGGTTGCATGGGAGACTTTCTAGAGCTAAAGGTTGGACACGATGAAACAAAAACATTGTTGGTTTCAAAATTTTCCCCAAAACATGTCATTCGAAAACTAGATGGCTAGCAGTGAGACACCAACCACTAGCCTCCTTAACATTTGAAAACTGGAACAACCCTTAAATAACAGAGAAAAAATCATGGTATTTCACAACTTTCTTAATGTGTACCCCAAAATACTTAATGTCATGTTTCTGGATGACGGAAGTAGATAATTTAAGTTGCAAATAACATAATATTTTTCGATGATGTTTGTTTGTAGTGCAAAAATAACATAATTAGATATGCTGCGTTTTGGTCCTTCTGGACACGGCAAAAATTTTAGGAAATTTGTTTGGACATGGGAGTGTGGCTAGGAACACAGGAATTGGTCTTCATAATTTAATAGCACATTAGATTAAATCTTTTGAGAATTTTGCGACCGCTAGATAATGGCTGTATATTGATTTACGTGTAGGTTTTTCTTACTTATGAGTTTTTATTTGTAGAATACATTTTTCTCAGACTGAGAGACTGATTAGTAGGGCGATGTTGCCAGCCGTTGGTTGCTTACAATTTTGCACGACACCATGCGCTAGAAATATGATTTTTGGTCCATGTGTTCATGGACTGGCTCGCTGGTTCCAAAGCGCCACTTGTTGACTATAGAGGCAAGGCTGCCATGGATGTTACCAATGACCCTAACTCTTATTTGGCAATTGTACACATGGTGATCAAACACGAGGATAAGATAGTGAAAGAGACTAATGGATATGAGGCCGTAATTTGTTGTGCAAAACGTTGGCTTATGCCTATGCATTGCTATTGAACCATGCGTAAAGGGACAGTGCACTATTTATAGGTATTGGGACGAAAATGGATTTTGATGGCTTAGCGCACGACTGGATGAAACAGTCATTGTGGCACGCTTGTCTTATGCAATGACATGTGCTTTATAGCTGCATGAAAAGTTCTTATACTGACTCATATCATTTTATGTTATGATGTCTCTTTGGACCTTTTCTTTATTAGCAGAAATTTACGATATCTGGTCAGTTCTCATGCTTTTTGTTTTTAGCACAACGGCTTTTAGTGTTTGTTCATTAGTTATTAAGATATCATTTCAAGCTTGACGGGATGGATGTTACAGTTTAGTCCAACGGCTTCTACCTCAAGGTCGAGCAGCTTAATCTTCTTTGTTTTTCATCATAAGGAAATACTTGGATTATAGCTGTCATAGAAAAAACAATTCTTACAACAAATTATCATTATTTGGAAAATTGGTAACATGTCGCCTCCCAGATCGTGAAGATATTTTTATATTTTCAAACAAAGAGCGTATGTAATATGAATGGGAACATATTGATGTTCTAGGTTATTGATGCAATAAAATTTATGATGTTTTTTAGAAATATGTAGCGTATTATAGTTTAGTCCCTCTTTACTTAAGGATTTCAGTTTGAGGTGATTGAATAGGTTATATTCATTATAGTTTTATCAATTTGATGTGTCTTTGCTTAAGTTTTCCTACTAAGAAGTAAATAAAACTTTTGCAGATGCCACGAATTCTCTCACGTGTACCAATGTCATGCAAGAAGATTTCCATGGCTAATAGGATGAAGAGTTTGAGAGAGAAACTGAGGAAAATTGTAAAAGAAGTTTATATCTTTAACTTCAAAAAGGGCAGTAGTGCTAACAATGAGCAGACTTATGATAAACGTGAAACAATGTCATATTTACCTGAAAAACCAGTAGTGGGGAGGGATGTAGAAAAGCAGGAAATCATAAACATGTTATCTGCAAACACCAGCAACCATGCTGAGAGAGTGATTGTTGCTATCTGGGGCCTTGGAGGTATGGGGAAGAGTACTCTGCACAACTAGTTTACAATGATGCCCAGTTCAAGAAGTACGATCATCGTGTATGGGTTTATGTGTCCCAAGAATTCAATTTGACCAAAATAGTAAGCTCTATGATTTCTCAACTACCGACACAAGAAGGTCAACATAATATGGGTACACAACAGGCGATGAAACAACAACTTGATAAACTACTTCATGGCAAGACGGTTCTGGTTGTTCTAGATGACTTATGGGAGGATAGTGATACTGAGTTGGATAAACTGAGAACAATGCTTCGTGTCACGGGCAGTAAGATAGATGTGATAGTGACCACAAGAAAGGAAGATATTGCAAGGAAAGTTTCCACCAGTGAACAACAACACAAGCTACAAAGTTTGGAATATGGTCAATGTTGGGAAATAATTAAGAGATACAGTGAGTTTGAACAGAAATCTAACCAAAATAAAATGGAGCAAGTCGGATTGGATATTGCAAAGAAATGTGGAGGTCTGGCATTAGCAGCGCAAGCAGTTGGATCCTTGCTACGATCTATAGATGATCTATCTGGGTGGACAGAAATAAAAAACAGTGATATCTGGAATGGATCTTCTGAAGACAGTAATGTGCTTCCATCCTTGAAATTAAGTTATGAAAGGATGCCACCACAACTAAGGATATGCTTTTCCTATTGTGCCATATTCCCCAAAGGCCATAATATCATAGAAGGTGATTTGATTCAACAATGGAGTGCTCTGGATTTCATAGAGCAATCAAATGGCAAGGATTGCATCAACAAACTTTTGGGGATGTCCTTCCTTCAAGTTTCAAGATGCCCTCGGTATGCAATGATACTTCTTTGACACTACTTTTACTGATGATTATCTTTTTTTTTTTTTTTATTCCTATTGTATATCATGCATTGATATAGTCATGCTTCATGGATAACATATACACTATAAACAAGGTAAAAAACTTTTAAGATTTCCCGTTACACATTTATAGTTGTGGTTAAAAATAGAACATTATCCAGTAATATACTTGCTTAGAAGTACATGTTTTATCATGTTCCAAAAAGCATGTAATAATCAAAGATAACTATAAGGAAATAACGAACAGAATTTTGGCTTCGCTAAGAAGGAATTGTGACATTCGCTACTAGAGAAAACTTTTGCGAGACATCTGACAAATGGCCTCGGAGGCGGGCAAGCATTTGAACCACCTCAGTTAATGCATGTGATTAATCGAGGTGGGCATTCTTTACCCGAGGTGCTGGCAATCAATGGCCTCACAAAACCGATTTATTAAGGTCTGCCTTCAAAAATACCCCCATTTTTGGAGGCGGACAACTTATAACACCCACCTCAGTTAATAGTCACCAAGCCCACGAGCAATAAAAAAAGCCAAACTAGACAATATCACCCCTGAGTATATATACGGTGACCTAGGGTTTCACTTGGTCACTCCCTCTCTCATTCTCAACGCCCTCTCTATTCCTGTGGCACCCAGTGCATCTCCCTGTCCCCCTAAGCGAGTAGCGGCGCATTCTCCTCTTCATCCCCCTCTCACTCCTCTCCCTCCCTTCTCCCTCCAGAGCGAGTAGCGGCATGCGGCGATTCTCTAGAGCAGCGTACTGGCGGGCACCCATCTCTTCATTCACCATGGGGCACGCAGCTGCCTCTTCCAGTGGGCAAGGAGGCGGGCCGCGGTGGGCAGCACGAGTGCGGCTGGTGGCCCGGGCGAGGCAGGAGGCATGGGCAAGATGGTCCTCCTCACCCATGTCTTCCTCCGGTGTATGGCGCATAGCAGCCTCCTCCACCTCTAGCAGGACGTACATGGCGGCCTCCTCCTCCTCCTCTAGCGTGGCCACGCGGCCATGTCCTCGGGCGGTGGCACACCTCCTCTCATCCCTCTCTCTCTCTCTCTCTCTCTCTCTCTCTCTCTCTCTCTCTCTCTCTCTCTCTCTCTCTCTCAGGCCCCTCCCGAATCCCAGATCCGACGATGCGAGCGAGAAGGAGGCCAGATCCGGTAGCAGGAAGGCTGGCTCGGGCGAGCTATGGCGGTAGCGGTGGTGCGTGGATGGGCTCGTCGACCATCTCAGGAAAGATCCATTTAGTGTGACCTTTCGACCAATGCGGTTACGATGCCCGCCTCATTTAATCACTTTTGTTCACCTCGGTTAATTTATTTTGTAGTAGTAATTTTACATATTTACTTAGCTTTCAGAAATGTGTACTAATTGACCTTTCTCAAGAAAAAAGTTTGCATTCTAGTCATATCATTGCTATAGTTGTGATCTAATATATCCCATCGCAACATGCATCAATCTCTAGCTAGTGGCAACGCCACCACCACTTCTACCCCACTCTAGTATCGAAGTCCTTCATAGGTGACAACTATACTATAACTAGCCACCAAACTGACATGTTGACATCATTGACCACTCCTATCTTCAATGATACGCACTCTGGCTTGTCGACTTAGACACAATGTAACACGCTGTGTCCAAAATCTACTTACGGTGTGGCTCCTTACGTGGAATGGGCCTACATGTATGCATGGTACCTCTATTTTACTTTTATTCATTCTTCGTGTAAAAGGGTTAATCCAAAAGTGCTACGTTTGGAGCGATAAGGATTATATGCTAGAACCAGTGTTTAGGCTTAATGTTTGGAATGCCATCAGAACATGGCTTCATGCCCATACACGCTCCCTGGCCATTTCTACTGTCATATCACTCCACTTCTCTCTAACATACACTGTTGCTAAATGATTTTAAATTTTCACCTTTTATTTGAATATCTTTTCATAACTCAAATTTGAACTGCAAGACATTCGAAATAATGGATCTAAATGATTGGAAAAAATAGTATTCATGCTTGTGAGTCTAACTTGAGGCCTCATCCATGGCCACATGCCAAAATTTGAACATCTTGTGCGCGAAACATGTTGACTTACCTGCAGGTGAATCGTTTTAAAATCTA
This sequence comes from Hyparrhenia diplandra, assembly GCA_015847255.1. Classification (NCBI taxonomy): domain Eukaryota; kingdom Viridiplantae; phylum Streptophyta; class Magnoliopsida; order Poales; family Poaceae; genus Hyparrhenia; species Hyparrhenia diplandra. The sequence continues at coordinate 442,071 of JADLZK010010999.1, read as the reverse complement.
CTACAGCTATATTAGGAACCCACACTTAGCAATTCTCTGCGATCTCATGAAGCCACGTCATCAGCGGGTCCCGCAACTCACTCGACATACGGTCGCATGCACTCTCAACTGCCGCCCCTAAAAGAAGAAGAAACAGCTACGACATTATTCATTATTCAAAACACGAGTAACGTCCTTTGTGATTATTCAATATTTTTTCTATATCGAAACGATTATGACATGCAATGGTTATTTTCATATGATCCCATAACTGAATTCCTTAGATATATTATTATATATCTCTACCTATAATAACATAGTAATTTAAGCAACAATTACGGTATTCTAAAGAACAAACGAGTACCCATGAATCTGCAGAATTTGTTTTACAGGTTAGATGTCTCATCATTTCACATATATACGTGCATTTTCTTTATCAAGATATATATATTTGATTGACGGAGATTAAAACACCGTCTTTTGTTAGGCTTTACTAATGAATCATTGTTTTCCGTTAATATCTCAAGCTACAATCATTTGCATCTTCTGTGGCATAGCCGCAGCGAACGCGTGGGGAATTCTTCTAGTTCTATAAAAAAAACGAAGTCGAAAAATCATGAAATTTAAAGAGTTGTCGTGATATCGCATGTGTAGATTGTGATAAAATTTCAGAAGATTGCATCCCGGACTGCAGAAATTTGGACATCTCAACATGAGTTTCTATTATCACGTGTTGGAGATCTCCCGGTTTTGTGCTATCCGTGATGCAACCGTGCACGAAACCTTTTGAAATTTTTACCACAACCTACACATGTGATATCACGACATTTCAACAAATTTTATAATTTTTTTTGACTTTGGTTGCTTTTTATATAATTTAAAAATGATTCACCCGTAAGTGAGTTAACATGTTACGCGTAGAAGATGTTTGAATTTTGGGGGCGTGGTCATGGATGAGGCCTCAAGTTATACTTACAAGCATGAATATCTGCTCAAATTTGAGTTATGAAAATAAATTCAAATAAAAGGTGAAAATTTATGGAATATAGTAAAAAGTAAGAAAAATTTCCAAACTTGAACATCGAACCCTTAGTACTGTAGGTAAGCTATAGAAAAATTGCGAAGCCAAATTAAAAAAAAATTTGCCGAGGGCTTGTTTGAGCTCTCAACAAAGAGCTTTTCCCGAGAACCACATGTTAGGCTCTCGGCAAAGCTTCAGGCTTTGTCGAGAGCTAGAGCGGGCTCTCGGCAAAGGATGGATACGTGGCTCCATGGGACATTGGATTTGTTAAAAATTGTTTACCAAGAGCTCGGCGACGTGGCTCTCGGCAAAGTTCGCCCTCGGCAAAATCAACGTCGTGAGACGGCGTTACCTTGGCCGGATCTCTGCCGAGGGTTGTCCTTTGTCGAGGGTTGGGTTGTTGCCAAAGGGACCTTTGCCGAGGGTTGAGCTCTCATCGAATTAGTCTTTGCCAAGGGTTGATTGTTGCCGAGAGCCTACCAAAGGAAGCCTTTGCCGAATGCCCGATTTCTAGCGCCGGCAAAATGTTGTACCCTCGACAAAGATCGATTTTCCCATAGTGTGTGCTGAGATTATTCCTTTACGTCATACCTGGCCACTACCGCTATCATGTCACTCTACTCTCTATCTTCCCTGTTGTCACCGCCACCAAAAACATCATCTTATGCTTATCAGGCTAAGGGCATGTACAACGGGTCTTTTCGCCCAGTCTCTAAGTTTTTTTTTTCATAAAACCCCCTACCAATGCTTAGAGACAGCAGCCTCGTCTCTTCATGAATGGAAGACCTGGGCTCGCGCGTGCTCAATGTTTAGAGACGATTTCGTCTTGTGTTGTACAAGAGCTGTCTCCTTGAATCGTCTTCCCCACCAATCCGGTGTGCGCGTGCTTGAAACAGTTTAGAGACGGTGTCCGATCTATGAGTTGTATATGCCCTAAGATGGTGAGAAAACTGTTTCTTCCAATACAATATATTTATTAGTAAAACTAACGACCATATAAATGTAGGGGCAGCGCTTCAGGGGTACTTGTCGAGCCATTTTTGTTCTTTATTTCTATATACAATCAATTTTCTTAAGAATTCAAAGAATAATATTTTTATACTTACATATCGTTGTATTCTACTTACTCTAGTAAGAAATAATTGACACTTCAAGCAACAACATAGTCCCAATTGTACATCTTTGATTGGAAATATGAAGCTCAATTAATTTATGATATAATTAAAATATCTTCATCAGAAAACTTTACGTATATGTGTTTGATAATTTACATTAAATATCTTCGACTGTTAAAATAAATAAGTTTGAATGGCACCTTGTTCAGAAAAATGACAAGTTTTTAGTAAAGGAGCTGCTACGCTACATACTAAAGTCCATTAAAATAAACTAAGGTGCGGGAAAACACTGCACACAAATTATACTTAAATTCTACCAACATGTAGATGGATGTCTATTTTTTGTCAATACATTATTCCTAAATTCCTTCGTTCCATTCTCATATAATTTATGCATCAATAAATTTGTCGATGTCATGAAGATTTAAAATATTGTTAATCGTTATTTTAAGAAATCAATGTTTCCGGACACATTATTTGCATGTGATTGTAGGATTTAACTTTTATTGAAATTACAAAATGTGGACTTTAGTTTTTGTCTCTAATGAATACTGATGTGTTCTTATGGTGTCAGACTTCTCAAGAACATGTGCTGCAATACACAATGCATGATCTGGTGCATGACTTGGCAAGATTGACTGTGGCAGATGAATTAAAAGTTTTTGATGTTGCGCCACCTAGAAATACACATGTCCACAAATATTGTCGATATTCATTGCTCAGAAAATATGACAGCACAGTGAAGTTGGAAAATATGCCTTCAAAGTTAAGGGCACTTCGTTTATCGGATAATGGCGAACTGGAGATCCGAAGTGGTGCATTTGCATTTGCGAAATGTCTGCGTACATTGGATTTCGGTGAATGCTCTGGTATATTGTTGCCATCTTCAATTGGCAGACTGAAGCACCTGAGGTGCCTTATCGCTCAAGGATGCAAAATGATAGTCTCCCAGAGTGTATCACTGAGCTATCAAAACTGCAGTACCTAAATATTAATGGATCTTCTAAAATCACCGAACTACCAGAATCAATCAGCAATCTTGGTTGTCTCGAATATCTAGATTTGTCCGGTTGCTCTGGTATATCAAAATTGACAGAGTCCTTTGGTGACTTGAAGTGTATGGTGCATCTGGACATGTCAGGTTGTTCTGGGCTAATAGCACTGCCAGACTCTATTGGTAATCTAACACGTTTGCAGCATCTTGAGTTATCTGGATGTTCCAGTCTAAAAGTACTACCTGAATCGTTGTGTGGCCTCACACAACTCAAACACTTGAACATATCATCCTGTTCTTATCTTGAAGGTTTACCAGTAAATATCGGCAGCCTAGTTGGTCTACATCATTTATACATGTCAGGCTGTAAAAAAAATCAGAGAACTGCCAGAGTCACTGATGAACCTCCAAAGTTTGTTGCATCTGAATTTGTCAGGCTGCTGGCGAATGCACACAGGGTCACTGGCATGTCTGCGTGGCTTAACCGCACTGCAACACCTGGACATTTCAGGTCATTATTGTCGTGATTTATCAGATTATTTTGGGGGTCATAGTATTAATCTCAAGTACTTAAGTGTAAAGTCCTGCTACATGTTGGATTGCTTTGACTTTATTGCTACCCTTAGCAATCTGGAGCACCTGGACCTATCTTGTAACTATTCACTTTCATATCTTCCAGAAAGTATTGGAAACCTCACGAGATTGCAAACCTTAAATCTTTCTTGTTCTAGGAACCTTAAATCCCTACCAGAGAGTATAGGTAGACTTGGACTGAAGTCTTTATTGCTGGAAAGGTGCTCAGATGCAGTGCTGGATCAGGCCAGTTCACTGGTAAATTATATACAAACATTATTACCAATCTTCAAGGTCCGTGCTGATGAGGTCAATGGTTGCAGCAATCTTCATCTTCTCAAGGGCATCAATGTCAGTGACTTAAGAATATGTTCTCTTGAAAATGTAAGGTCTCTAGAAGAAGCAACTAATGTTAAATTATCAGACAAACATGATCTCTCAGAGCTAAGATTGGCATGGTCGACTGAGCGTGCGGCTCAATTTGTGGATGACCAAGATTTGTTGGGACAACTAGTGCCACCAAGAGGTTTAAAGAGCATGCGTCTAGAAGGTTACAGTTGTACGATCTTTCCAGGCTGGCTCATGTGCATTTATAGTCATCTGCCAAATCTTGTTTCTATTCAGCTACATGATATGCCCATGTGTAGCAACCTACCCCCACTTGGACAGTTACCGCACCTAGAAAAGTTGCAGCTCTCGAATTTGCCTGGCATTAAAAGAATCAACAACGAATTCTGTGGTGGCAAAGAAGCATTCCGTCGACTGTCATACTTCTTCATTAGGGACATGTACGGCTTGCTGGAGTGGAACACAACATACTCCGTAGAGGATGGTGTGGAGGAGTTCATGTTCCCTGTGCTAGAGTATCTGAACATAGAAGATTGTCCGAGGTTGTGGATCAAGTCATGCCCACCAACATTTCGTGAAGGCACTATTTGTTGGAGCAACCATGTTATACATTCATTAGAGGAGGACGTAGACAAAAATAGTCAAATATCTATGCCTTCTAGTTATGCAATCAAACTGTGTTTAATGATGGGGAATGGTCCCAGCCCGACAATGAGGATATTTCACCACTTCCCTGCCCTCCAAGAGTTGAGTTTCCATGATGAGGAGTTGACGAGCTTGCCGGAAAGCATGCGGTGCCTCACTTCCCTTGAGTCGCTAACGCTGGATTTGTGCAATAGCATATCAGCATTGCCTGAGTGGCTGGACGACCTCTCCTCTCTAAAAAGCCTTGTCATCGAAGGATGTGGCATCAAGTCGTTGCCTGCATGTATACAGCAACTCACCAAACTCCAGAAGCTAGAAATCAGATCCAACCGGAAACTCAAGGAGTGGTGTGAATCAGAAGAGAACAAGATGAAACTGGCTCACATAAACTTGAGAGTAAGTTCACTACAGAGCTGCACTATATCTAATTTCAGACTTCAAGTTTTCCGTTATACAACAATATATGCTCTTTGTTTGTATTCCCTTGGATCATGCAGTACTTTAGTTTACTTGCTGCATACAAAATGTAGGACAAAATTTACAGCATGAGGAAAAAAAAATTAAGAAAGTAATTTTGAAGATCAACTAACGCACGGAGTATTTATAGTTAGCAATCCTAAATTAAACCACTTCCATACCGATCTATTCCGTTCGTTCAAGGCAGAATAGTGTAAAACAAATCATTCAAAAAAGACATTATTCATCTTTGTGAAAAGAGAAGAGAATATCCATGATTATATATATGCATGTCAACGATGATATTCATGCCAGACATTACATAATAATTAAGTGCATAAAACATGGGGACGTTTATTTGGTTTCATTTATATCAGTTGTGTCGAATTTTTTGTTTTGGTTCCAGTTACAGCCCGTTAGCTTATGGGTACACACTATATTTGGACTGTGCAGCTTACTGAGATTGATGATGATGATGATGACGGCGGCGATGATGATGATGATGATGGTGATGGGGAGGAGGAGGAGGAGGAGGAGGACTGATCCGTTGGTAGCATAACAAGTCAAAAGGGATCAGTTGTAGCGACCGTCAGGAAACAAGTGTTGATGGCATATGCAGTGCCTGCTAAGGCCATCACAGGATCCAATTTTCCGTAGATCCACTGCCTGTTAAGTGGAGCTTTGTTTGACACTAATATTGCTTTTTGGATACGAACTTTTCTTATTATACACTAGTACCGGATTTCTTTTGTGTGGCGGGCGGTTTGTGTTTTGTGTGGCGGGCACAGGCTGCCTGTCACCCCCGAGAGGTCATGGTTAATCGTGGCCTTTCATTTGCGTGGCGGGCGGCTGTGCCCACCACGCATAAAGGAAACATCCGTGGCGGGCGGCATAACGCGCCCGCCATGCATAATCATATTAACCGTGGCGGGCGGCTTAACGCGCCCGCCACGGTTAATGGTTATGCGCTGTGGCGGGCAACTTAAGCCGCCCGCCACGGTGCGTTGATTTACCGTGGCGGGCGCGTTATGTTGCACGCCATGGCTCGATTTTTTTTTAAAATAAAATAAAATGCACATATATATACATTGCTAGCAATCCATACACACACATATATATATATAAAGAAAGATAGATACTCAAATATATATCATATATACATATTTGATTCCGTTCGTATCCACATGTTCCACCGATCCATTCATTCATAACAAAGTACCGAGTTAATTACAAGATCCATACATAATATGCGAGCTAAAAAGGTAACTGATGAAGGTAATCCTTAAGCTCTAGCATTGAGTCCCATTTTCTTAGGGCCTCAAACTCCCGAAGCAGCCCCAACTCATTGTCCTCATTAAAGAAAGAATAACCTTCATGCACTACCTGTCTAGAACAAACTTGCATATGTCTCCTACTTGTGCGTCTGTTGGCATTTGTTAAGTGCTAAAAAGAATATGAAGGATTACGCAGCGCCTACGAACACCTACCATTGTAGCTTTTCCTTAGGATGAGTATTCTAGAGTATCGTATCCACAGGGAAGCTTTGGCTAAAGAATTCTAATAAGTCACAATCATGTATCCACTAACTTAGCAAACCACTAGACGATAGTGAGGAGGTAATTGTTAAAAGATAAGTAAATGTCAATGCATAAAATAATAACCTACCTAAGATATCAAAGAGTAACTAAACTAATCAAGAGGTCAAAGGGAGAGATCAAGGTTCCTGGGTAATTCTCTATTACTTAGGTTCTATGATAGCAATTACACTAATGCACTTTGGAGCAGCAGATCCGTCCCGACTCTCGAGAAAGACTGGGAAGAAAGTAGTCGGGAGAAGGCTGCCAAAAGCTCTCTGAAACACCAACCCCAACGTGGTGGACTACATTGGCCATGACACGCTGTCACCCCTGGGGCTACCACAACTATCCGTGGGATTGGGCGCAACCTCAGATAACCTATAGCCTAGACACCAAGTCTACACTATCGATTACTACTCTAGCTACCTAGCATAACTAGAGTCCTCAATACGAGCGGAGATCCCATGCAATAGCATAACAACTATACTTAACCAAATATATGAAAGTCATAGAAGTAAATAGAGAAGATAAATATATGAATCATAAGCCTTGTAGAGAAGATACAAAGACATACCATACTCTGAAGACATCTCCAGAACAGGAGCATAGCTCCTCTCTCCTTTACTCTTGATTAGATCTAAGTTAGATCTAATCTAGTTCTAATTACATGGCTAATCTATGTCTAATTACATGACTAATCTACTTCTAATCTACTTCTAATTCACTAATCCCAGAGAGAGGTTATCCTTACATTGGGACACCTCTACAACTGAGAGTTAATGAATAGAATGAGATAGAATGAATTAGGGTTTAGCCCTGGGGTCAGGGGGTCTTCTTATATAGGCCTTGGCGATGAACGATGACCATTGGATCAAACCGACCTTCAATAACGGTGTAGATACAACCTCAAAGTCGGTTACAAACCGACCTAGGAAGATGAGCCTGATTGGCTTAGCTAGCTTTGGCGGCGCCCGGTCCGATTTAGGCGCCGCCCGGTCTTGTGGCCAAACCGAACCATCTTTCTCCCGGTGTCTTCTCGTACCTTCTAGAGTGTTTTAGTCCACTTTTCGGGTCGAGTTACTTCCTTTGTTAAGTCTTGTCATTGTATGTGAGATATATTCTGGAACTTTCTCCATTCTTCTCTGTATTTATCTGTTAAGTCCCTGAAAAGATATAAATCACCAAAGCTCATGGAATTATGTTAGTTAGACCCTTAGTCTATGTTGATATTCATTTTACGCCCTTATTTCATATTTAGTTGACTATTAATATTATGCTATAACAGGTGTCAACAAGTTCCCCAAGCTTACCCTTTGCTAGTCCCTAGCAAAGCCAAACTTAGCAATGGATCGGGAGTTCTTTTAGCAACGCTTTCACACCTCAAAAGTACACATGCTTTCAAACAAAATTTCTCTCCGGATAAAGATAAACTTTTTAAAACTTTAACTTACCCATATTACCTCTTACCTTTTTGGGGCTTATATCTCTTTTCTTTAATCTTGGGTAATTGAAAGATAGAAATGATCAAGTCGAACACTATATCTCAAACTCTTTTGATCAAGCTGTCCTTACGGAGTTTTTGCCGATTTTCAAATAAAACTCAAAGTTCCTTAGTATGACTCTCTCTAATCTCTCATTTGTGGTATTTGTGGATCCTCTCTAAGGCAATAAGGTAGTGTTGCCTTTCTCTCATGATATGTAGTATTTTTGGCTAAGGCAAAGGCACATTATGCCTTCTTCTCTCTCACCCTATATCTAAGGCTTATATATCCGGAGTTCATAGGTGGGAGAAGATTAAATCTACTTACTAAGCATATATTGTAAATTCAAGCAATGGATCCAAAGTTACAAGTCACACCGATCAAGTGGTGCATGTGTATGGTGGATAGAATATAGATAGTAGGGAATATAGTAAGGTGTATAGAATAGATGATGGGAAATCTTACTTTTGCTCCTTGAAGAATCTTCTCTCTTTTGGATTTGAAAACTTTATAGAGAACCTGGGTTGTATATTTTTTTCTTTCTTTATTTTTCTTTTATTTAGAGAGGTGGGCTCTGCTCACCCTAGACTTTTATCTTTTATTTCCTCTCTTTAAAGATGTGGGTTCTACTCATCCTCGGACACTTGTCCATTTTTCATCTTTATTATTTTTTTTTTTTTTTTCTTAGGGAGGTAGGCTCTACTCGCTTAGGGACTTTTGTCCATTTTTCATCTCCCTTTCTTTTTTTTTTTTTTAGGGAGGTAGACTCTACTCGCCCCTGTAGGACTTTTGTCCATTTTTCATCTCCCTTTCTTTTTTTTTTTTTTAATCTACAACCCGGATCTCTTTTGTAATAACTTGTGAGAGGTAAATAAATGTAATGGAGCTTTTGTAAGATATTGGCTAGCAATGAATGAGTGGATGGGTATAGTGAATATTTTTGGTTGTTCTCTCCCGGGATAGGAGTAGAACATTTTTGGTGAATATTTGGTGGATGCTTTGTGGATGCATTCTTCCGGTAGAAGTAGCAATAATGCAAGTGGAATAGAGTGTGGTGGAGTGGATTGTGCATGATCGGCATGACAAGTTTCTAAGGGTCGACAAAGATTGAACAAACTCAATGCAAAGCAAGCGCCTATATATATATGTCAAAGGGTTTTCCTAATCTAGGGAGCATGTATATATGGCTATGGTAGGAGGTTCAACACTCTTGTCACACAGGAACTTATCATGTGCACTTTAATTTTCAAAGAATAAATCTCCGAAAATCTAGTATCACTAGGAGTAAGATAAATAGTAGCTCGGACTCTCATATATCATATCCGTCAATTACCTAGACTTTAGAGAAAGCATTTACTACCCACAGGGTTTCGAGGTTCGAGCAATCTCAAGTCAAAGTAGTTGCATTAAAAGCTCGAGAGAAATTAAGCTTGAAAGATAGGTACTTGAAAGGAATTATGACGGAGCAACTATTCATCATCTCCATGGCTAGAGATTATCTTGAGTTTATTTATCACACTCTAATAAAGACTCTTTAAAAAGACTAGATAGACTCTATTTATTTGGTTTCCTTAGTTATGCATCTTTTTTTATTTCTTTCTAATAAAACAAACATATCTAGCTAGTAATAAATAAGATAAAGGGATACTTATCTGGATACATGGGGTTGCACTCCCCAAGCTAGATGTTGACATAGTCTTCGATGTTCTTGGTGGTTGGAAGTAGAGGTAAATAATGATGGTGGGCTGATCGATCTTCTTTTAACGCTTTGGACACCATGTGTGTCATGTCTCTCTTCCTTGGGATCCCCGCTGAACTCAAATAGATAACAAAGCTAGTGGAACTAGTTAAGCGTTAGTGGTTTTAGCCACTTAGCTTCTTGTTGCCGAAGATTATGATTATTCTTTTAAGACAAAGAAATTCAGCGACATTAATATTTTTGGATTTTCTATGCAAAAATAAAGAATGATGATGCATGCATATTTATTTTCTTTTTATGCCACCACAAGTAAATATCCTTGTGGGTTGTTACACACCACAAAATTACTCACATGGGGCTTAGAGTTTTTCAATGTATATGCAACAAACAAATATTTATTTTCTTTTCTAATGCAAGGCTAGTGCTATAATGTAAATATGCTAAAGGAAATAATTATGCAATGCAAGGAAATAAATATGCTATGCATGTGGATAACTACCGATCTTACCTTTTCGAGGGTTTCGGTGTTTTAAGCCCTCTGAACGAGACTTCTTACCTTGTCGTTTCCTTGAGTGTATTATCTCGATCTTGACAAATGTGTTCCTTGAGATGGTGAAGGACGGCGTCACCCATGTTCTTTGCTAGTCTTATGAGTTGGAGTGAAGCGTAAGCACCTTCTTGTTTAGTGTGCATGCTTGTAGGACATTCACTTGTTGAATTCTGGAGAGACTGGTAGGCTTCTCCACCATTTTGCTCAAAGTGTGTCCTGCTTGCAAAGTCATGGTAGAGATCAAGTGCATGGGCTCATTTGGTGGGAAAACACCAACGCAGAACCAAAACTTCATTCATTCTTTTTCTAACCATAGGCACAACAAACAAGATAGAGTTGACTTATTATACGCTTTTCTTAAACCTAACTTGGGTGACAAGATCGAAGATTGGGCATGATTGTTTGTGGTTAAAACTTTCAACAGATCAAATCAAGCTCGTTGACTCTTGGAAGGGTTTTCTTTATCTAAACATCACGAGGCATGATTATGATTATGTTCTTCCAAAGCAAGGTAAGCAACATTCTAGCTTACAAGATGAGGACTAAGAGATCAAGAGAGCGATGGTAGGAACACTTAAAGAAACAAAACATGTTGAGCTAATGAAATTGGATCGGATACACGGTTGTTACTCTAACATGTTTGATTATTTATTTATGAACAAACCATAATTAAGGTAAAGCTTAATTAATGATAACATACCTCAAGATGTTACCTTAATATCGGAGTGTGACAACACCTTGTGATGGTCCTTTTCTTTTGCTCAAGCTTTCCTTCTTTGGCCTCTTGTATATCTTGCTCCTTATCTCTTTTATTGCATCGTCCTTTCTTTCTTGTTCTTTAAATTATGCTAAAACCTTTTTGCTCCTCTCATGGTTTTATTCCTATAATATTAGTTGACAACAGATACCCGAAGGAATACAAGTAATTGTAAACAAAGGTAAAAAACTGTCATGGAGCTAAAGGTTGCTTTTATGCGGAAGAAGTTTTGATTGGATATGAAACAAGTGCTCACTATTACTTTTTCTCTAGTGGAAAATTTTATTATCTTAAGTTTGATTTTGATGTATGACATTTATTAACCATTCAAACTTAGAGAGACCAAGTAATAGTGAGTAGAGGGATTGCAAACCCAAAGATGTCGAGTGACAGGAGCTTGAGTAGAGGAAGAGTAATGTCGGATGATCTTTAGAGGAGTCGACCTTCCTCCCCATGCTTGAGCTTTCTGTCACTTAGCACTTCAAGTGTGAATGCTTGGACCGTCTCTAATCGTGTGTTGCAATCTCCATGTCCTTAGACGTTGTTCATCCTTTGTTCCTGCAAGTTTAGTGACCAAGAATACCCGAAGGGAACTTGTCCTAGGAACATGTTTCTTTTACCATGAGCCTTCATGTGCTCGGATATATATATTATTATTTTTTTTTTAGAACATAAGACAAAAGTTGTATACAAATATGTGATTTATATTCACTTACCTGTCTTTGATGTTCTTGTGGCCCATTGCTTTGTCCATCCAATTCTTTTCGAGTGATTACTTTTCTAGATTGTGTTATATGACACTCTTTTCCATTGAATAGACATAGCACAGACCTTTCCTCGCAAAATGTTAGTGGACACATACCCGAGGAAATATAACATGATTGAAGTAGGGGTTGTTGTCCAAAGGTTCATAAGATTTCATCTATGCTAGCAAAAAAGATGGTTCTTTGATTATTCTTAGCACAGATTTTATTTCTCATATGTCTTATAGCAAACTTTATTTATATGATCGCACTCTAGCATATGGATCAAGGCAAAGGTAACTTGTAGCAAAAAGCAGAACGTGAATGATTTGATACTTACAGTTCTTCCATTAATGATGAATGAGCCGTATCTTTTGCACAAGGTTGGAGTTCATCATATGCCTTGCTTCATCTCTCGATCGAGTTCATCTCTTAACTTACCCGAATTGGATTTGAGAGTTTTTTCAACGAGGGGTTAGTCCAACATAATAACCAATGTCTACGCAAGCAATTCTTAGTTCAATAACCAAACTAGACTCCATGTCTAATTCAATTAAGGAAGGCTATTTAACCTAACCACCACGCTTAATTTAAAAGCCTTTGGAAGTACTCTTAAGCAAAGATTTCCAAACCAAAACATACTATAGCAAACAAAGGTAGCATCAAAGCACTAGAGAGATTTATCCAATTAGAGACGAAAGAGCATGATCATGGTGAGGATTTTTTTTTTTTTTTTTTAGATGCAAACAACATGGATGGATAGATGAAAAGGAACTAATCATGTAATGGATCTACTATGAGAAAACATAAACTAAGAGGAGTGAATGCATGAGTTGATTAAGTAAACATGCAATGCAATGCAAGAAATTAAATGATAACTACTCAATCAATTTAGAGTCCATGAGCAAGACTTTCTCACCTTTTTAATCATACTTACCACGATGTGCAGCTTCTGTACGTCACTTGAGATGTGTGCATTGAATTCTTGTGACGGCGACTTCTTCTTTAATCTATACATGGTTAGAATAATATATATTTAATTACATACCTTGAGATAGCAGGGGTTCCAACGGTGATGAATCTTGAATGATTAGGCACCCCAGGTTCTTCAATCTTTTCTTTTCTTGTGGAATCTTGTCGGAAGATCACAACAACATCTTTTGTCCCGTCTATTCCACAATTCAATAGAACAAGGATAATCCTACTAAAGCTAGTGATACACTAAATTAGCGGAGACATCATGATCATTATCGTAATCTTTAGGCCAATTGCTTCCCAAGAATCTGCGGCAAAAGCTTGTTGGCATTTGTTAAGTGCTAAAAGAATATGAAGGATTCTCGCAGCGCACGTAACACCTACCATTGTAGCTTTTCCCTAGGATGAGTATTCTAGAGTATCGTATCCATAGGGAAGCTTTGGCTAAAGAATTCTAATAAGTCACAATCATGTATCCACTAACTTAGCAAACCACTAGACGATAGTGAGGAGGTAATTGTTAAAAGATAAGTAAATGTCAATGCATAAAATAATAACCTACCTAAGATATCAAAGAGTAACTAAACTAATCAAGAGGTCAAAGGGAGAGATCAAGGTTCCCGGGTAATTCTCTATTACTTAGGTTCTATGATAGCAATTACACTAATGCACTTTGGAGCAAAGCAGATCCGTCCTACTCTCGAAAGACTGAAAGAAAGTAGTCGGGAGAAGGCTGCCAAAAGCTCTCTACGAAACACCAACCCGAACGTGGTGGACTACATTGGCCCGACAGGGCTGTCACCCCCCTACTACCACAACTATCCGTGGGATTGGGCGCAACCTCGGATAACCTATAGCCTAGACACCAAGTCTACACTATCGATTACTACTCTAGCTACCTAGCATAACTAGAGTCCTCAATACGAGCGGAGATCCCATGCAATAGCATAACAACTATACTTAACCAAATATATGAAAAGTCATAGAAGTAAATAGAGAAGATAAATATATGAATCATAAGCCTTGTAGAGAAGATACAAAGACATACCATACTCAAAGACATCTCGAGCAGGAGCATAGCTCCTCTCTCCTTACTCTTGATTAGATCTAAGTTAGATCTAATCTAGTTCTAATTACATGGCTAATCTATGTCTAATTACATGACTAATCTACTTCTAATCTACTTCTAATTCACTAATCCCGAGAGAGGTTATCCTTACATTGGGACACCTCTACAACCGAGAGTTAATGAATAGAATGAGATAGAATGAATTAGGGTTTAGCCCCCCGGGTCGGGGGGGTCTTCTTATATAGGCCTTGGCGATGAACGATGACCATTGGATCAAACCGACCTTCAATAACGGTGTAGATACAACCTCAAAGTCGGTTACAAACCGACCTAGGAAGATGAGCCTTGATTGGCTATCAGAAATCGGGGTCGCTCCAGATTTAGGCCGGCCGCCCCGGTCTTGTGGCCAAACCGAACCATCTTTCTCCCCGGTGTCTTCGGGTACCTTCTAGAGTGTTTTTGTCCACTTTTCGGTCGAGTTACTTCACGGTTAAGTCTTGTCATTGTATGTGAGATATATTCGAACTTTCTCCATTCTTCTCTGCATTTATCCGTTAAGTCCCTAAAAAGATATAAATCACCAAAGCTCGTGAAATTATGTTAGTTAGACCCTTAGTCTATGTTGATATTCATTTTACACCCTTATTTCATTTTTAGTTGACTATTAATATTATGCTATAACAGGTGTCAACAAATAACCTAACCCCATCTCATCGCTTGCCTTTTGTACTATCCCGAACCACTACTTTTGTCCGTCCTGAGTCATTTTGGTAGTTGTGGAGTACTTTTTGCAGTGCCCCGAGGTACTCACGCATCGAAGAAACCACACTAGTTTGTTCCATATATGGTTGTTTGAGGCACTGCACACAATAAACCAATGTTAGTAGTAATATAGAAGCAATAGGAGGTCGCACTAAGAAAAATTAGGTTTCATATACGCATCGAAATCTTGCTTGATTTTGAGTCTATTTCGATTGGCGCCCTTACACTTCTCAGACCTTCGATCCCAACAGTCCGGATCCTTCAAGTACTCCTAGTAAGAGCTGTACGAAATGCACTATATTGTGAACGATGATATTCGACTCTAGTAATTGAATAAGGAGTTCATCGATCACTTACAATTTCAAGACTTGTTCAAAGTGTAGGTAGCCGTGCGGGTTTGGGCCTCTTAGTGAGTCAAAGACAACGGCCCTCCCGTCCTAAGAAAAAAAAAGAAACAAATCCAGTGTCCTTGCATTGATATTCCGTATTGGTGAGCCGCCAGAATACATCGATACCCCTTTGGCTTGACCTTTTTCATTGCTGCTATTACGTACTCTGATAATTCAAGCTTCTTATCTTGAATTTGCTTTTCCTAGATCTTTTCTCTCTCCCTCTCCATCAAGTCCACCATATCTGGATGGTCCCTTCTTAGATTAAAACCGATGATCTGTCTCTCATTAATGTGCGATGGAGAGAGGTAAAGAACACCATTGTTTAACTTATCGCAGCATCGGCCATCAACCTACAAAGGCCATGTGGTTGTAGCATAGGTACCTTTGAAACAAAGAATCTATATACAGATGCAAGGGACATGTGGAAGTAAAATTGCACTTACATAGCAAACAAGGTGACTTGGGCAACGCGTCAAGATCCTGTCAACGAAATAGTCTCGACATGTCTTCGAAATCAACTGGCGAACCGACATCGGTGTGGTAGTGGAAGTACTCCTTAGGAAAAAGGACACCGAAGCTATGCAATCCACGTTTTGCGCACTCTATATACCATGCATGGAACTTCCGAGCCTCCCAAAGCTCGACATCGATGAGCTGGGCCTTAGGTATCATGTACTTCCCAAACTCGAACGAGCCGGGGCATTCGTCCGAGACGAACCCGACATAAGGTGGGGATTTTGGCATGCAAAAGCGGTGCTACAAATGTTAGCTAGGTTGCAAAAAGAAGTAGCTAATAACATATTACAACTCGTTGTTTGAGCGGGGCATACCTTTCGGATCGAATATCTATTAATTGGGGCCTCTTGGGTGGCGCTTGCTTGTCGGCTACGACCTCCTCTTCATCGAATGTCGGCTTCTTCGGTGGTGGAGGCATTGGTTAGGTCCAACTCCTTTCTCCTTCCTCGGCGCTTGAGGTGTCAATGGTTGGAGGCCTCGAGTGTAGATGCGTGTCTCGTCCCCTACTCTCTCCTCAGGAGCTGGCACTGAGTTTTCCCCAGTTGCTTCCTCGCCTATCGGCTACTCCTCAGTGCACGCCGAAGGTGACGGATGCTCAGTGCCCGCCCAAGGTGCCGGCTCCTCAAAAAGGGGGTCTCGGTGGTGGTGGGTCCTTAGCCGGCGGAGTCCTTGAACCATGAGGGGGTCGTTGCCTCCGCCGTCCCCACCATCATCATCATCATCGGAAGAATCACCATAGGGGTCTGGCGGAGTACTCGGGGCCGCTGCCGTCTATGGTGAACCGGACGGTGAACTCAATATAGACATGTTCAGCACAATGTCCACCTTGGGCCATAGTATATTGTAACACAGAGCAGTGACAAGAGTCTTGACCCCATTATGAGCAGGATACTCCAGCTCGAAGTCTGCATAATCCGACGTCACGTACCCAACGTTGACTTCAAAGACATTCGGAGGGATCTCATGCACTTCGTCTTTGCGCAAGCTCGGGGAGGAAGTACCACCCCCTCGCCACCGGGCTTCTTCCGCCCAACTCGCGGACAGCACCACGAGTACGCGACCGTGTCATTTCAGTGATATCATCCACGGCGCCCCGACGGCCAACTGCATAGGTGCCGGAGTGGGCACCGGGCTGTTGACGGTGAAAACGCCCTTATATTTTACATCATCAAAACACCGTCAATATCCCCTGTTTTGAAAGGAAAAACAACATTTCATGAACATATTTTATCCAATAACCTAGTTCCACATGTAGATGTCATTACTTTTATGCGGATATGAATTCGAGGAAATCGGGCGAAATGACATGGCCATTGGGCAAAGTACCATCACCATCAAGTTCACCATGTCCTTTGATGCTTTTGCCACACAAAATATGAAGTCATTTGGCCAAAAGACCCACTTCGGCCGACCATCAACATTTCATCACAAGACATCCTGACATGTGGGGATATGTGACGAGAGCCGACCAATTTATAAGAAATCAAGTATAATTCGCAATCACCGAAGCAATCGCAGATCTACACTTGAGTCCATATAAACTCGGTATTCGGAAATCTCAGAGCGATTTCAATCTCATCAACATTCACAATCAAGATCGTTGAGCTCGGTAGTAAAATCCACATGTATTTCAAACCAAATTCAACATGTATTAATATCACATTGCGATGTATCATTTATTACAAACTCAAAGTTCATAGTACGGAAGCAGTAGTTTTCAAAACCCAAATAGTCTTTTAGCGGAAATAAAGATAAGGTAGTGCCAGATATGTAGTCAACCCCCGCAAATGCGACATGAGACAGGGGATATGGAATGCCTTGCCCTGGCCTTACTCCTCATCGACAGAAAACAAACAAGTCTCACCAGGTACCCATGGTACAAATGCTCACCGCAACAACGGGAATAAAACCCCGAGTACAAAATACTTAGCTAGACTTACCCGACGAAAAATAAAATAAAAGACTCCAAGGAATATGCTAGGCTTTATCCGGGGTTTAGCCGACTCATATTAATTTCCAAAATAGGGTTGATTAGTGAGCCTACACATGCTACTGATATTTCCCAAGTTAAAAGGTTACTTATTTATATATAACCATAGATCCTGTATAGTCAAGATTAATCATTGCTGAGTAGAATAAACAACAAAGATAAGTAACTTGATCGTTAAATTAACAAAGAAAGAACATGATAATAACATATATTGTAATATTAAGACTACGATGTCGTGGAAGCATCCCGGGTTCTCACTAACCAGGAGAGATGGCGATTCGAATCGATTTAGACAAACCAACCGGCGAATACCCCGACATAAACCAGATCTACTTTGCAAAGGCAGACCCAATTGTTGACTCGGTAACCAACTACATATCAAACACCGTCAACATACACCAAAACCACCTAGAGATAGGGTTTATAAATTAACAAATTCCATAGTTTTGGTGTATATTTGGTTCTTGCAGGTACAAAACAAGACATGTGCACTTTGGGCCAAAATACAAGGAAAAAGAAGAATAAAACAATAAATAGAAAAAGCCCAAAAGTGACAAATGGCAAGACCAATCCAACTTACCTCGGCCAAAGGCCACAAACTCGGGCTCTCCACGTCCCAAACCAGCCCAAGACAACGAAACACGACGACATCGTCAAAGCCGGGTCGGTTTGGGGCCGACCAGGTGCGCCCAAGACTGCGGTGCGCCCGCACCCTCCTCCCCGACAGTGGGGCCGGGCCGGTGCGAGGCGGTACAATAACTCCGAGGAACGTCGGTGGCGCCGTGGACCAGGTTCGTGAACCCTCAAACCCACCATTCTTGGTCGGTCCGACATTATGGTGGTGGTGGCTATTTTCCAAGGACCCCCTCTACTCAAGCTATAAAAGGAGACCTCCTACCTCTCTTCCAACAACACCTTCAAGGAGAATTCAGCACATTTGAGCAAGAGAAGTAGATTAGTCTTCTTCCTACCTTGTAAATTCTAGAGAGTGAGAGAGGGAAAAGCTAGAAGGAAACTTTGCTCCTTGTACTGGAGTTGTCGGAGTAGCCGGTGATCCGCGGTTCCTAGGAGGTCGGAGTGCCGGACTTGTCGGGCACCACGACGCTTGTACCTCTATGAGCTTCTTACAATTTGGTGAGCAAGCTTGTGTTCATCTCTCGCTTATTGTCTTTTCCGATTATATTATCTTAACTTGTTATAGTCTTGGTAGATTGTCTCGTATGAACGTTAGTTCTTGGTGAAGGAACTCTTTGACCGGGAACCTTGGCCAACATCAAGAACTCGTGACCAATAGTGCAAACGTGGTGTTTGGGCTAGCGTTCACCTACCTTTTGACTGCATCCAGAAGCATCCCACGATCGTGAGGGTAGGCGGCAGGGTTGTGACAGCCTTGTACGCCCCTTTGTAATCCCTCCACGCTCGGGTGTGACGTAGAGCTAATTGCCGAACTCTGCCGGTTTGGGCAAGGGCCTGTGCCAAGTAAGGAGATAACAACGTGAGAAATCCCCGTCCCGTAAATCTAAGCCCATAGAGATACCTCATTACTCAAAGAACCTAACCTTGCCTTGGGTAGGCACAGCCCGAGGAAGCCCTCAACGCAACCGTCCTTGCGAATTATACGATACCACGCTTATCACCGGGTGAAGTGCTACAACGGTATTTCCCGCGCGCTTGTGGACTTTGCCGCTTTCGCTAAGAAACACCAACAAGCATTTACGGCGCCGTTGTCGGGACGGTTGTCGTAGTTGTATTTCGGACCTAGTCGACCCGTGTGCCTAGAATATCTCCTATAAAACAAAAACCCAAAAACAGTTCCTTACCCATGGAGCAACCCACCATCCAAATCCTATCCGCTCCTAAGGGCGAGCTCGTAGAACCACTCCGATCTGCGAAGCCAATCACGACTTCCGATTATGAGCTCCGCCGGCTTTATAGCCATGGTTCCAGGCCCCGAGCCTTTTCGGGCTCGAGAATATGAAAACCCATACCATCACTTACGGGAGTTTGAGCAGCTCTGTGGATGCCTGACTATTGCGGGCATGACACATGACACGTTAAGGTGGAAGTTGTTTCCGTTCTCTCTCACTGAGAGGGCGACTCAATGGTACGCCCATAACGTAGGGTTGGTAAATGGAGAATGGGAAGAACTACGAAATAGATTCTATGTAGCATTCTATCCTTTATCCAGAATCGCGGCCCTGCGACAAGAAATCCTCAACTTCCAACAAAAAGAGGGTGAAACCATAGGTGCGGCACAGGACCGTTTTACCATTCTTACCGGATCCGCCCGGATCCGTCCATCCCAAACCACGTGTTGTTACAACACTTTTGGCTAGGTTTGGATAGAGCAAATGCACTACTGCTTGATTTAGCTGCCGGAGGGTCATTCGCACATAAAACCACAGCGGAAGGAGAAGCTCTCCTAAACCGTATTCTTGAGAATACTCCTCCGCTAGAACCCATCCGAGTAGAACCCAAGCAAAAACCAGAGGAAGTCTCTTCGACTCATTGCCAAACCCGAAACATCTTTAGAGAGACCCTCGCTCGAACCGAACCAAAGGAGACCGCATGGTCGGATCTCCCTTTTCGAGGAAGACCCTCTTGAGCAATTCGGTAATACCTCGAATTACGAACAATGGAAGAAACCACCTATCCTAGTTGGCCTCGAACCACCCCCTCGGACGAACTCTTTCTCCAGAGTCTATTAAGGAGCTAACCGCTATCATGAGTACGGAATGGCTACAGGGAGGAAGGGCCCTCTTTCAAGAAATTCGATTGAACCATCCCTCTACGCCTATCTCATTTGCAAATATCAAGGGGACGTAGTGGAGGTTATGTATAACCCTCGCCAGGGTATAAACATCATGTCCAAATCCTTTGCACAGCAATGTGACAAGGAAGCACCTAGGACCCACACAGCACGGACTTTGCGCATAGCACCCCAAACCATCGTAAAATGTCGTAAGGTTATACACGACCAGATTCTTCTTCATAGGAATGTCAAACTTTCTTTGGATTTTCATATTTTTGATATCCAAGATTTTGACATCCTAATCGGGCATCCCTTGGAAAAGATTCTTGATCTACCACAATCCGGGGATTTAGATGTCAGACTGGGAGGCAAATCATTGTCTATACCAGTTACTCGAGCCAAAAACTCAGTAACGGACTCCCTCCATGAGTATGACACGCCCGAGGAGGTCAAAGGAGTTATGCTCTATGAAAACCCCGAAATGTAGACCTAGAACGTGGCGCCCAATTCTTCATAGAAGAAGAGGACGACTCGAGGAAAACCATAGAACTTCCCCAAGAGGAAGAGCCGACTTCGGCCTCCGCTTGAGCTTAAACCCCTGCCCTCGGCCTCCGCTATGTCTTCCTAAACGGTGACACACAAACTCCTGGTATCATTAGTGATAAACTTAGTGACCAGGGAGACAACCCAACTCATAGCCGTTTTAGAGAAACATAGATCGGTTTTCGGGTATTCCTTACAAGATCTAAAAGGGGTAAGCCCAACACTCACACACATCGCATACCTATTGACCCTTCCAAAGACCCCATCACACGAACCACGAGAAGGCTCAATAATGCGATGCGTGAAGTCGTGAAGAAGGAAGTTCTCAAACTTCACGCCGGGATAATCTATCCCGCACCACATAGCGATTGGGTTAGCCCGGTCCAAGTGTTAACACCAAAATTTGGTAGAGTCTCGATGACCGATAGGGCCGGTGCACGATCATTCGGTAAGGAGTCATTCGGCTAGCAAGAGGACAGCTACAAAGGCCATGTCATTCGGGAAGCCGCCGTTATTCGACTAAGGAGCCTAAGTCCGAGAAAGAGCCGAAGCGAGAGATGGTTCGGCAAGCGTGAAGCATCAAGAAGAATATCCAAGGACGAGGGCCCACATCACGTACGATTCCCACGACTCCGAGGAGACTTGGAGGACAATGTATCTTAGCTAGATATTTTGTTAGTTATTATTCGTAACTAGTTAGGACTCAATAAGCCCCGGGTATAAATATAAGACCCCTAAGAATCGAAAACGATATACCCAATTCAATACAAACAACCCGGCTCCGTGCCTTGGCTTCGCCACCTTCGAGTCCGGTCGTGTCGCCGATCTATCGCAAGAGGATTCATCGACCCGTCGACCTCTGTAAATACCGCAACCTTGCACCATGTCTAGTATCGTCGGCGGATTTAGATTATTGCAAGAAGTCTTGTTCACGCTTAGTATCGTCGGCGGATTTAAGCTATCGAGGGGCAAGAGGGTTCTTTTGTCGATCATGAGCCATCCTGGGCTAAGATCCGCTTAGAGCTAGTTATCTGGCTTCATTAGATTTTGGCAAGATCTAATGAATTCATTAAGTTACCACGTGTTTGCAAAGTGCTTTCGCTCTATTTATTTAATTATGTTTGCACACACTTTTTGCCCAATTTAGATTGAGACGTCTCGGCTTTATCTTTTGTTAGATCTAGTTGTCATCAATTCATTCAATGTTTATCATTAGCTTGTCACTAGATCTATCTCGTTCTTAGAAGCCGAGCTAGATCAATCTAAGTTGTTACATGTTGTGGGTTCGTATGTGTTTAGATCTTGACAGACTATGTCATCCGGTGGATACTGATCTTTGGGTTAATCTAGAGCTAATCATCCTAAGTGGATTAGAGATCGGTTTAATCTGATAGGTTTTTTACCACAGGTAGTTCCTTCTTCATGGACCCCGATTCGGCAAGCTTGCCGAACACGGTTATGCCTCAATGTATCACGTGTTGCGGGTTCAGATATCGTTTATACGCACGGTAGCTCCTTCTTCGTCGCGGGTTCAGATACATGCATGCGCACGGTAGCTCCTTCTTTGTAGCAGGTCCGTGTATGTCTATTTGTACGGTAGCTCCTTCTTTACAAAGAGGTTCGGTATGCGTTTATACGTGTGGTAGTTCCTTCTTTACGTAAGGTTCGTGTACGCGTTATACGTGTGGTAGTTCCTTCTTTACAGCGAGGTTCGTGTACATTTATACGTGTGGTAGTTCCTTCTTCTTAGCGGGTTCGTATACGCCGCACGCATTTTAGCTCCTTCTTCGTTGAGGGTTCGTATACGTTTTTACATAGGGTAGCTCCCTCTTCATGTGTCGTGAATATCTATTACGATGTTCATGATTTATTCTCTTCCATGTTGTCAATTAATTCGATCCACGTAATAGAGCTTTATATTAGCACATCATGATGATCGACTTTACTTGTTCGAGATATGTCTTTTTATGGTCATTCGTAGTGCTTGCACGCCATATCTTCATATTTGCTTACCGAATGCATTTATTACTCATCGACGGATAGCTTTCATAGCTATATGTCTTTACATCCGCCTTAGAGCCATACATGCGAATCTGCCTTGGTCTCACCGTGCATGTTCCGGATCTCATGTTTACCTCCTTGTCAATTAATAGGTCAAATTGATCGGCACGCCATTGATTCAAGACGCCCGTGCAGGTAAAGCTAGCTATTCCCGCTTGTCGGTGTGTGCGCGCAGGAGTAGGATTTTTGTGCCTACACACTTTTTGGCACGCCCGGTGGGACCCATCAAGGTTAAGCCAACATGCCCGAGGAAGTCGACAAGAACAACGCCATTCAAAACGAGAGATGAGCGACTTGCCTCCCGACCGAGACTATGGTGAGGGATATGTGCGCAAATTCTTCTCGCAAAAGTGCATGTCTTGCTTCTCCAAGCAAAAGAGCGGTACAATCATCCGTAAGACGATCTTCCTAAAATATTGATGCCCTGACAAGGGATATGCCCAAGAAATATCCGATGAGGAAGATGGGGCAGAAAGGAAGATGAACTAAGTCCTCGAAGAAATTCGCCGGATGGAAGGGATTGTTGCAAAATGCCGTTGGGAATGCAATGACCAATCACAACACGGTGTTCTTCAACACTTTTCGCGACATCATGAAGGCTAGCTTTGGACCCGAGTTTGATCATCACTTTGAGGCTCGGCTTGGTGAGCTTTTCGGGGCAAGATATGTACATGTGCCAAAGCCACCACCAAAGAAAGGAGCCGTGAATCGGGAATCTGGAGGAGAGAAAAAGACACCAAAAAAACCGGAGGGGATCCGGAGCCAAGACGCATGGAGAAGCGGCATTCGGTACACCCGGAACCCTCCGTAGATACAACACGTATTCAATAGCTCCAATGGCCGGTGGGTTGCGTAAAAATCCCTTTGGCCCCGTTACACGTAGAGTTCGTTGACTATTCCACGATTCATGCTATGCGAAATCCTCGGTATAAGCCACCGATACCGGTCGACAGTCTCATGGACCGCAGAAATTCAAATATGGATATACTCCTAGCGAGGATGGCCGATATGATGCAACACCAATTTGGGATTAAGCCCAAGAATCGGCCCTATGTGTATCAGTCACCCTATCCAGATTGGTACAACAGAGTGGCACTCCCCTCCAGACTAAAGCCTCCAACCGACTTGACCAAGTTCTCTGGACAAGACGATACTTCTACTACCGAACACATCAGTCGGTATCTGATTCAGTTGGGGGAGCTTGCCAATGATGAAGCATGGAGGATTCGCTTCTTTCCATCATCTCTTACAAGGCCGGCTTTCACATGGTTTGCTACATTGCCGGCCAATTCTATTGGAACCCGGTCCGAGCCGGAAGATAAGTTTCATTCATACTTCTACAAAGGGGTCCAATGAAAAAGAGCTCGTTGACTTGATGGGGTTGACACAGAAGTATAATGAGACACCACAAGAGTTCTTGCGCAGGTTTAGAGAGAGGAAGAATTCATGCTACTCACTGAACTTGCCAGACCATCAATTGCCGGGCCGTGGGCCATTCGGGGCATGCATCCGGCCATCGTGGAGAAGCCGGCCTGGCGTAGAGTTTGATGACTTAGGACAGCTCTCAAAGGCGTCACGTCACTCATGGCCAATCAATTCCGAGCATCAAGAAGGATACTCGTTTTCGAGAAAGGGGCAACGCGTGTCTTATCGGACATACAACCACTTCCCCGGAAGAAGATGAAGATGAAGATGATGGCCGAGGACATAGCAAAATTAAATTCACTTGGGGCAAGGAGCCTGTCCAGGTTAATCAACGCTGGATGAAGACACTCAAGGGGGCATATGACTTCGACGTCTCCAAGTCGGAGAAGCTCTTTGAGTTTTTGGTCAAGGAGGGACGTATCAAGCTACCAGATAATCACTCTATGAGGCGCCCAGCCGGGTCAAGGCCGCAGATATTGTGGTTTCCACGATATGATCACTCACAACATCACGGATGCCGAATCTTCAAACAACAGATTCGAGGGCTATACAACAGGTCTCCTCAAGTTTAACAATAGCATGAAGGTGGATAAGGAACCCTTTCCTACAAATATGATTGCTTTCGATTAGTGCATGGTTTTACGCCAGGATCCTAAGGGCAAAGCCCCAATGAAAGTGCCTGACTTCTGAAAGGGGGCAAAGCAAAGTGGTTCGGTAGACCCTAGTCGGCAAGTGTCTAGTGCGAGCTCCGCCGAAGAAATAAGTTCGGTTCCCAAACAAATGCCGAAAAAAGGAGAAACCTCCAAACCAAGGGTGAC
The DNA here is from genome assembly GCA_015847255.1 of Hyparrhenia diplandra. NCBI lineage: Eukaryota > Viridiplantae > Streptophyta > Magnoliopsida > Poales > Poaceae > Hyparrhenia > Hyparrhenia diplandra. The sequence continues at coordinate 416,830 of JADLZK010010999.1, read as the reverse complement.
ATCTCGTATATTGTTGAACAAATGGCAAAGGCAAAGCAAGAGAAGCAATATCGTAGAGATCAGCAAACTTGCCGGGAGCAGCGAGATATAAGGAAGAGATGTACCATCGAGAACAGGAGGAGTACATGAAGGAACGAGAGGAATCTCATTGGGATTGTCCTTTCTTCGACATTGCCGAATGAAGGCTTGAAGTTGCCCGCTAGGAACAATTGTCCTGAATGCAAAGTGAGCGCACCACCGGCACAGACAGCACGAGTCAACCGCCGTCCCCATCCAAGAAAGACAGGGGCACGCTTCCCGCAGGGATGATCGACGCTTAAAAATAAAGACAAAGATACCTCACGCCAAGAAGAGGATTGCGCGATCAAGCATGGGCTGATGTGGAAGGTTCCATGATGATATGGACTCTCCTCAAGAGTATATGTGGCGGCGGGTCAATGGTGCCCTCCCGGTTTAAGGAAGAGCCGTAAAAAGAAGAGTCCAAATACCCTCGGAACAAGGAGCTCAAGGAAGCAAATAAAATTAACGCATAGCGGATGTGGCGCCCAAAGAAGAAAACTCAAGAAGCCAATCATTCGGCATAAGAGAATTCGGCAAGTGGGTTTTCTACGGATGTTAGCATGGTGTTCTATGTCCCAATAGAATTTGCGGCACCTACGAGCAAGCTACTTGATGATCCGGAGGAACAAGATGCTTATTCAGATGAAGAGGCCTATTCTGATTTTGACAACAAAGAGATGGTTGATCTCACGGGACAATTGGCTCTATCAAGACAAGTTCGTGTTTTGATGTGCCTAGGAAACACAATCATCTCAAGCCTCTTTACCGAAGGGATATGTTAATGGGAAGCCTCGACTCACATGTTCATCGGCGGAGGAGCTGCAATTAATATCATGCCATATACAACCTTCGTGAAGCCGGGATGACCAAGGAGGATTTACTCAAGACGGACATTGTGCTCGGGGACTTTCTTTGAAATCCTTCGGATACCCATGGAGCTGTTCACGTTGAGTTGATGATCGGTTCAAATACTTTGATCACTACCTTCTTTGTGGTCGATAGTAAGGGGTCCTACAGCTTATTACTTGAAAGAGATTGGATCCATGCTAATCGCTATGCGTTCCATCCACTATGCATCAAGTCCTCATCCAATGGAACGGTGATGATGTTGAAATAGTGCAAGTCGATGATTCGGTAAGCATTGCGGCAATCGAACCATCGTTAAGGAATATGAAGGCGTGGAGTGTTTCTCGGGAAGAGAGTGGGAAGAAGGTCCTCGTTAAGACTCGTTACAAAGACCAAAGAAATGATCGAGATAGTCGGCTCTCATAGTAATTTCTAAGGAAAGATTTCGGTGTCGGCTTTCAAAAGAACCAATTATTGCAAAATATGATTGGCCGACACATATGAGTTAATAGTTAAGAGCCAAGGAATTTGTTCTATTCATAAGAGATAGCCGATGTATAAATCATCGCCTTTTAGCGTAAAAAAATACTCCATAGAATTGGAGAAAAGCCTAAGATAAATATTGTTATGTCGCCTTTTAGTACAAAAAATAAAAACAACAATATCAAAATATAGACGAAGGTCTTTATTCAAGAGTTCGAGAGACATATCACAAAAGTGTTGTGTTGGCGGTAACCAACGACATATTTTACCCGCCAACTTACTACCATAAAGGGAGTAAAATTAAATCTTTTTATACTCATATGCATTTACCACTAATAAATTCCACTTGTAGTGTCGTGTATTTTATTTTGCAGATTTATCATAAAAAGCAAGTGGAAAACCAACCAAAGTACGCCTTCCTGAAAGCACATTTTTGCCAAATCCAAGCCCAAGGAGCAAATCGACCCAAAACATCAAATCTGGACCGAGCGCAGCCCAAGACACAACTTTTCAGATTTAAACACGACACCCCACCGAGGCTCGGGCCGAACCGACCTCACGGGTGCGGGCGCACCACTGGCGCGCCCCTCAAGACCTCCCCGAGGCGGTTCGCGCCCAACCTCGGGAGGCGGTTCGTTGACCTTCCAAATCGGGATTACCGCCTTGCGTCCGTCGGTTTGCGCGAATACATGGAAGGTTTACTAGGTCGGTTTGGTTGTAAAATAGCACTTAGGCCCCTCCTCCAAGTGTATAAATAGATCCCCTCTCTCCCTCTCTCAACACACACCATTTGGAGTCCAAAAAACCAAAGAATCTCTTCCTCTACCACCTCTACCTTTTTCTTTCTTCTACTTCTTCTTTCTTCTTCTTTATTCTTTAGTAGTTACACTTGGAGTAGAAGAGCTACAAGGAGGGCTTGTCTCCTAGAAGAAGCACTTTGGTAATACATCTACTCTATGGAGCATTCTTCTATTTGCCACCCTATTTCTACATTCTTGGCCTAACTTATGAACTAGAGTGTAGTCTTGTTCATGTTCTTGTGTTGGTATATGAACTAGTATATAGTTTACATATCATGATCTTGACATGTTCATTACAGTTTATTAATGCTCATCATATGCCTAACTTGATTAGAGGTGGGATAATGGTTCATTGTACCTTCGGGTTTTGCTCTTGTTCTAGTCCGTCCCATTCGACGAAAGTGGGGATCCCGGGGGACAAGAGTAGTGCTTTCGGTATGCGGGGCATGGTGCCCGGTATTATGACACCTGTGAATATGAGTGCATGCCACGGTTGAGGGGGTAGGCGGCTTGGTCGTGACAAGCCTTGTCCGTCCCTTGAAATCCCCCCGTTATGTCTTGTCTTTGTAGGAGTTCGTAAATGCTTCCTATCGGGCCGTATGGTAACCGTGAAGTCTCCCGTTATCCTAGACTTAACCATGTTTAGATCAGTTTGCATATGATGATTAACTATTCATTTGTATGGTCAAGGCTAGATACATTAGTGCTACTCCATTAGGATTATTCATTTATTCATTTATTCTTTATCTATTTTCTTTATCCTTTTGTTTGCGGTGGATTTCCAAGCGTGTGTCACACTATCTTTAAACCATTCATGCTTACCCCCTCATGAGTATTTTGGTCTAAGCAAACACATGTTCCTCTATTCAAATGCCATGCTAAATTATTAATCACATGCCTTCCTTTGGGCGAATATAAATAACGATACCCTGAATATTTTCCGGGTGAAATGCTACAACGATAGATCCGTGCGCTTGCGGATGAATATCTACAATGACAAGATCTATCCGTTAACGCCTCATTTCGAATCACCGACACGGTAGTTTACTTGAGAATGTCGGTGCACATTTCTCGACGCCTTCATCGAGGATGGGTTTTATACCTATTTCCTTTGATTGCGTTAAGAAATGTCAACAAGCATTTCGCACCGCTGTTGGGGAAGGCATTGTGAAAAAAAAAAATAAATAGCCGGCTATGAATATGAACTATGTGCGTGGATGCCGCTTTGCTCATACAAAGGCTAATCTTTTATGTTTTCTCCCGTTGTGGATGAAAACAGATAGTGTATGTCGGTTTCCTCCTGCCGAAAAACTTCGCCTCGATCCGAGGCACTCCTAAGGAAGAACCGACTCGTGCCGCTTCTTCCTCACCGAACACCGGCGGGTCGAGACCGACATCCCCGCACCAACCGAACCGCAAGCTATGGCCTGGTCGCCGCGCGATTTCTCAACTCCCGCCGCCACCAACGTGCCCACCGGGCCGCCGGTGAATGTGACGGACAAAAACTTCGAAGCCAGACCGGGCTGATCACCATGGTGCGAGCCAGTCCATTCGTGGACTGCCGAGCGAGGACGCAAACGCTCATCTTCAACACTTCCCGAGCCGCGCGCGATACGATCGCCATCAAGGATGTCGCCGCAGACGTCATCAAAGCTCCGCTGTTTCCCTTCTCCCTTGTGGGGAAGGCGAAAACGATGGTTCTACAAGGACAAGGAAGTCGCCGGTATGTGGGACAAATGTTCCGGGCGTTCCTCGCCAAGTTCTTCCCCATGGGCAAAACCAATGCCCCGAGGGGAGAATCGCCAACTTCCGCCAGAACCCGATAGAACCCATTCCGAGGCGTGGGAAAGGCTGCAAGAATACATTCAAGCATGCCCGCACCACGGGATGGAGAACTGGCCGGTGCTCCGTATCTTCTACAATGGTCTCACGACCATATCCAAGGCACCTCGACGCCGCCGCTGGTGGCGCATTTCTATCGCCACCATCGACGCAACAGCCCCGATTGACAAAATGGTGGCAAACCGTAGCCGGGCGAAGACAGCCCCCGCCAAAACACAAAAAGGCATGCATACCGTGAAGGAGGCGGATATGCTTGCCGCAAAAATGGATCTTCGCGAAGAGATCGGAAGAGCGCAGCACACGATGCTACTACTCGCCGCGCCCCGCCCGACGCCACCTGACGCCACATGACCTGCGAGACGGTGGGAGAGGTTGGCCACTCGGGATAACCCGCCCGAGACCCGCGGAAGAAGCCGCTTCATCAACAACAAAGAACGGGTATCGCCAACCACGCCAGGTCCGAACAACTCCCAGCCGCCATTCCAAGGCAATCAAAAGGGTACAACTCCAACTATAACCCCGGGTCACCATCACCGAAGGACCTGGTAATCGCCAAGCCAAGATCAATGAAAACCTTACCAAAAGATGAACCACCAAGACAAGATCTTGGAGGGTGTGAATAACAAGCTTGAAGGGTTGACGCCACCGTGAAGAACCAAAATTTTTAACAAAATGATAGAAACACAACCGCCCGTATAGTCGCTCAAGTGCCGCTTAATCCACTCGGGAAGGATCCCGTGGCAACCCGAGGTCCCACACGAGTCGCTTAACATGATATCTCTAAGGCTCATCAACCCGTGAGCTGAAAAAAAGATCCCCGTGGACTCGCTTCTCATTGCCAAGAAGGGCGATCCCGACGCCCAATCATCACCGTGCCATTGGCCCCCACAATTTTGCAAATGCATTTTGTGACCTGGGGGCCGATCAACGTGATGTCTAAGGTCACCTTCAACAAGATCCATGGAGGGACACTTACCCCTACCCCGCTCGTCCTCCAAATGGCGCACCAATCAACAAGGCGGCCGGAGGGGATACGGAAGACATGCTCATCAAAAAAATCCAAGATGAGTATATTCCCGCAGACTTTGTGGTCCCGGATATGGGCCCAAAGGAGGATGTGTCTCTCCTCCCGGGGAGGCCATTCCTCTATACTACTAAAGCGACATCGATCCGGGGAAGGGCTTCATTGTCTTCCACATAAAAGACAAGGCTGGTTAAGCCCATTCATTGGGTACAAGCAACAACACACCCTAAAACCATCGACATCCGTGCCGGTGTGGAATGTTGAAGGATCAGTCTCGAAACCCCTGGAGCGAGTACCTCCCGCCAAGCGAGGGGAAAGTCGACAGCCGACTATAAATAACCCGGTAAAAAAAAAAAAAAAATAGGGTATATCCAAAAAAAAAAAAAAAAAAAGGGTATATTCAAAAAAAAAAAAAAAAAAAAAAAAGGGTATATCCAAAAGGAAAAAAATGGGGTATATTAAAAAAAAAATCTATATATTTATATATATTTATGTGTTTCATAAAATATTTTTATTAACAAAATATTTTGGAAAACTAAAATAAAAATCTTTATAAATAAAATAATTCTTTACATGAAAAATAAAGAAAAATATTTTCTACATAAAAAGTATATACAAAAATATTTCTAAAATAATTTTACTATTTAAAAATAAATTTATATTTGAAAATTGTTGGAGAAAATCAAAAATGGGAAAAAACGGTCGAACCCAAGAAAAGCTTAACAACGCCACGAACTTTTAGCGGACCGCTGGAGGCGCCCGGCAAAGGCCGGCCCGCTGACCGCCGGGCGGGTGCGCTTTTCCTACCCCTCTGACTGCCGCACCCCGGCCGGCGCCGCCCGGCCCCGCCGCCAACGGTCCAGGAGCCGCTGTGGAAACGCCCCCTTCGGTCGTGTGCTCGGCTATAAATAGCCCAGCGCCGGTATGAGAGCTCCCACCCCTCATTTTCACTCTCTCTCACTCTCACACTCTCTCCCACTTGTTCTACACTCCATTTTCTCCACCAAAAACATTGTGCCGAAAGCAAGATCACGGTGTGAAAGTTTATACTTTCAACTAACCCTTGCACACCCGAGGTCTCGCTCAATTGTTTTTGCAGTAGCCATGAAGAAAACCGGGAAATTCTTCAGCGGGTTGAGGCGGTCATCAAGGCATAGCTCACGGCAAACAAGCTCAAGCTCCGCCCTCAACTTCGACGACCTTGAAGGATCACCCATGCAAGAAGATGCTGCACCTGTCGGGGAGGAAGAAGCTCAAGCTCCCCCGACAATCGACGAAGCCGATGCGCCGTACCTCGACATCCGTGGAGACCGGAGATGCAAGCATATCTCCTACTCAAGGATCGTGTGTTCCAACACACGCCCGGACTTGATCCCGACCTCCTCGAACAGTCAGGTATGGACGAAGAATTCCCTATCCTTTGGAGAGCAGTTGGGTGGCATGACATTCCCCCTCTCGAGGAGGAAGGTTCTCGTCTCCTAACAATTCAGTTTTTATGCACACTAGTAGAAGATCAGCTAGGAATTTCTTTCCGCCTCTTTGGTACACTTTATCACGTTACATGGGCGGACCTAGCTCGCCACCGGAAGTTTCATTTTAGATGTGCAACAAACATAGATGCTGCTCTCCCTGGCTTTATCAGAAACCACTTTTGGGAGGAAATTTCGGGTGCACATGAGCCGTACTAACATTTGAGCTCGAGACTGCTGATAGCTTGCGCGCAGAAGGATACCCCCATCAAGACTTCACGCAGCATCAGGAGGCCTGTTGACATTTCTTAACGCACACAGATAAATCCGCAAGCGCACGGAATTGTCATTGTAGCTTTCACCCGGAAGTATTCAGGGTATCGTATTTTCCACAGGGAACGGTTGCGCTCTAATCTTTGAGCAGGGCTACCCTAGGATAACTTTTGGATAGTGAGGTATCTTTAATGGCTTAGGTTTCGTGGCAGGGGATTTCGCGCTTGTTAAGAAGTTGCTTCGGGCACCGCCCACGCTCAAAGAACGGTGTCCGCAATTAGCTCTACGACGCAGCCCGAACGGGGGGGGATTTCAAGGGGCGGACAAGGCTTGTCACGACCAAGCCGCCTACCCCCTCAACCGTGGGATGCACCGCAAAGGTAGGAGAACGCTAGCCCAAACACCACGTTTGCACTACCATCCACAACTCTTGGGTCGATCGAGGTTCCCCGTCAAAGAGTTCCTTCTCCAAGAGTTACGACCAAGGTACGACTACCAATCCCGCAAGTCTATAACAGCTAAGAAAATATACTTGAAGAACAATAAGCCAAAAGATAATCACAAGCTTTTCTTACCAAAGTGTAAGTAGCTTGCAGAGGTACAAGCGAAGCGGGTACCGACAAGTCCCAAGACTGGCCCCTCCTAGGAACCGCGGAACACCGAGGGGCGATCCTAAGAGACTCCGTGTAGAGAGAACCAAGATCTCTAGCCTTTCCTCTCTCACTCTCCATTAGAAATTAGAGGGGAAGAAGAAGAAGAAGAAGAAAAAGAAGAAGAAGAATAGAACTCTCCCCTCTCTATTACATTGTGGCTCCTCCTTGTGTTGTATGGAATTGATCTATTTGATCTATGTTGAATGAGGGGTAGAGGGCCTCCTTTTATAGGTAGAGGAGAGGGGCTCTTTGGAAAATTCTTCTCCTCACATGGAAAGAGCCAAAACCGCCATTGGACACCTTCCTTCTTTGCGCAAAACCGACTAAGCGCACGCCGGTTTCACCGTTTTTGGAAGGTAACAAACCGCCTCACCGGAAGCCGGGCGCGAACCGCCTCGGCCTGGGTGCGGCCGCACCTTAGGGTGCGCGCAAGACTGCCCTCGGGCCGGGCGGCCCGGGCTTCGTGGGTGTCGTCTTTCGTCCCGAAAAGTTGTAGGGTGACCGCGCCCCTACCTGGTTTTGATGTTTTGCTGCGATTCTTGTTTGGGCTTGCCATTTGCTCCTTTGGGCCTTTTTCTATTTATTGATTTTATTTCTTTTTCTTTGTCTTTTTGGCCCAAAGTGATCATCCATGAGTTTGTACCGCAAGTCCAAATAAACACCAAAACTTTGGAATACGTTAGTTGAAAATCCTATTTCTAGGTTGTTTTGGTGTTGTGTTGACGGTATTAATTAGTCGTTGGTTACCGTCAACAAACTCCCCACACTTAGCCCTTTACTCGTCCCTCGAGTGAAGGCACGTGGACTAAAGTGGTTCAATCTCCAAGATGTAGACCTGCATACAAGTTATTCCGGCCTCACCTGCCTTGTGAGCATTCAAGAGTGGCTACCATGTTTTCTTGGACGATTGAACAATGGAACGGTCATGAAATCGTATCTCCTTGCTACTACTCATGTGCAAAGACTTGGTTGATTATTATTATTTTTTTAAGATAAAGTAGCAATGCTCCATGGTTGATTCTCACATAGTCACTGATTTGTGTTTCCTTGCCAAAAGCACTCTTCACTCTCACTCATCCTATCTTTTTTGCGGGGTTTTGTGGATCTTTGGAGTGGAGTGTTGCATACGTATTCTCCTGTATGTTTTGTCGGGTCAAGCTCGATCGTTGGAAAGAGGAGCCATACTCCTAGATCGAAATGTGCAATAGTGTATGGAAAATATTTTTGGTATTTTTGTGGTTACTCCTTGACTCATGATCTCTCCCCCCTTTTTATATATATATATGCTTTTGGAGAGATACAGGCTACTTTTCCTTTTGTCTCTTTTTTTTTTTTTTTCTTTTTTTTTTTTTTTTTTTTGAGATGTGGGCTCTACTTGCCCTGGGACACGTGTCCATTTTTCATCTCTTATTCTTTTTTTTTTTCTCGCAGCCTGTATCCTTCTCTCTCTGATTTTTTTTCTTGATAACCGGAGATGATCATGGTATAATGAATGGAGTATTTATTTGGTGGATGGTAGGGGTGCATGTTGTGCGCAATTCTCATTGTGAGAATCGGCATGTATATGTGGGTGTACGTGTTTTTCCGATCTTGGGGGTATGAACCTCTCTCAACGCAGATCAACGGAGCTCCCGACAAAACTCAATACAGCAGGAAGTAGCTATAGTGGATATTCATGTTGTTATTCGTGCTTTGGTAGGATTTGGCTAAGTCAAACCATGAGCATGCTTTATTTTAATTTTCAAGATAAAACCAAGTCTCATTGCATAAGAGAGCAAGTGTCAAGTCATTCTACCATATCTCAAAGCTCAATTGTTTAGATGAACATGGGGTCCCTAATAGGTAGTTGCTCATCAAAGTATGGTTTTTGGCAGGAATAAAGAGTATGCATGCCATTTCTCAATTGGTAGACTAGAGATGGAGTTTTCGTGAAGTTTTGTCTTTTTTGATTTGTTCAATTTTAAACCTCAAAAACTTTATGGAGAATGTGAGAGAGGGAGTAACACAAACCACCGCTTGAAGAGGAAGGAGTTAATGGTAGTTGTTCGCCTTGTCCTTCTCTATCGTGAATTGCTCGGTGTTCGTGCATTTGTGCCGGGAGATCTCGTAGGTGTGCTTGTATGCTTGAGAGATCTCCCCACACTTATTCTTGTACCTGTTTTATTTTTGAAACAAACAAAACAAAAAAACAACAACATGGCTCTATCGGCAAGAATACCGTGGAGCCTTTATTATGAGAACTTTATTTTATTTTATTTTAATTTATTTTTATTTATTCACCTCATCATTACTCCAAATTTTAACATAATGAAACAATGAATAACATAGCCTTTATTTATCTCCAAAATAAGATACTCCCAAAGATCATGACAAAGAAACCTCTAAGTTCATTAACCAAGATCCAACACCATGTCGAATTTTTGATTAAAGGAGATCTTTTTTTAACCTAAGCACCATGCTCAATTTAAAAAGATCTATGGATGCATTACGCGTGTAAATGTACCCAAACCCAAAGTATATGTCATAACAAAGGGAAGCATGAAATTGTATGTTCGAACTATGGAGACAAATATGAGTAAGAGTGTTTGGTGAACATTTATTTCCCTTGCATACTGGATATACTTACCGACAAAGATCTACGGATGAAGCATCGGCCGTTGTTTGCGTTTATGTGATGGCCCCGCCTGTGTGCACCTCAAGGTTCGCCACACACACACACATGTGCTCGGGCCATGGGTCTTGATGGTAGCAACAAAGGATGAGAGACAAACCCTTCTTGCTTGTGGAAGCAATGATGGGTGGAGTCAGCAAAGACTTTGATATGTATCTTGACCATGCAGGGGCCAACCTTGCTCCTCTCTCTTATTATTATTATTTTTTTTCAACAACACTCTTTTTTTTTCACTCTTTTTTTTCTCTTTTTTTTTTTTTCTCTCTTCTTCTCCCCTTTTTTTATTTCTCTTTTTTTTTTTCTTTTCTCTCCATCTCTATTTTTTTTTTTTTTTTTTTAGCAAGGCAGGGCTGACATCATATTTTATTCACCCCCTTTTTTTTATGGTCCCTTGATGGATGGAACTTAGGATTGTCACCATCTTCCCCCACACTTAGACTTTTGTGAAAAAGTCAAGTGTGCAAGGTCCGGGTCTCCTCTTGAGCATGTTCCATCACCCATGGACATCGTAGCTTTTTTTTATGATAGCCCTCATGTTCTCAAGCGCCGCATGCCTCTTTGTTCTTCTCAATCGATCTCCACCGAAATGGTTAGCGACAAGAATACCCGAAGGTGCATACTAACTTGATAACATGTTCTTTCTTTTATTAATAAGAAGAGAGAAAGACTTTTTGCGCCTTTTCTAATTTTTTTTTATGATAGTCCGTGGTATCTCCCCGGCAAAGGTTTTCATTATGGTCGTAAGCTTGACCGTGGGAAAACATCCTCGCACCGATGATGGTGAAGTTCCCGCCACCAATAAGAATTTAGCATTACGCTCAAGCCGCAAGGTTAGCGCCATCATGCTACTACGGGTTTGCAACCATTCTTTTAAAAAAAGGTTTACAAAGAAAACCAAGACGTGGTTGTAATTTTCGCCGAAGCACTCTCGGCTAGAAGCAAAACAAACTCAAGAAGACCCAAGGGGTGAGCATGTAGGTAGTCTCAAGTGACAACTTGTTATGCTCAAAACAAATTTCGCTTGGTCTCATGAGTTGTTGCTTCGTGCATGTCCATGGCACCTGAGGTTTTATCCTCAAAAGATGTGACATGAAGGACGACCATTGAATCTTGACCATTGTCAAGAACAACGTTTTATCGGCCGTAGGGACATGACTTGTGTTCGTGTGAGGGCGACGTGTGTTTCGCTTTCCCTAAGATGTGGAAACATCTTGGGTTAAACGAATAGAGTTATAAACTTCGCCTCCTCGAACGGGTTTTGGTTGGGAAGATGCTTCGCCTTTGGGATGTCTAGGTGTAAGAGGCGGAAACATTCTTTCCCAACTTCTCATCATGGCTCCCTCTATAGGTCTTTTTAAATTTTTTTTTTAGAGGGTAGCCTATGAGAAGATTGAAGTCAAGGATGAGTGAGATATGGAAGTCTAAGTGCACCTCGGTTTACGAGGTTCTGCCATCATCCTTGAATTCAATCGCGAACTCCAAAGGACAAAGCATTCCTTCCTTCGGTGTTCGTGGTTCGGGAGAGGTCTCAACAAATCGGTTCCAATGGCGGTGACCGGGAATGGCTCGACCGATGAGGGATCCTCAATACTTGACATGCCAATAATGCCGAGGGGAAGATGTTCTACAACGGGAGAAGCAAGCTTCTCTAGGATGTCTTCCAGGATTTACCTACGCCCGTTGTAGGTTTACGCTTACGCAAACGACCCTCCAATGGTCATGTCAAGGCATAGGGCAGCATCTATGTCAAGACCCAAAAAAAATATGCGAAGGCACACTACCGGGTAATGACAAGTCTAGGCCAACATGTATAAACATTATAAATCCGGCCTAGGCCGCACCTATGGACTCCTTCTTCTCATCCTACTTGAGATCGAGGATTGTCCTTGGTAGGCATTGATGGGGAAGAATGCTAGACAAAAATTGTCTCTGAGTTCTTCTCAGTCCCCGTTCAAACTTCCTATGACAATAGTGTACTATTGTTTTGCTTTCCCTATGAGGGAGAGCAGAAACAAATTCCACATGTGAATTTCTTGGATCATGCTAGGAATGCTGAGGCATGATCATAATTCCTCGAAATCTCGTAGGTGGTAACATAGATTTTCAAAATGGTCACCAGAGATGGAGTGCCCGAACCAAAAGTTTTTTTTTTTTTTAAATTAGGTGAGTTCATAGCCAGATAAAAAATTTTGGTTTTGACATAGATTGTGGCTCTTGTGAACTCCCCATTGAAGGTAAGGTTTTTGAATTGGAGTAGGCTTCATTTTGAAAAAGAAAAATAAATAACTATTTTTGTTTTTTTGATACAACACACACGGGTGCTCTAGGCTCGAGAGAATTACGACTACCGTTCCCCAACGGCGCCGTAAAGCTTGTTGACGCTTTCTTAACGCATTACGTATAAATCCGCAAGCGCACGGAATTGTCATTGTAGCTTTCACCCTAAGTATTCGTGGTATCGTATTTTCCACGTGGAACGGTTGCGCTCTAATCTTTTGAGCAGGGCTACCCTAGGATAACTTATGGATAGTGAGGTATCTTTTTAATGGCTTAGGTTTCAAAAGCAGGGATTTCTCGCTCTTGTTAAGAAGTTGCTTCGGGCACCGCCCACGCTCAAAAGAATGTGTCCGGCAATTAGCTCTACGACGCAAAATTTAACGGGGGATTTCAAGGGACGGACAAGGCTTGTCACGACCAAACGCCTACCCCCTCAACCGTGGATGCACCGCAAAAAGTAGGAGAACGCTAGCCCAAACACCACGTTTGCACTACCATCCACAACTCTTGGGTCAATCGAGGTTCCCCGGTCAAAGAGTTCCTTCTCCAAGAGTTACGACCAAGGTACGACTACCAATCCCGCAAGTCTATAACAGCTAAGAAAATATACTTGAAGAACAATAAGCCAAAAGATAATCACAAGCTTTTCTTACCAAAGTGTAAGTAGCTTGCAGAGGTACAAGCGAAGCGGGTACCGACAAGTCCGGCACTCCGTCCTCCTAGGAACCGCTGAACACCGAGGGGCGATCCAAATAGACTCCGTAGAGAGAAACCAAGATCTCTAGCCTTTCCTCTCTCACTCTCCATTAGAAATTAGAGGGGGAAGAAGAAGAAGAAGAAGAAAAAGAAGAAGAAGAATAGAACTCTCCCCTCTCTATTACATTGTGGCTCCTCCTTGTGTTGTATGGAATTGATCTATTTGATCTATGTTGAATGAGGGGTAGAGGGCCTCCTTTTATAGGTAGAGGAGAGGGGCTCTTTGGAAAATTCTTCTCCTCACATGGAAAGAGCCAAAACCGCCATTGACACCTTCCTTCTTTTGCGCAAACCGACTAGCGCATCGCCGGTTTCACCGGTTTTGAAGGTAACAAACCGCCTCACCGGCCGGGCGTGAACCGCCTCGGCCGCCTGTGCGTCCGCACCTTAGGGTGCGCTACAAGACTCGCCTCGGGCCGGTTCGCCCGCCCTTCTGTGGGGTGTCGCTCTTCGTCCCGAAAAGTTGTAGGGTGACTCATGCCCGCCTGGTTTTGATGTTTTGCTGCGATTCTTGTTTGGGCTTGCCATTTGCTCCTTTGGGCCTTTTTCTATTTATTGATTTTATTTCTTTTTCTTTTGTCTTTTTGGCCCAAAGTGATCATCCATGAGTTTGTACCTGCAAGTCCAAATAAACACCAAAAACTTTGGAATACGCTAGTTGAAAATCCTATTTCTAGGTTGTTTTGGTGTTGTGTTGACGGTATTAATTAGTCGTTGGTTACCGTCAACAAGGCCGAGGTCGGATCCTCCTCCCATGGCCTCTACTCCACTCCTCGCCCACGCCCACACCTGCACTCGGTGTTCCAGCAGCATGGCCTCACCCTATGGGGACCCCAGGGGTAATACCCCGTATGACCCTAGGTGGGAGCCGCCTCGCACACCGGCATCATCGAGTGGCCTCAAGGAGATGCATCAGCATGGAGGGCCAACAGTATGACTTGGACAAAGAGCTCAAGATATGCCCCCCACCCGGGCCCAAAGATGTGCAGCCACCACATGGGGTGGAGGCTATCGGGATCCAAATGCAAAGACCTTGACGCCCCGCACTAGGAACATTGAGCACACGCCAATTCCCATGTGCAAAACACCGTGGATTGGCGCTAGAATCGGGAGCAAAGAGCCCCAGAGATGGACCCGCTTGGAGTCCAACATGGCTACTCACCGTGAACATGAGGAAGCATTCGAGGTTCCAAGGCTTCGACCCTGATCTTTAGGCCTCCAGATAGCTTGGGGAGGACCCCAGAGTATCATTGCATTGCATATTTAATTCCCTCAATTTTATTTTTTATTTTAGCATGTTTACATTTCAGCAATATTGCATAAAAAAAAAAAAAAAAAAAAAAAAAAAACAAAAAATGTAATAAGTAGCTCTTCTTTGTGCCTTAATGCTTACATATATGAGCTATAAAAATGTTTAATCTTGGTCCCCCCGTTGAAATGATGAATAGTTGCTCTGTCTTATGCTTTGCATGTGCCTAGTTTATAATTCAAGTTCTCTAAAGTTTGAGTTTAGTGGCTAATTCTGAAATTCATCCCGAAAAATCTGATTCATGTGGGTTGCATATGCTCTATCTAGTCTAAGTTGTTGCCAAGTATGATATGGTACAAATAGATTTGCTATGACTTTGTCCAAAAGAGAAACTTGACATCCGGGAATCTATACTTTGAAAAAGAGAAATGTGTTGGGCTATGCTTAAAAAAAAAAAAATGAGATGAAAAAGGGACAAGTGTCCGAGGGCTTAGTAGAGCCCACATCTCTAAAAAAAAAAAAAAAGAAGAAAAAAAAAAAAAGAAGAAAGTAAGAAAAGAGAGGAAATAAAAGACAAAGTCTAGGGCGAGCAGAGCCCACCTCTCCAAAAAAAAAAAATATATATATATATATAGCAATAAAGCCCATACTTTCTTGAAAAAAAAAAAAAAAATAAAGAATTTTTACCTAAATAAAAATCCCGGATAAAAGGTTGATCAAAAGGATGAATGATAAGC
The DNA here is from genome assembly GCA_015847255.1 of Hyparrhenia diplandra. Classification (NCBI taxonomy): domain Eukaryota; kingdom Viridiplantae; phylum Streptophyta; class Magnoliopsida; order Poales; family Poaceae; genus Hyparrhenia; species Hyparrhenia diplandra. The sequence goes on along the minus strand of JADLZK010010999.1, from coordinate 401,690 downwards.
ACCTCCTCGTTATAACCGTTCTATCCGGCAACCGCCAAGGCTTTGAGAAAAGCTAAAAAGCCCCGCTACGATGAAAGGTAATAAAGGGTGGGAAAAAGATGTGCCATTTTATTCAAACTCTAGTAGAAAATCTTATTATAACCCCGCACATGTGAAACATAATCAGCATAGTAGCAACTCCCGATCAACAACCAAGTACTTATATCTTTTGCTCGAGGACGCCAAAAAGGGTAAGCTTGGGGAGTTTGTTGGCGGTAACCAACGACATATTTTACCGTCAACTTACTACCATAAAGGAGTAAAATTAAATCTTTTTATACTCATATGCATTTACCACTAATAAATTCCACTTGTAGTGTCGTATTTTATTTTGCAGATTTATCATAAAATCAAGTGGAAAACCAACCAAAGTACGCCTTCCGGAAAGCACATTTTTGCCAAATCCAAGCCCAAGGAGCAAATCGACCCAAAACATCAAAACTGACCGAGCGCAGCCCAAGACACAACTTTTCAGATCGAAACACGACACCCCACGAGCTGGGCCGAACCGACTCAGGGGGTGCGCTACACCACCACTGCGCCCGCACCTCCCCTGCAGGCGGTCACGCGCCCAACCTCGGGAGGCGGTTCGCTGACCTTCCAAAATCATTACCGCCTTTGCGCCCGTCGGTTTGCGAATACATGGAAGGTTTACTAGGTCGGTTTGGTTGTAAAATAGCACTTAGGCCGCCCCTCCAAGTGTATAAATAGATCCCCTCTCCCTCTCTCAACACACACCATTTGGAGTCCAAAGAAACCAAAGAATCTCTTCCTCTACCACCTCTACCTTTTTTCTCTTCTTCTACTTCTTCTTTCTTCTTCTTTATTCTTTAGTAGTTACACTTGGAGTAGAAGAGTTACAAGGAGGGCTTGTCTCCTAGAAGAAGCACTTTGGTAATACATCTACTCTATGGAGCATTCTTCTATTTGCCAGTCCTATTTCTACATTCTTGGCCTAACTTATGAACTAGAGTGTAGTCTTGTTCATGTTCTTGTGTTGGTATATGAACTAGTATATAGTTTACATATCATGATCTTGACATGTTCATTACAGCTTTTTATTAATGCTCATCATATGCCTAACTTGATTAGAGGTGGGATAATGGTTCATTGTACCTTCGGGTTTGCTCTTGTTCTAGTCCGGCCCATTCGACGAAGTGGGGATCCCGGGGACAAGAGTAGTGCTTCGTATGCGGGCATGGTGCCCGGGTATTATGACACCGTGTGAATATGAGTGCATGCCACGTTGAGGGGTAGGCGGCTTGGTCGTGACAAGCCTTGTCCGTCCCTTGAAATCCCCCCACGTTCGCCTGTGCTGTAGGAGTTCGTAAATGCTTCCTATCGGGCCGTATGGTAACCAGGAAGTCTCCCCGTTATCCTAGACTTAACCATGTTTAGATCAGTTTGCATATGATGATTAACTATTCATTTGTATGGTCAAGGCTAGATACATTAGTGCTACTCCATTAGGATTATTCATTTATTCATTTATTCTTTATCTATTTTCTTTATCCTTTTGCTGGTGGATTTCCAAGCGTGTGTCACACTATCTTTAAACCATTCATGCTTACCCCTGTTATGAGTATTTTGGTCTAAGCAAACACATGTTCCTCTATTCAAATGCCATGCTAAATTATTAATCACATGCCTTCCTTTTGGGCGAATATAAATAACGATACCCTCGAATATTTTCCCGGTGAAATGCTACAACGATAGATCCGTGCGCTTGATGAATATCTACAATGACAAGATCTATCCCGTTAATAGCCTCATTTCAATCACCGACACGCGGGGTTTACTTGAGAATGTCGGGGCCACATTTCGACGCCTTCATCGTGGATGGGTTTTATACCTATTTCCTTTGATTGCGTTAAGAAATGTCAACATGTTGCCGAATACATCACAAAGGATTCCTACTTAGGATATGACACAAGGAATTTCTATCTAATCCTAAATCCTAAATACTATTCGGCAAGAAGTCCTAACAAAAAAGCTTCACTTCTTCTTTAGAGCATCCTTGATCTTGTCAACAATCTTCCGATGCGTGGAGCCGGTGGGTTCACAGGCATGTCGAGTGCTCGCACCAAACCCGACACCGCTTCACGAAGGCATTGGTGACGCCGACAATTCTGAATGATGAGAAAAATGGGAAACAATCAGTTCATCAAAGCAATAATATAGGAGCAGATCAGAATTGAAAATTACCACCAATGTGGACCTCCGTGGCCATGCGACGATCACGCCTCCGCAAAGAACATAAGGAGCCGCCACATCCGTGATCCGCCCCGAGCTCCCTACGGCGGCGCCTCTCTTCACGCGAAGAAATATGGAAGAGTCTCTCGCATCCGCCGGTGAATCGTCATCGAAGACTCGACGAGATGGGGATTGGAATGCGCCGAGTGCCAAACAAGAAATCGGATGAGTGGATGACCTAAGAAAGAAAAGGATTATAATGCATCGAGATAAAAGATGACTGAGATTATAAGAGGTCTAATCTTACCCGAGAGAAAGCGGAGCAGAGGTGGAAGACCTTGAACTGTCGATTCCTCGGCAACTCCTTTGCCCTTGTCCACCATTGGATTGCTAACACTTCGGGAAGTACTTGGCGAAAAGAGGAAAGAGAGTTGGAAGGTCGAATTGCAATTTCAGTCGCGTTTGGGCATATAAGGCCGTAAGAAAGTGATTGGCTGAAATATTTTAATTATTCGTAGATTGCTTATCGAGAAGCCATCTTTACTGCTCCATCTCCCCTGACCGACATTTTTACCCCCGGTTGGTTTATTGAAGAAGAGAAAGGCAGGTGCATTTAATGGTGTAATAAATGCTGTCCGCAAATTTTCTCGAAGCCAAATTTCTTGTATTATTTAAAGGACTTGGCCGGTAATGACGCCGCAAGGCTCGGTTGCTCTCATAAACAGTTCATCCATATTTACAAAGACGGAGAACCGTAATGCAAAAATCGTCAATAAGAAAGATCTTGTTGACCATACAAACCGATAAGAGGATCGTGGGAATCGATTTTAGTTTTGACAGATTCTCGCTATCACTACCTCCGCACAATACCTATTGGATTTAAGAATTTCTTCAAAGGAGACGGGAGATTGATAGCAGTTCTCATAGAAAGCTATTCGGTTAGAGGACTGCTCGCATTAGTATTCTAAGCATGGTGACGATTCGCATCAAGGCAATCAAGTTCAAACTCATGCGATAATTTGAAGACACATGATCATAAGGAAGCGTAATTTAAAGAAACTCGATTATTTATTAACAAGAGGAAGGGAATACAAGTCCATTACATGGCTAATTTTCCCTAATCTACAGCCATATTTGTAGATAGTCTTCGTAAGCCTATATGCTTGCTGAATCCTCTCGATACGATCGGGGCCCGGGGGACTATTATCTTCGAGCTCCTCGATCAGCGCCACCGGCAACCTTCAGCGTGGAGCTTTGTTGCCGATCTGAAACGTAAAAGGGTTTGAATAAAGAGAATCGTTTCTGAATACAAGAAACAGATGACAAGACATGATGGTGAAAACTTACCGCTGCTATGGCGCATCTCGGGCTTCATTCTTTTTGTCCAGCGAGCCATGGCCTCCTCTCGCATCCTCCAAAGATCTTAATTGTTATGTCATGATTCTCCTTCTCCTCCTTGAAAAGAGTCTCGTGCCCTCGTCAACCGACGACGGAGTTGAAGCGCGCTCCCTCGTCGCTGAAAATTTCAAGAAGAAGGATCAGATTAGTAAGTACAAAATGAGATTGATTGAGATATACGAAGACGTGCTTACCTTGTCATAGGCCTCTTTGAGGGCGGGATCCGCCGAATCACCGGGCGCTTGTTGCTTGACTTGCCATCCGGTGACTCGATCTTGGAAGAGGTGGAGAAAAGTTGAAGAATGGAAAGGAGATCCGATGACTACTCTCTACCGAGGGAGTTCACCGTATTTATGCGTAAGAAAACCTAAAGGGAGCGATCCGAGAGGGCTATTCGGTGTTTATCTTGAGAAGCGGAAACGGCTTGGCTTACCGATTCACATTGGTGGAAGCTCCGGTGGCCCAAGTTTCAAGAAGAAATCAAGGGTTGAAACCGTGTCGCAGAAATCTCCGTAAAATGGGCCTTGAAAAATTTTTAGCCCGCTTAAAAGCTTGGCCCGAATTACGAACAATGGAAGAAACCACCTGTCCCTAGTTGGCTCCCTCAACCACCCCCTGACGAACTCTTTCTCCGTGAGTCTATTAAGGAGCTAACCGCTATCATGAGTACGGAATGGCTACAGGAGGAAGGACCCTCTTTTGAAGAAATTCGATTGAACCATCCCTCTACGCCTATCTGTTGCAAATATCAAGGGGACGTAGTGGAGGTTATGTATAACCCTACTGTGGGTATAAACATCATGTCCAAATCCTTTTGCACAAAGAATGTGACAAGGAAGCACCTAGGACCCACACAAAGATGGACTTTGCACATAGCACCCCAAACCATCGTGAAAATGTCATAAGGTTATACACGACCCCGCATTCTTCTTCATAGGAATGTCAAACTTTCTTTGGATTTTCATATTTTTGATATCCAAGATTTTGACATCCTAATCGGGCATCCCTTGGAAAAGATTCTTGATCTACCACAATCCGGGGATTTAGATGTCGACCGAGGCAAATCATTGTCTATACCGCCACTTTCGAGCCAAAAACTCAAGAACGGACTCCTCCATGAGTATGACATGCCCGAGGAGGTCAAAGGAGTTATGCTCTATGAAAACACCGAAACAGACCTAGAACGTTGTTGACAATTCTTTAGTGTTACCACTAAAGGACCGATACACCTAAGTATGGCAACGGTAAACCACAAGCGCACGGTGCCGTGTAGCTTTTCACCGTGAGTATTCCAGTGTATCGATTTCCACGAGGAACGTGAAGTGAACTAACAAAGAATCAAGACTCGCCCTATGATGACACAAGGTGTGTATTTGGTAGTTGAGTTGAGAGGTTTTCTATAGCTATGATATCCGGATAGGCTAGGTAGCTAAACGTGGCTTTATCAGCCCCTGACACTTGGAGGCGAGGGTGATAATCCGTGAATAAAGTCACCACTACCAAACTACTATTTTACCGAGCCTTACCTTTAAGAACTTGCCTAAACACGTGGTGATCTATACAGAGACCGAAGGGCTGTCACTACCTTACTGGCTATCACAATCCATCCGTGCAAAGAAGCGGCATACACCGGTAAGGTATAGCCTAGACACCACGCCTACACTAACTCTTACTATTCTAACCCTGTACTTAGCTAGGCTAGAACACTCTACTAAAGCAAAGCAATGTACCAATGAAGAACGAGTGAATAGCTACTATACTAAACCAGATATGCAAAGTATAAAAGAACTCGATGTATTACTCACTAGAAGAAGTACACCCGCCAGAGGTACACCTCGGAGGAGATTCCCCGACACCTCTGGCTTCCTCCGTAAGACTTCCCTCTCTCACTCTACTACTACACTAAAGGAGCAGGCTTCGCCTACTACATTGGAGTGGAGTTCTCCTTGTGGTCATGTCTTGGAAGTGAAGGGGTGGGGGTATTTATAGCCCCAAGGTGGAGTAGGGGCTACTCCAGGTACCACGCCATCGATCCGCGTGACCTCTATTGCCCTCCGTTGGATCAAACCGCCATGCAACCGCCTTAAGATCAACGTGTGAGGTAATTTCAGCATGTGGACAATGTGATGGGCGTGGGAGGACGTCCTTGGCCAAATGGGCCATGGTCGGCCGACCATGGTCCATGACCCGTGGACCATCCCCCGGTGCCGAGATGTTGGCCCCACCGGTTTCTGCGTCTTGACTCCGAGGCACCGCCGTGACATCTGCTTTTTGTACCCACACGATCCAAGGGACGCCTTGACGGACCAATCAGTGCCTTCTCTTGGTTTCCCATGGATTGGTGATGTGGCAGGACACATTGGAAGAGTTTGGGCCAATGGTCATTGGTCGGCCGATGTGGGTCCATTGGGCCTTGGCCTATTCCAAATCTTCTAGGAGGTGTCCCACATGTCGATGAAATGGTCATGCATCGGCCGATGTAGGTCTTGTGGCCAAATGACTTCAAATCTTGTGTGGAAGCTTCATAGGACATGGAGATCATGATGGTGATGTCAAATTGTCCAATGGCCATACTTGGGGTGTCGACCGATGGTGACCAAATGTGTCATTTTAGCCAGATTTCCTCTAGTTTCACATCCGTATACAAAGAATGACATCTACATGTGGAACTAGGTTATTTGCATAAGAAATCATTGTTTATATGTATGTTAGCTTCCAAAAGGAGTACTTTGTTGACGGTTTGACTATGTAAAAACAGGGGTATTTCTACCGTCAACAAGATCCCCACGCTTTACATCTTTGCTTGTCCTCAAGCAAAGGAGGGAGGTTGAAGTAAACATGGACATAACACTTATGAGATATTGAACTACCATAAGATTATTTCTAAGCATTTCCTATGTGAGTGGGATATGTGGTTGTGTCTATCATAAATCCTTGAGAAGTTGGGAAATGGAATAGTTCAAAGCAAGTCATCTTCCGCATTCACATCTTAGTTCTTGGAGTTTTTTTTTTATATATATAAAAAAAAAAAAATCACATAGATCACTTATACTCCTCGATTGGGTACTCTCAAGTCACTCAATAGTGTATAGATCCTCACCACGGCATAACATGAAAGTGCCTTTTTTTGTTTCATCCTACTACAAAGGTCTATGTGGAGCTGAGGTAGGGATAAACATGATTGCATACTTGCATTGCATATATTGTAAAGTCAAAACTAGGATCCTAAGAGAAAAGTATCATGCCCTTAGATCAAGAATGTGCATGTGTGTGGAAAATATGGATAACTTTGTTTTGCTCCTTCATTGGATGTGATCTCTCTCTCTACCTTATTATTATTATTATTATTGAGACATGGCTATCATAAATATACATACTTGGACCTTCATGTGTCCAACTTTTTTTTTTTTTTTTTTTTTGGAGAGGTGGGTTCTACTCACCCTCGGACTTGTGTCCATTATTTCCTCTTTTTTTTTTTTTTTTTTTTTTGAGAGGTGGGTTCTACTCACCCTCGGACTTGTGTCCATTATTTCCTCTTTTTTTTTTTTTTTTATACTTTTGCATAGCTAATGTCTCTTTTCACCATCTATATATCTAGAGAGATCACAACTTAAAGCATAGAGCATTTTGATGGTGGAACTGGGAAAAGGGATGTAGTGCGTACTTCTAGTGTAGAAGTAGCATATAGATGTGGAGTGTACGTGATCTTGATCTTGGGAGCATGATATAATCCTCAACAAGGGTCACTAGATTTGCCAAAACTCAATACAACTGCAAGTAGCGTATATGGGGCGCTGAACATGTATGAGTAATGCATATGGCTTTGGTTGGTATTTTCATCATTGAGGAGTGTGTGACACTATGGTTTTATGTTTTTATCAAGACAAATCTCCAAGTACCTTGAGTAAAAGAGGTTGATGCATAAGCTCGAACTATATCACAAGTCACAACATCTTAGTCAATATGACTTTTCCCTAATAATGTATTTTTCCCACAAACATAAGTTTGCACAAGAAATAAACTTTATGACAGATTTTATCTTCAAGATGTCATGAAAATGTTACTTCTTCAAAGTTTTATTTTCAGGTGCTTCTTCTAGTTTTATATTTATAAATTAAAAAAGGGATAAAACGAATAGATATAATCTAAAATGAATAGAAAAATGAGGGGATGAGAATTGCAAACCCGCTGGGGAAGTGTCCCGATGATCGACGAGGTGGGCCCAGGGGTCCAAGGTGGCATCGGCCGATGCCACTTTTGGAGCTACTGACAAATCGGCCACCGTGGTGCTCTTCCTCTCATCTGATAGATCAATCCTGCACTGGCGGTTTTCCAATTCTTGAAAATTGATTGGTCGGCCGACCTACCTTTTGTGGCCATTCAGGCTCAAATTTTCACAGTGTGTTCTTGATGCGAAGGTGATCAACGTGGCATGGTCCAAACGTTGAGATCCTTCTCACATTGGGTGGTCGGCCGATGTGCCTCTTATGGCCATTCAGGCTCAAATTTTCACAGTGTGTTCTTGATGCGAAGGTGATCAACGTGGCAGGGTCCAAACATTGATATCCTTCAGTTGGGTGGTCGGCCGATCACCCCCACACCGCTTTTGCACGGCCCGAGACACATGGGCAAAGAAAACATCAGTGGGTGTTCGCTAGTGGAAAAACACTAGCGTAACTCAAATGTTCATTTTTTTTCTTAGAGATTTCATGGACGTAACTCGTGCACCTCCCTATGTGGAGACCGGGCTCAAGGCATGCCACAAGTGTGTTTTGGCATCGTGGACTGCATTGGCCAACCTAAGGTCACGTCAACCGTCACATCCTGATGCCTAGGTTGGTCTCTAGTAGGGGGTTATGGCTAGTGGAGTCACATCAATGATGTCCATGATCATGATGTCATTTTGATGTATGTTGGGCGCTATGGGTTTATGGATGGACCCTTGGGTTCCTTACCCAGATCATTGATGGGCGCCAAATGTGGTGGTGGGTATGGTGATGGTGAAGAGAGAAGTGAGGGTAGAAAGGCTTAAGGAGAGAGGTGTGCCAACGACTCCCGCTTTGACTCGAGCTCGACGCTCCTCCATCAATGATAGGGAGGCCTCCTGAACATTAGGTGACCAATTTGGTGTGAAGTGCATAGGTTGGCTCATGCACCAAAACACGAAGTCGAACCAATGGTCTAGACGTGTTCTATAGTGTGTCTAGAACATACCTCACCGCCCTCGAGCCAAAAAGGCTCTAGTAGGGGGTCGGCCGATGTGCCAAGTTGTGTCCTCGACCCATCCTAATGGTCTAAGCATGATCACTATGACTTCCTATACTCATCTCACTCGCCCCCCCGAGCCAAATGACTAGAATGGATGAGTCGGCCGATGTGGGTTCGACCCAACGGGTTTGAACCGCTTAGTGGGATGTCATCCTTGAACTCTCCCAAAATGCCTCAAGTGTCCGTGAGCTCGGAAGGCTCACTTCCTAGGTCGGCCGACCCTCATATTTTTGGATTTGGGAAAAACAGACTCCGTCACACTCATCTCTACGCTCTCCTCTACATATTCACCAAAGTTGGGCCCTATTGGCCACTTTTAGTGCATCGGCCGATGCACCTTTGATGGCCAAACATGCTCAAATTTTGCATGGTAGATACTTCAACTATGTAGATCTAGAAGAGCTAGTCAAATTTCATATGCAAACCACAAAAATAGGACATGTGGTTTCAGTTTAGTTAAATCATTATTGAAAGGGTACTTTGTCATGTCATCTTTTTGGCTATGCATATGAACAAGAAATTAATTTGCTAGCCACTTACCTCAAAGAAGTTGTCATCATACTTGTTGATGATGAGGGATGGCCATCTTGATGTTCTAGCATCTTCAATGTCCTAATAGCTTGGGTCTTGGGTTGGATGTGAGGATCGTCTTGTCTTTGGAGTTAAACCCTTTAATCATCTTGCCATGGCGTGTCCATATTCTTTCCTAAAAGAGATTAGCGGACAACACATACCCAAAGGAAGCAAAGTTGGGGTAATGGTGTTATCTAGCTAAGGGTGATATTCCATGCTACAAATATAGGTTTTAGTATTTAGTAGAGATCAACTTTCCCTTGTTGGAGTATCAATCATTTATTGTTCACCAAACATTCTCGTAACTTACGCTAAGAACATGAATCAAATTTTGCATCCTAATTCTATGCAAAACATCTTTTGGTTCAAATAATCAAACTTGACACCATGTCTTGTTTGATTAAGGAAGGGCATTTAACCTAAGCACCATGCTTAATTTAAATAACCTATGAGAGCCTTGTATACATTACTCTCAAACCCAACATGTTTAGAACAGAAAAGGTCTAACAAGATTCATTTGCATAATTAAGATGAGACATTAATGGTGAACTAATGATACATTTTTTTTTATGACTAAGCAAAGTGAGCAAGACATTATGCAAAAGCAAAGTAGAAACAACTAAACAACACATGAAGCATGTCATGAGTTCTTTAGAGACTTCCATCCCCCACACTTGGATTTTGTAGCGTTTGATGCAAAGCAATACCAAGTGTAGGTGATGGAGTCCTCCATCGAACATGCTTTGCCGGTGTTTAGATTGATTTACCTTGTAGTTCTATCCTTCATTATTTTTGTGTAAACCTGAAAGGGTTAGTGACAAAAATACCCGAAGGAAACTTTCACAATTATGTCTCAAAGATTTCTTTACAGAGTCATTTGACAACTTTTATTAGTGTGATGAAATCTCGAGTTGTCTTTAGGAAGTGCATGTTTTAAGACATAAGCTTGTCTTTGGGAAACCTCTAAAAATCTCATATTGGTGATAGCGTTTCCCCTCCAACACCAATCTTTATGTCACGCCAAACTACTATGAGATTTGGAATGCTTATGATAAACATAAGCATCTACAACCATGATTTCAAATATTTTATGGACAAGGAACAATAGTGGGTTGTAGCCCTTATGGTTGGTGGTGGTAAAGTGGAGGATATATTTGGAATATTTATCAAAGAAGCATGAATTTTGAAAAGAAGGGTAGAAAATAGCTTCCATGATCATCCTTGATTTCTTTGTTTTCAAGCTCTAAAGTTGATGTCTCATGAATTTCCATAGGTAAACACTTTGGTTCTGTCATTCCATGCCTATGACATTCCATGGTCATCTCACTGTCCCAAGACTTCTCTTGGATAGAGGGGTCTCGGACCGAGCTTTATAAGAGGATGAGCAATTTCTTCTTCATGACTATCTCGAGTCCTCCCTGTAGACTTGGATGAGTCACGGGGATAGAAGAGATTGACTTGAGCTCATCCTTTGCATTCCTAGAGTCATTGATCAGGCGATCATAAGACTCATAAGGGAAAGTACAATGGGGGTGCTCGGGCGATAGATTGGTTTAGAATTGGGTCTTGAGAATATATCGGTTGTGGGCATAGAAGGGAAGAGGCTAGATTCTTCTTGATGTTTTGATTCTCCTTCTATGGGCTCACTCGACATTTCTTCAGCAGACTTATGCCCCACTTGAGGTTTTGAGAGGTAAGATGATGATGATTTGGGATGCTTTTGACGAGATCCTTCATTTAGGGATTTAGAATGGTGTCTCTTTGAAGGTCCCTTTTGGAAATGGTGATTCAAGGTGTTCCCATAATCAGCAAAATCAGGAAATAGATCCTCTTCGAATTTGTAAGGATGTTTCAAGGTTGAATTTCTTCTTCCTTCGCAACTGGGGTATTTGTGGTTCAAGATTGATGGCAGGACTTTTGGATAGGAATGGTGGTGTTTGTGCCATTGAGATCTCCTTTTGCTTGGGGATTGGGTTTTCCTCTAAAGCTTCATCGTAGATGTTAGTGTAAGGGGTGTTCTCAAAGATCCTAGAGAGAACTTTCTTCCCTTCACTAACAGGAGACGCAAGAAAGCTCCCCAGAAGCTATGTCAAGGTTTTGGGCTGATTCCTTGGTAAGGCCGCAATAGAAATGTTGCAATAATGCCGGTTTAGAAATACCAAGGTCGAGCCATATGATGTTGAATCGGTGATACGGGCCCAGGCTATGCCCAGATATTCCTTTTCCTTCTGTTTAAAGGATAGGACCTCTATTCGAAGATGGACAACACGGGAGATAGGGAAGAAGGTAAGACAAAATTTGGTTTGAAGCTTTTCCCATTCTCCTCCTATACTCTCTACATAGCGAGCATAACATTGTTTAGCTTTTCCCGTTAAAGAGAACGGAAAGAGCTTCCAACAAAGGGTATCTCGTGTCATGCCCTCAATGTGAAGACATGAACACAATTGCTCAAACTCACGCAAATGAGCATAGGGGTTCTCATCTTTGTCCCCAGAGAAAGGTTTTTCCTGAACCATGGCTATGAAGCCTGGGTGAAGCTCATAGCTAGATGTATGGATGGGTTGTGATGATGGTGGAGGCTCCAAACAAGCGCCCTTTGGAGCGGCGAAATGGGATATGGGTGTTTGGTTCATTGTGGAAAAGGAAAAAAAAAAAAGAAAGGTAAAAATAAAAGATAACTCCGGACGACCCAATTCAATGTTAAGACAAATGCCGTTCCCAAGAACGGCGCTAGAAAAAGCTTGTTGACAATTCTTTAGTGTTACCACTAAAGGACTGATACACCTAAGTATGGCAACGGTAAACCGCAAGCGCCGCAAATTGCCGGTGTAGCTTTTCACCGTGAGTATTCCAGTATCGATTTCCACGAGGAACGTGAAGTGAACTAACAAAGAATCAAGACTCATCCTATGATGACACAAGGTGTGTATTTGGTAGTTGAGTTGAGAGGTTTTCTATAGCTATGATATCCGGATAGGCTAGGTAGCTAAACGTGGCTTTATCAGCCCTCGGACACTTGGAGGCGTGAGGTGATAATCCGGTGAATAAAGTCACCACTACCAAACTACTATTTTATCGAGCCTTACCTTTTAAGAACTTGCCTAAACACGTGGTGATCTATACAGAGACCGTAAGGGCTGTCACTACCTTACTGGCTATCACAATCCATCCGTGCAGCAAGCGGCATACACTGGTAAGGTATAGCCTAGACACCACGTCTACGCTAACTCTTACTATTCTAACCCTGTACTTAGCTAGGCTAGAACACTCTACTAAAGCAAAGCAATGTACCAATGAAGAACGAGTGAATAGCTACTATACTAAACCAGATATGCAAAGTATAAAAGAACTCTCATGTAAGAAGTACACCCGCAGAGGTACACCTCGGAGGAGATTCCCGACCGCACCGGGCTTCCTCCGTAAGACTTCCCTCTCTCACTCTACTACTACACTAAAGGAGCAGGGCTTCGCCTACTACATTGGAGTGGAGTTCTCCTTGTGGTCATGTCTTGGAAGTGAAGGGGTGGGGGTATTTATAGCCCCAAGGTGGAGTAGGGGGCTACTCCAGCCACGCCATCGATCCGCGTGACCTCTATTGCCCTCCGTTGGATCAAACCGCCATGCAACCGCCTTAAGATCAACGTGTGAGGTAATTTCAGCATGTGGACAATGTGATGGGCGTGGGAGGACGTCCTTGGCCAAATGGGCCATGGTCGGCCGACCATGGTCCATGACCTGTGGGCCATCCCCTGGTGCTGGAGATGTTGGCCCCACTGTCGGTTTCTGCGTCTTGACTCCAGAACCTGCCGTGACATCTGTTTTGTACCCACACGATCCAAGGGACGCCTTGACGGACCAATCAGGTGCCTTCTCTTGGTTTCCCATGGATTGGTGACGTGGCGGGACACATTGGAAGAGTTTGGGCCAATGGTCATTGGTCGGCCGATGTGGGTCCATTGGGCCTTGGCCTATTCCGGCTCTTCTAGGAGGTGTCCCACATGTCGATGAAATGGTCATGCATCGGCCGATGTAGGTCTTGTGGCCAAATGACTTCAAATCTTGTGTGGAAGCTTCATAGGACATGGAGATCATGATGGTGATGTCAAATTGTCCAATGGCCATACTTGGGGTGTCGACCGGATGGTGACCAAATGTGTCATTTTAGCCGATTTCCTCTAGTTTCACATCATCGTATACAAAGAATGACATCTACATGTGGAACTAGGTTATTTGCATAAGAAATCATTGTTTATATGTATGTTAGCTTCCAAAAGGAGTACTTTGTTGACGGTTTGACTATGTAAAAACAGGGTATTTCTACCGTCAACAAACGTGATGCCCAATTCTTCATAGAAGAAGAGGACGACTCAGGGGAAACCATAGAACTTCCCCAAGAGGAAGAGCTGACTTGGCCTCCAGTTGAGCTTAAACCCCGCCCCGGCCCTACGCTATGTCTTCCTAAACGGTGACACACAAACTCCGGTTATCATTAGTGATAAACTTAGTGACCGGGAGACAACCCAACTCATAGCCGTTTTAGAGAAACATAGATCGGTTTTCGGTATTCCTTACAAGATCTAAAAGGGGTAAGCCCAACACTCTGCACACATCGCATACCTATTGACCCTTCCAGCACCCCATCACACGAACCACAGAGAAGGCTCAATAATGCAATGCGTGAAGTCGTGAAGAAGGAAGTTCTCAAACTTCTTCACGCCGGGATAATCTATCCCGCACCACATAGCAATTGGGTTAGCCCGGTCCAAGTGTTAACACCAAAATTTGGTAGAGTCTGGATGACTGATAGGCTGGTGCACGATCATTCGGTAAGGAGTCATTCGGCTAGCAAGAGGACAGCTACAGTGCCATGTCATTCGGGAAGCCGCTGTTATTCGACTAAGGAGCCTAAGTCCGAGAAAGAGCCGAGCGAGAGATGGTTCGCAAGCGTGAAGCATCAAGAAGAATATCCAAGGATGAGGGCCCACATCACGTCACGATTCCCATGACTCAGGAGACTTGGAGGACAATGTATCTTAGCTAGATATTTTGTTAGTTATTATTCGTAACTAGTTAGGACTCAATAAGCCCCGGGTATAAATATAAGACCCCGGCAACTGTAAACGATATACCCAATTCAATACAAACAACCCGGCTCCGTGCCTTGGCTCCGGCCACCTTCGAGTCCAGTCGTGTCGTCGATCTACTGCAAGAGGATTCATAGACCCGTCGACCTCTCATAGTACCGGCAACCTTGCACCATGTCTAGTATCGTCGGCGGGATTTAGATTATTGCAAGAAGTCTTGTTCACGCTTAGTAACGTCGGGGCGGATTTAAGCTATCGGGGGCAAGAGGGTTCTTTTGTCGATCATGCGCCATCCGGTGGGCTAAGATCTGGCTTAGAGCTAGTTATCGGCTTCATTAGATTTTGGCAAGATCTAATGAATTCATTAAGTTACCACGTGTTTGCAGTGCTTTCGATCTATTTATTTAATTATGTTTGCACACACTTTTTGCCCAATTTAGATTGAGACGTCTCGGCTTTATCTTTTGTTAGATCTAGTTGTCATCAATTCATTCAATGTTTATCATTAGCTTGTCACTAGATCTATCTGTTCTTAGAAGCCGAGCTAGATCAATCTAAGTTGTTACATGTTGTGGGTTCGTATGTGTTTAGATCTTGACAGATCGTGTCATCCGGTGGATACAGATCTTTGGGTTAATCTAGAGCTAATCATCCGGTGGATTAGAGATCAGTTTAATCTGATAGGTTTTTATACAGGGTAGTTCCTTCTTCATGGACCCCGATTCGGCAAGCTTGCCGAACACGGTTATGCCTCAATGTATCACGTGTTGCGGGTTCGTATACGTTTATACGTACGGTAGCTCCTTCTTCGTCGCGGGTTCGTATACGTGCATGCGTACGGTAGCTCCTTCTTTGTAGCAGGTCCGTGTACGTCTATTTGTACGGTAGCTCCTTCTTTACAGTAGGTTCGTGTACGTTTATACGTGTGGTAGTTCCTTCTTTACAGAAGGTTCGTGTACGTTTATACGTGTGGTAGTTCCTTCTTTACAGCAGGTTCGTGTACATTTATACGTGTGGTAGTTCCTTCTTCTTAGCAGGTTCGTATACGCCCGCGTCGCACGGTAGCTCCTTCTTCGTTGAGGGTTCGTATACGTTTTACGTAGGGTAGCTCCCTCTTCATGTGTCGTGAATATCTATTACGATGTTCATGATTTATTCTCTTCCATGTTGTCAATTAATTCGATCCACGTAATAGAGCTTTATATTAGCACATCATGATGATCGACTTTACTTGTTCAGATATGTCTTTTATGGTCATTCGGTAGCTGTTTGCACGTCATATCTTCATATTTGCTTACCGAATGCATTTATTACTCATCGACAGATAGCTTTCATAGCTATATGTCTTTACATCCGCCTTAGAGCCATACATGCGAACTGTCTTGGTCTCACCGGCATGTTCCGGATCTCACGCTTACCTCCTTGTCAATTAATAGGTCAAATTGATCGCACGCCATCGATTCAAGACGCCCGAGCAGGTAAAGCTAGCTATTCCGGCTTGTCGGTGTGTGCGGCGCAGGGAGTAGGATTTTTGTGCCTACACCAAGTGGTCCCTAAAAGGGAGGAATGACGGTCGTTGAGAACTCAAAGAACGAGCTCATTCCACAAAGACAAGTCACGGGGTGGAGAATGTGCATCGACTATAGAATGTGCATCGACTATAGAAAACTTAACAAGGCAACTAAGAAAGATCACTTCCCGCTTCCATTCATTGATGAGATGTTGGAACGGTTAGCAAAACATTCTTTCTTTTGCTTCCTTGACGGGTATTCGGGTACCACCGGATCTCGATCCACCACGATGACCAAAGCAAGACCACCTTCACATGCCCATACGGAACCTATGCCTACCGTAGAATGTCATTTGGGCTGTGTAATGCACCTGCTTCCTTTCAGCGGTGTATGATGTCTATCTTCTCAGACATGATTGAAGAGATCATGGAGGTCTTCATGGATGATTTCTCAGTCTATGGTAAGACTTTTGAAAGCTGTCTGAAGAACTTAGACAAGGTCTTGCAGCGATGCCAAGAAAAGGACCTGGTGCTTAATTGGGAAAAGTGCCATTTTATGGTCCGAGAAGGCATCGTTCTTGGACACTTTGTGTCCGAGAGGGGAATTGAGGTAGATAGAGCTAAGATAGACGTTATCGAAAAGCTACCTCCCCCGTGAATGTCAAAGGGATCCGCAGTTTCCTAGGCCATGCAGGTTTCTATAGGAGGTTCATAAAAGATTTTTCACAAATCTCTAGGCCCCTCATGAACCTGCTAGCTAAGGACGCACCTTTCGACTTCACAGATGAGTGCATGCACACTTTCGAAACCCTCAAGAAAGCACTCATCTCGGCTCCAATCATCCAACCCCCGGATTGGTCGTTGCCGTTTGAAATCATGTGCGATGCTAGCGACTATGTCGTTGGTGCGGTCTTAGGCCAAACCAAAGACAAAAAGCAGCATGCAATCGCATATGCTAGCAAGACTCTAACAGGAGCCCAGCTTAACTACGCCACCACAGAAAAAGAGCTCCTTGCAGTAGTCTTCGCTATCAAGAAATTCCGCTCTTACTTAGTGGGTGCAAAGATAATCGTTTACACCGATCACGCTGCACTAAAGTATTTGCTCACTAAGAAAGACGCGAAACCTCGGTTGATCCATTTGGATTCTTCTACTCCAAGAAATCGATCTAGAAATAAAAGATAAAAAGGGAGTAGAAAATACCGCTGCGAATCATTTGTCGCGTATGCAGGTCACTAACATGCAGGGAACCTCCGATCAATGACTACATGCGCGATGACATGCTACTGAAGTTGTCGGACTCCAATCCATGGTACGCAAACATTGTCAACTTTATGGTTGCAGGATATGTACCACCTAGAGAGGACAAGCGGAAATTGCAAGTAGAAAGCCGGCGACACCTTTGGGATGAACCATACCCGTACAGTATGTGGTGACTTCTTGCCGAGAAGATGTGTACCAAGAGAAGAGGGATGCAAATCATTGAGAAATGTCATGCATCACCCTACACCGGCCATACCGAGTATTCCGTACACAAGCCAAAAATCCGGCAAAGGCGGATTCTACTAGCCAACGATGTATGAAGACACAAAAGAATTTATTAGAAGATGCCCAAGCTGCCAAAGGACCGGAAATATCATCGCTTTCGTGATGCAATGCCCCTACACTACAACCTTCAAATAGAAATATTTGATGTGTGGGGTATTGATTACATGGGGCCATTCCCTAAGTCCCATGATTGCGAGTACATCCCGGTAGCAAATGGATTATGTGTCAAAGTGGGTAGAAGCAATGCCATGCGTAGCCGCCGACGCCAAACATGCACGCAAGATGTTTCACGGTGATCTTCCCCGCTTCGAACTCCACGTATGGTGATAAGTGACGGAGGATCACACTCGTGGACAAATCATTCGAGGGCATTCTGAAGGAACTTGGCGCCAAGCACAACATTGCTACCCCGCACCATCCGCAAACCAAATGCAAGCGAAACCTCAAACAAGCAAATCAAAACATACACCGAGAAGGCGGTCAATGAGATGGGAAAAGGCTGGAAAAATAAGCTACAGATGCTCTCCGGGCGTATCGGACAGCATATAAAGCCCCCATCGGCATGTCACCCTATCAACTGGTATATGGCAAAACTTGCCACTTACCAGTTGAGCTGGAACATCGAGCTCACTGGGCCATCAAGAAGTGGAACATGGACGTCAAACTCGCCGGGAAGAATCGACAGAGGCAAATCTCTGAGCTAGAAGAATGGCGGGAGAAGGCGTACCACAGTGCAAAGCTCTACAAAGAGCGCACAAAAAGATGGCATGATCAGCGCATCAAGATCAAGGAGTTCACTATGGGCGATAAAGTACTCTTATTCAATTCCCGGGTGAAATTATTCGGCGAAGGAAAGCTGAGAAGCAAGTGGAAAGGACCGTACACCGTCATCAACACCTCGCCACATGGCGCGATTACAATCCAAGATGACGCCGGTTCGATCCAAAAGGTAAATGGACAACGTCTCAAGCTTTTCTTTGAACCCTTGCCTGATCTTAACCAAGAGCTTGATAGGATAGATTTATGCTTTGAAAATAGTTAAATAATAATCAGCATACAAAAAAAAAAAAAAGCTTCGAGGTCATGTTTATTTTATTTACCTTTTTTTCCCTCACTAGCTCATGCTGATTTGTGCTTGCTTGATTTATTTATTATTTTTGCACAATTTTTCTATTTTCAAAGAATAAATCCAAAAAGAAATCAAACCTGGGTTGGGGAATCTGGGATTAGAGCTCGCGCGGCAAACGGCATAGTTCAAAATTTCAAATCCAATGACGAACGTGGCCGAAAACTCGACCAGGGGGGACGCCAGGGGGGTGCGCCCGCACCACAGGGTGCGCCCGCACCTCGGGCCGGGGCTCTTGGGCACCCGATTTCGTCCACTGCCTTTACCCTGCAATTGAATAGCATTGATGTTGTTTATTCTGCCAATTTGAATCGTGTCGAGGCAGAGGGTGATCCTTGTCCTATAAATACCTCACCACTCCTCTCCTCTCCTCACACACTCATCTTCAAGCTCACCATTCCCCAAATCCTCCACTACTCCTCACCAACCAGCACTCTCCCCAAACCAAACACCATGGCACTTGTGCCATTTGACAAAGACAAGGCAATGAACTTTGCAAAGGAGTACCTTGAAAGAGAAAGAGCCCCCAAGAGAGCCCTCATCCCCTCTTCAAGCGAATCTCCGTCTAAGAAGAAGTTGGCGTCGAAGGGAAGAATGCTGCCCCCATGGGCAGCCAAGAAGAAAAGGTGGCCTACACCAATCTCCCACCTAAAAATCCTTCCGATTTCTCCCGTAGTTCCGGCTCATGCTTCCCCTACACATTAGAGCAAATGCCGAATGGGGAGTGGAAGAAGAAGGTTCCTAAGCCCCAAATCAGAGGGCAACCGGCAGGCTTCTTCGGCGACGACGAGATAGTTCCAAAGGAGGGACTCACAGCCGGAAGTTTGAACAAGAAGATCCAAGAGCTCTCTGATTTTGTCCATATTCTTTTAGGCAGATTAGCTGAACGACATAGCGCTAATATTCGCCTTAAGAGAGAGTTAGCGGACCTCCATTGTAGCACTCACGAAGAGTTGAGGGTTGCCGCTAAGGACATGGGGGTAGAACGCTCAGTGAACCTTGCTGATCCGTACTAGAGCACTTCTACGTCCCCGAATAAATTAGACGCCGCACAAACTTTAATTTTCAGCATTTCCCTATCCAATTATTTTGTAATTCCTTCAAGTGCGCGTCTACATTTGTATTATAATTATTTTTGAATACAATAAAGCTTGTCTTTGGAATATTGTGTATGTCTCCACTTGTTTTTGTCTTGTGCAAAAAAGAAAATAAAATAGGTACAAAAAAACAAGTGTAGGGGAGGCAACCGTCTCTCACAAGTCAAGGTACGCATTGTATAAATTTGAAATTTGACTTGTGACATACTTTCTCTACCTCCCATGTTTAAACATGATGTTAAACCTGAACCTAAGTTGGCAAAACTCCATCTCTGGTCTTCCAATTGAGAAATGGCATGCATACATTTTATTCCTCGCCAAAAACCATACTTTGATGAGCAACTACCTTATAGGGACCCCATGTTCATCTAAACAATTGAGCTTTGAGATATGGTAGAATGACTTGACACTTGCTCTCTTATGCAAAGAGACTTGGTTTTATTTCAAAAATTCAAATAAAGCATGCTCTGGTTTGACTTAGACAAATCCTACCAAAGCCCTGAACAATGACATGAGTATCCACTATAGCTACTTCCTCTTGTATTGAGTTTTGTCAGGGCTCCGTTGATCTCAACGTTGAGAGAGGCTCATACTCCCAATATCGAAAAACACGTACACCCACATATACATGCCGATTCTCACAATGAGAATTGCGCACAACATGCATCTTTACCATCAAATAAATACTCCATCCATCATACCATGGTCATCTCCTGTATTAGAAAGTATCATGCAAAAGAGATACAAGGCTATAGAAGAAGAAAGAATAAGAGATGAAAAATGGACAAGTATCCGAGGGCGAGTAGAGCCCACATCTCCCAAAAAAAAAAAAAGAGAAAGAAAGAAAGAAGTAGCCTGTATCTCTTCAAAAGCATACAAAAAGAAAAGAGAGAGATCATGAGTCAAGGAGTAACCGCAAAAACAAAATACCACAAATATCTTCCACACACTTTTACACATTTCGATCTAGGGGTATGGCACCTCTTTCCAACGATCTAGAGCTTGACCCGACAAAACATACAGAGGTACGTATGCATCACTCCACTCAAAAGATCCACAAAACCCTGCAAAAAGATAGGATGAGTGAGAGCAAGAGTGCTTTGGCAAGGACACACAAAATGAGTGACTATGTGAGAATCAACCATGGAGCATTGCTATTTTATCTTTAAAAATTCAAAAAATCAACCAAGTCTTTGCACATGAGTAGTAGCAAGGAGATACGATTTCATGCCGTTCCATTGCTCAATCATCCAAGATAACATGATAGCCACTCTTGAATGCTCACAAAGCAGGTGAGGCCCGTAATAACTTGTATGCGTGGTCTACATTTTGGAGATTGAACCACTCTAGTCCTTACACCTTCACTCGAGGACGAGTAAAGGGCTAAGTAAGTGGGGGAGTTTGTTGACGGTAACCAACTACATCTCAAACACCGTCAACATACACCAAAACCACCTAGAGATAGGGTTTATAAATTAACAAATTCCATAGTTTTGGTGTATATTTGGTTCTTGCAGGTACAAGACAAGACATGTGCACTTTGGGCCAAAATACAAGGAAAAGGAAGAATAAAACAATAAATAGAAAAAGCCCAAAAGTGACAAATGGCAAGACCAATCCAACTTACCTCGGCCGGGCCACAAACTCGAGGCTCTCCACGTCCAAACCAGGCCCAAGACAACGAAACACGACGACACGTCAAAAGCCGGGCCGGTTTGGGGCCGACCAGAGGTGCGCCCACACCCTAGGGTGCGCCCGCACCCTCCTCCTGACAGTTGGGGCCGGGCCGGTGCGAGGCGGTACAATAACTCCGAGGAACGTCGGTGGCACCGTGGACCAGGTTCAGTGAACCCTCAAACCTACTCATCAAGCTATAAAAGGAGACCTCCTACCTCTCTTCCAACAACACCTTCAAGGAGAATTCAGCACATTTGAGCAAGAGAAGTAGATTAGTCTTCTTCCTACCTTGTAAATTCTAGAGAGTGAGAGAGGGAAAAGCTAGAAGGAAACTTTGCTCCTTTTACTCGGAGTTGTCGGAGTAGCTTCGGTGATCCGCGGTTCCTAGGAGGTCGGAGTGCCGGACTTGTCGGCACCACGACGCTTGTACCTCTACGAGCTTCTTACAATTTGGTGAGCAAGCTTGTGTTCATCTCTCGGCTTATTGTCTTTCCGATTATATTATCTTAACTTGTTATAGTCTTACGGATCGGTAGATTGTCTCGTATGAGCGTTAGTTCTTGGTGAAGGAACTCTTTGACCGGGAACCTTGGCCAACATCAAGAACGTGACCAATAGTGCAAACGTGGTGTTTGGGCTAGCGTTCACCTACCTTTTGCGAAGCATCCCACGGTCGTGAGGGTAGGCGGCGGGGTTGTGACAGCCTTGTCCGTCCCTTGTAATCCCTCCACGTTCGGATGTGACGTAGAGCTAATTGCGGACTACGCCCGGTTTGGGTGAGGGCCGGTGCCCGAAGTAAGGAGATAACAACGCGAGAAATCCTGTCCGAAATCTAAGCCCATAGAGATACCTCATTACTCATTGAACCTAACCTTGCCTTGGGTAGGCACAGGCCCGGGGAAGCCCTCAACGCAACCGTCCTTGCGAATTATACGATACCACTGTTTATCACCGGGTGAAGCTACAACGGTATTTCCCGTCTTGCTAGCGGACTTTGCTTTGCGCTTTCGCTAAGAAACACCAACACCAATCACTCCCGGGACATTAGGGGACGTAAAGTCTCGATCCCGCCGGCTACCACCTCCTTCTCGGGCCACCAAGTGAGCGAGCAACGAAGACGGCGCTTAGTGCGCATCTTCTTGCCCAATCAATCCCAACCTACCACGCCAAAGGAGGAGCGATAAGCGGGCAAAGCCGCCCCTAACATTCCACGAGCCGCGGCTCACGACCCCGCGGAGCCTACTATATGACAGTACGTTCAACTTCCGACCACAGCACGACAAAGGATAAGTCCTTAATCGATTAGATGGAAAGACCACAATATCCATCCAATCTAAGCATGTTTTATTAACCCGATTATCGGCGGCGGCTTGACAATCACCCATGTGATTGTTCACAACATTTCCTCAAGTGACCGGAATCACCGTCTCACTGCAATCATGATACGAGCATTAACCTAGACTCCTAAAATAGGATAGGACAACTTTCAAAGAAGGATTTCTATGCATCAACGGTTTCAACCATTTACGTGGGGTTTGCTCCTGCCCCCTTAGCCTTCGCTCACGGAGGGGAGGCGGGAAGGGGGCGAGGGCTTCCACAGGATGAGTCGTTAACACAAACGAGGAGCGGGGAGGCCTCCCGGGACTATCCGACCTTCATTTGGGCTGCCGGTGGTCGGGCGTCGGAGGCGCCCGGGCCTCCGCAGGAGGAAGGACAAGACGATACGCGGGGCAGGCGTGAATGCAACAAGAACGAGTAAATGGCACTTAAGGCGGCCAACCACCCATCCCCGCCTTGAGCCCGTGCCGGGTATTTATAGGAATACGGGGGTCGAGAGGGGACTGATTTACAAATTGGTACATGGTAGGTGGGAGAACACACGCTTACGAGATGGGCCCCCCCAGGGGGCAGGCTAATAACTTGTTCATACAAGGTTAGAACGGGAAATACACGTATGGCTTCTCCCCGCCCCGTGGGCGTAGGGTTTCCTCACGCCCGGCCCGCCGGATCCGTGCACCGGCGGAGAGGGTGGGCAGTTACGGGGGACCCCTCCGCGCCCTCCTCCCTGCTTGGGCCTACGTTGCTTGGAGAGTCCCTCCGCCGGCGCCTCCCACTGTCGCGTAAGGGCGCCTCGCGCCCGGCCGATCGGCGACTTTAGAGGCCGCCCACGGGGTGGAGGGGTGGGGGGGGGTAAAACCTCGCCGTTCGTGTCTTTGCGGAGGGTCCTCCGCCGTTGATCCCGCAAGGCTTCATAACTTGTTAATCGGAGGCTAAATCTTGGCCCCTCGTAGCGAGGCCTGCCGGGCTGCGGGGCGGCGAGTCGCCCTCCCCCAAGAGCAGCCCCTCGAAGGTCCGGTTCCCTCCGAGGGGGCGAGCGCGATGAAAAACGTCCTTCCGCGAGGGTCCCCTGCGGGTGGTGTGCTTCCCACCCCATGGGCCCTTGCCAGCGGCGTCCCTGCCTGCTCGTGGGCCTCGCGGAGGTGGGCCTCGGCCCTCTTGCTTCTGCGTGTTAGGGTTTGGCTGCCCTTGGTTGGGCGCCGTTGGTTGGTTTGGGAGTGGCGCGGATCGGGGTGGACTGTTCTTGTTTAGTGGGTACGGATGCCGTTGGTTTGCCCCGCGTGGGGGCGGATCGGAGGGGCCTGGCGTTGTTTTGGGATCCGGGCCGTGATCTCCGGGGGTTCGCGGCTGCGTCCCGCTCGCGCCCCCTCCCCCGTCCTGGCCTATAAATACGTATGGTTGGTGAGATTAGGGTTTGTGCTCTCCTTTTGCTTCCACGCTCTCGCTTTCGCCTCCTTTTTCGCACGCCCGCCTTCTTTTAGCGCTGCCCTAGGTTCGCCCTCTTTTTAGCGGAGGGTCCCTTTCACGCCGCGGAGGGTCCATCGATGGCTCGTACCAAGGAGACCATGAGGCCCAAGACCGTCGTCGAGTGCTTCGAGTTCCCTCGGAGCAAGAGCACCGACAAGTCCCTGAAGGCGTTCCAGAAGGAGCACGAGTTCTTCCACAAGAAGCGTTTCCGCGCCTCGGAGGGCGAGACGGTGCCGCGCCGAACCCCCGGCGAAGTCATCGTCTTCGAGGAGTTCTTCCACGCGGGGGCTCTGTTTTCCCGTGTGCGAGAGCTCATGCTAGGGTGTGCTGCAGAGGTTCAACCTCCGCTTCCATCAGCTCACGGCGTCGTGCTTTCCGCGCCTGATGACGTATGTCTGGGCGTGCCGCTCCGTCGGGCTGGAGCCGACGGTGGACGGCTTCATCGGAGCCCACACCGTGCACTACCGGCCCGCGCACCATCGGGGGCGACGGAGGAGGAGGTCTTCCGCGCCCGGTATGGCATGTGCGGTTTCATCCCCCGCAGCGGGGTGGAGGCTCCTGCCGCGGCGCAGCGGAACAAGTGGGGCACCGACTGGCTCGACCACTGGTTCTATTACCAGTTGGAGGGTGCGGAGGGGCTCTATGGCGTCCGGGTCCCTCGCCATCGCGAAGGTGAAGCCCGTGAAGACGGCGGGAGGCGGCGAGGGAGCCGGGCGCCCTTCGCGTCATGTCCGCCATGTTCAGCGGGACCTGGTGGAGGAGTTCGCGGCGGCGCAGGTACAAGTCCCGTGGGCCGGGGTGCCTCCGTTGAGGTTGCGGACTCGGCGGAGTATGCCCCCCAAGGGGCCAAGGCGTTGAGGTTTGACCTCGAGACGATCCGCCCGAGCCGCTTGAGGCGGCGAAGGGCGATAAGGTGGAGTTCGGCCGGGGCGGTGATGGCGGAGGCCACCGCCTGCTGCGACTTTCTTATTGGAAAGTTGGAGTCTTCGGAGGTCCGGCGGATCCGCGCCGCCTCGCCGACCGCTGCCCGGGTGAACCGGGTCTTCGATGCGCCGAGTCGGCTACGGGGACTGGCCGACCGAGGCCGGCGCGGACGCCATGGATGCGGGGAAGAAGAAGGGGGGTCCGTCCGGCCAGCACGCCGGCCGCCTCGGAGCCCCCGCCCGCGGGCGCTGGTCCTTCTCCCCCCACCCGCCGCTCGGAGGGGGCGGGAGTTCTTCGGGGCCGGCGGGTCTCGGGTGAGGCGGACCTCGGCCGCCCTTATCTCGGACGATGAGGATGAGGCGGAGGGGGCGGAGGTGGCTGGGGAGGCCAATGCGGAGGGGGCCTCCGGCGGCGGCTCCGACTATGAGGGGCTTGAGGAGAAAGGCCGAGACGGTGGGCCCTCCTCAGGGAGAGGAGGAGGAAGTCGACGGGACCGCGGCGGCGATGGCGGCGATGCGGCGATCTGCCATGGCCCGCCAGCGCCCGGCCGCGGCGGCAACCCTTCTCGGCGGTGCCATGTGTGGGGCGGAGGGCCGCCGATTCGGATGATCCCCGGAGGCCTTCGCGGCGGCAAGGCGGCGTGGGGAAGCGGAGGCCCTCATCGCTGCCCTATGTCATAGAGTCCATCGGCGCCGATGATGTCGATGTGGAGCTGCATACGGGCGCGGATCTCCGCGACACCCCCTTCGCCGGCTCGGAGATTGAGCAGCGGTTCATCGGCCGTGTCTTCGGCCGGTGTGCGGAGGCGAGATGCATGTGGCGAATCGCCCCCTCCGCGCTATCCATGAAGATATCAAGGGAAGACGGCGGAGCTCCCGGTGTTGTCGCGGGGGCGGCCATCCGCGAAGGCTGGGGCGTCGTCGATCACGGGGCGTGATGAGGAGGAGGGTCAGAGCTTAAGGAAAGCCGTTGGGAGTCCCGAAGCTCAAGGAGGCCGCCGACGAGGCGGCGCCTTCGGAGGGAGTGGGCGACCTCAAGGAAGGGGCGAAGGTTCTCCGGCGGGAGAATGAGCGCCGACGTCGGAGCGTGGGAGGCCCGCGAGGCGCGGGAAGCGGAGGTGGCGGCCTCGGCGAAGAGGCTCAATGACCTTGAGCTGGCCTGGTATGCGAGACGGAGGCCTTCAAGGCGCCGTGCTCGACGCGTTCCTGGTGGAGGTCGGGGCCACTCCTTCGGCTGCCCCGCCAAACCGGACCCCCCCTTGTTGGCGCCCGGTTGCGGCGGGGAGGTGTGGGAGTTGCCGAGCGGTGGTGGCCTTGGCGATTTGAGCAACCTTTGCGCCCCGTCGCCTTCGAGGGGGCCCTCCGCCATGAGGTGCACGCACGGGGCGCCAAGTCGAAGACACGGGACCGCTCACTTCCCTAACCCTGACGTCGGGGCCCTCAGCGGGAGGAGCGGGACGTGAGCGCTGACCGACCGCCTTCATCAAGCGCCCGGTACGAGGGCGGGCGAGAGCTGGCTCTGGACTTTGCGAAGGCCGAACTTGCCCGAAGGGTTGGTTGCCTTGCTTAGTCTGTTTTTCTTGTTGTCTGCGTGTCTCTTTTTCTCTTTGCTTACTGTTGCCGGCTGTCTTATGTCTTGACTTGGTTTTGTTTTAGGTCGCCCCTGCTGGTGCTTTGGGCGGAGGGACTCCCAGTCGCTACGGAGGGGGGTTCAGGACGCGCGGACGGGTTGAGGTGCCTGGTCGCTCTGTGCGACTCCGGCACCTCCGCCGCGGCTCAAGGGGAGACCGCTGCTCCGGCCTCCACGCTCACGCCCGCTTCCGACGCCGCTACCTCTACTCCCTCGGCCGGCCGCCGACGCCTCGCCCTCCGCGGTGCCCTTGGGACCGCTCCGCCCCTACCGGAGCCTTCGACGACTCCCTCGGCTGCCGACGCCACTGCGGCCTCCGAAGTAGAGGTGGTGTAGGGGCTTCTTAAGGCCGTCGATCTCTGTTTATTTTGGAGTGCATTGCTCGGCGATGTCAAACTCTTGGCCTTTGGGCTTTTCGAAGTGAAATGATGGATTGGTAGCTTTGCTATTTCCCGTCTCGGTGGTTGTTTACGCGGTGTTCGTTTACCTTCGAGCTGGGTTTTGTTGGGGTTGTGGCTAACGGTGCTTAATGATTGTGTCGGCGGCCTTGTGTACGGGCCTGCGCGGAGGGTACTTAACGTGGTTCCGTTGATGATGAATCGCCAGGATGTGTTCATTTCGGGAGACTTGGGTTCACGCCAGCGGTTCCACCACGGGCTACCCTTCGAAATGGTTTTGGTGGGGCGGGGTTCGGAGGTATGACATAGCCAATCGGGCCGAGGCCTTTTGGCGGTCCCATGACTTGATTGCACCGTCAAGTGGAGCGAGTTCTCTTCGGAGCGGGCTCTAGCGCGGGTGGTGGTGGAAGATGATATTGAGGACGAGGAGGCCGTTGCCATCGCACTTGGCCATGCGGCTTGTTGGGTTGACCGCGGAGGCCAAGTTGTCGTTCAAAACAGGGAGGATGTGGGCTTCGAGTGGGGTGACATGCGGAGGGGTGTACCGGCGTCGAGTGTTAGCGGTGATCTTCCACTTGTTCCGTCGGAGCCCTTGATACCGGAGCCGTGTGATTCTCGGTGACGAGTTGGTGGAGGTGGTGGATGTGGAACAGTTTGTGGAACGTGTTGCGGGTGTTGGTTAGAGCCGCTTTTACACGGGGTTGTGTCTTCGTAGGTGGGGGCGTGTGCGTTGAGTTTCAAGAACTTTACCGCCCGTGGAGGGCTATGTAACTTTGCCGCTGTGAAGTAATGGATGTGTGTTTTATTTTCGAAGGGTCGTTTATGTTTGTTGCGTGTCTTGAATCGACTTTTAAGTTGAAGTAATGGATGTGTGTTTTTATTGTGGGGGCTCGCGAAGTCGAAGGTAGTCGCGTGAAACAAATGGCGTCCCTATTTTCCTTAGTGCGAGGCTCGCGTGTTGCGAAGGTAGCCGCGTGAAGAAAAGGCGTCCCCTATTTTCCTTAGTGCGAGGCTCGGCGTGTTGCGAAAGATAGCCGCGTGAAACGGCGGCGTCCCTATTTTCCTTAGTGCGAGGCTCGCGTGTTGCGAAGGTAGCCGCGTGAAACGGCGTCCCCTATTTTCCTTAGTGCGAGGCTCGTGTGTTGCGGCGGTAGTGCGTGAAACAGCGGCGTCCCCTATTTTCCCTTAGTGTGAGGCTCGCGTGTTGCGGGTAGCCGGTGGAAGCGGGCGTCCCCTATTTTCCTTAGTGCGAGGCTCGCGTGTTGCGAAGGTAGCCGCGTGAAAACGGTGTCCCCTATTTTCCTTAGTGCGAGGGCTCGCGTGTTGCGAAGGTAGCCGCGTGAAACAGCGGCGTCCCCTATTTTCCTTAGTGCGAGGCTCGGCGTGTTCTGCGAAGGTAGCCGCGTGAAACAAATGGGCGTCCCCTATTTTCCTTAGTGCGAGGCTCGCGTGTTGCGAAGGTTTGTTTGACCAATAGAACTCGTTACTTTTATTGCCTTATTTCTTTACAAAGTTCTTTTTTGAACCGCGGAGGGTCCCTTTTTGGGCCACGGGGGTTCCCCCGTTGAAGCTTCGGTGTTGTTGCGGGGATGTGCCCTTGTGTTCTTGCGAGGTCACGTTCCGTCATCCAGGCTTGGGTGAGGGCGGCCCTTGGCGCGGGTGGGACTCTTGCGGAGGTGGCTTCGGTGGGCTGGTCCCCGCGCCTTGCGCCCGCCTATCCTCGTTGAAAGGCGGTCGCTCGGGTTGTCGCAGTTGCGCCACCTTTTCACGTTCGTGTTCGGGGCAGCACCCTTCCCCCCCGGGAACTTTGATTCCTTTGGTGGAGTTGCCCACGGAGAATGTTACATTCTCCATTGTGGTATCTCCTTCGAAGGAGCCTCCCATCCGGGTTGGCCGCGTTTTGTGCGGGGGTTCCTTGAGCTTTTGCGAGGTGCTCTGGCAAATAGGCGTGGAGTGGTTGCGAGGACCGAAAATGCTCTAGTTTGTCTCGCATTTGGTCTTTCTTGGTTTGCGGGAGATTTGGATGTTTCGCAGCCTCGGGGTGCTGTAGGCTGTTGCTCTTCATTGCGCGGTCAGCGATTCGCCCTAGGGAGGTGGGGGGGTTTGGTTTACATTTTCCATTGTGGTACCTTCGCTAGTTTATGGGGGCTTGGGTTTTTCGGAGGTATCCCGGCATCCGCCTTGTGGGATCGGGGTTTGGCTCGGGGTGGTGGCATGGTGGCGTGTGCGGCCGATGGCTACTTTCTCCCGGGATGGGACTTGTGAGAGGGGGGTAGGCTTGGTCTTATAGTGCTCTGAAGGGTGCTCCCCGGGGTCTTGCGGTTCCCCGGAGTTGGGTGGGTGTCATAAGTGCTTGGAGTGGTTATGGTTTGTCGACGGAGGTCCCGTCCCTTGGTTTGTGGTGTCTTGAAGCCGTGGTGGGAGTTAAGGCCGCATTTGCAGGTTTTGTCCTTGGTAGGTGGTGGCTTGAGGCGGTGGTGGGGGTTGAGGCTGTACGGCAGAGGTCCTATCCTTGGTAGGTGGTGGCTTGAGGCGGTGGTGGGAGTTGAGGCTGTACGGCGGAGGTCCTATCCTTGGTAGGTGATGGCTTGAAGCGGTGGAGGGAGTTAAGGCTGTATGCGCGGGAGGTCCCGTCCTTGGTAGGTGGTGGTCGCTTTTTAAATGTCGAGCCCCCGGCGAGAGTGCCCAGATCTCCGATTCTTGCCATGCCTCCCTGCGGCCCGGCTTCCGACGGCGCTACCTGATATACCTGTTGTGAGCCCCCGGCGGAGGTGCCGGGGCGCCCGGCTGTGTGCCTCCCTCGCGGCTCATATTCGAGAGCGCGGGCGTCTTCTTTGCGAGCCCACGCGGAGATGCCGGGTGCCCGACTTGTGTGCGTCTCCGCGGGTCTCATACTCCTGAGAGCGCGGGCGTCTTTCCTTGCGAGCCTCGGCGGAGGTGCGGGCGCCCGACTTTTGTGCGCCTCCGGGTCTCATACTCGGAGAGTGCGGGCGTCTTCCTTGTGAGCCCAGGCGGCGGAGGTGCCGGGGGCGCCCGACTTTGTGCCTCCGCGGGTCTCATACTAGGAGAGCGCGGGCGTCTTCATTGCGAGCCCTCGGCGGAGGTGCGGGGTGCCCGACTTAACATAATCTAGAGTGAGGGAGTGTTTTTTGTTGGTTTGGCGGCGGGTGCGGTTGCGCTGCCCCCAGGCGTGGGCAATCCCAAAGAACCTCGCGTGATGAGGGCCGGGTGGCGCCGGCCAGCCCCTTTCGTGCTATACTTAACGTTGCAACTTTCTCCGATATGGGGAACTAACCCGCATATATTAGACGTTGGTACTGCCTCATTAAAAAACCTTGCGCCCCTTCGCAAGGAAAAAGAGTGCAGCCCGAATTGTTCACAATCTTAACTCGCAAGGAACAACTGAAATGTAAAAAACGGGTAGTGTCCCTACAACTCGCGCGAGTCTTTGGATACATAGAACCGCTAGGGGTAGTACTTGCGGAGGTCGTCGACGTTCCATGTGTGGGGGAGGTCATGGCCTTTGAGGTCTTGCAGGTGGAATGAGCCGGGTCTTGTGCTTTTTCGTGACGAGGTATGGGCCCGTCCATTTGGGGGACGAACTTGCCGCCATCTTCACGTTCTGCTTCCCGATTAGTGCAAAGTCTCCGACGGAGATCGTGCGGAGGCTGAGCTTCTTGTTTCTCCATCTTGTGGTTTCTTCTTGGTATGCGTGGAGGTTGAGGACGGCCATGTTTCTTGTTTCTTCGAGGAGGTCCTTCGCGAGTGCCTCTTCTTCTGGGTGGGCTTCACTGGTGACCCTTGGCGTCGTGCTTTAATTCTTACGGGAGGGCGGCCTCTTCTCCGAACAAAAGCTTGAAGGGCGTGAATTTGGTTGCGCTGCTCTCGGAGGTGTTGTGTGACCACACCACCGGTGAGCTCCTCCACCCATTTTCCTCTTTTGCTTAGCGTGGACCTTGGCGCGATACCTGCAAGATTATGCCGTTGGCTCTTTCGACGAGCCCGTTAGATTGGGGGTGCCTTACGGAGGCGAAGTGTATTTTGGTGCCTATTTGATGGCAAAATTGCTTGAAGCCTTCACTGTCGAATCGGGTGCCATTATCAACCGTTATGCTCCGCGGTGTTCCGAAGCGATAGACGATTTGTTGCCAGAAGAACTTTTGTACTGAGTGAGAAGTTATGCTTGCGAGAGGGCGGGCTTCGATCCATTTGGTGAAGTACTCGACCGCCACCACCGCATAGCGGAGGTTCCCGAGCCGGCGGCATCGGTCCGATGAGGTCTATCGCCCATCGTTGAAGGGGCCAGGTGGGACGGATGAGGGTTGTCGGAGCCCCGGCTGTTGGGTGGTTGTCGGTGGCACCCTTCACAATGCCTGACCAGGTCTGTTGCGTCGTTGAGTGCGGTGGGCCAATGGAAGCCCCTGAACACCCTTTCCTACTAGCGCTCTAGGGCCATTGTGCGAGCCGCGGATGCCTTCGTGTACCTCCGCTAGGGATGGCGCGGCCTTCGCCGATAGATATGCACTTTAGCCATGGGGGCGATTACGGAGGCCTTGTACAGCTTGTTGTCGACTAGACGGTAGCCTCGGACCTTCTGCCGACCCTCTTTTGTTCTTCCTTAGACGTGGCTCGAAGTGGCCTCGATGAATGCTATGATCGGACTCTCAATCTTCGCTGTTGATGGCGGCCGACCGATTTCGGAGGTGAGTCGTTTTCTTGAATCGGGGCTATGTAGCACTTCGAAGAATACGCCCTGTGGGGAGTGGCTCCACTCGGGACGCGGCCTTCGCGAGTTCGTCGGCCGCCGTTGTCCCCGCCGGATATGGTCTTGGTTGTGGCGCCGAGAAAGAAGGCCTCCGTCTTCCTTAGCCTTGCCGGGTATTTTTTGCGGCTACGGGTGCTTGGCTTTGTTGTCCTTCTCGGCTTGTTTCGAGACTACCTCCGAATCGGTTTGATAATAGCCCTTCACGCCGACATGGCCCGGAGCTTGTTTAGAGCCGAGCACCGCCTCGTATTACGCCGTGTTGTTTGTGCCTTTGGAATTCTAGCACGGCAAAGATATCTCCGGCTTGACTCCGGAGGGTGAAGTGATGATGGCGCGATGCCGCTCCGCGTGCCCCCGGGCTCCGTCGGTGTGTGCCGTCCAAATCGGGTCCAAGTTTCTTTGCTTGGTTGTAAGTATCCGGGGTCCAATCTGCAAGGAAATCTGCGGGGCACCGGGACTTGATGGTCGTTCTGCCGGGACGAACCCCGATCAAGTGGTCTCGATCTCGGTTGCCCACTTCGCTATTCTACCCACCGACTCGGGATTCCTGAATATGTTGTCAAGAGGAAAGCTCGAAGGTACGGTGATCTCATGTGCTTGGAAGTAGTGCTTGAGTTTTCTCGTCGCCATGACCACTGCGTGGCCACCTTTTCTAGCTACGTAATTTAGCTTTGGCCCTTCGAGGGTCTCGGAGACATAGTAGATGGGGACTTGCCTGGACTGGTGCCCTCTTCGACTTCCTTGATTAGCACCGCGGCCGACGGCGTGGGTGATGCGGCGACATAGAGGAGGAGCCCTTCGCCGGCTCGGTGTAGCGAGAGTAGTGAGGTTCGCGAGGTACTTGTTTGAGGTCTTGAAGGCTTTTTGTTGCGGAGGTCCCGGTCGAGTCAGTTCTGTGCCCTTTAGCGTCTGAAAGAATGGCGGGCCGCGTTCGGCTGATCTGGAGA
The DNA here is from genome assembly GCA_015847255.1 of Hyparrhenia diplandra. NCBI lineage: Eukaryota > Viridiplantae > Streptophyta > Magnoliopsida > Poales > Poaceae > Hyparrhenia > Hyparrhenia diplandra. The sequence goes on along the minus strand of JADLZK010010999.1, from coordinate 368,709 downwards.
TGAACCTGCTCGAGGCGGCGAGGCGTCCCGCAAGCCTTTGTACCGACTTTACATTCTTCGGAGGCTCCATCGCTGTGATGGCTTCGATTTTCGTAGGGTTGGCCTCGATTCCCTTCGTTGACACAAGGCAACCCGGTAACTTGCCCTTACTTACTCGAACACGCATTTAGCCAGGTTGAGCTTTAGTCCGCTTCGCGGAGTTTGACGAAGGTTCTCTGGAGGTCCGTGATGTCGTCCTCTTTCGCCTTGCTCGGATTACCAAGTCATCGACATAGGCCGAGATGGCGCTGTCTCCCGAATACCTCGCTGTCATGCGTGCGAAGGGATGAGCCGGCGTTGCGGAGGCCTTCTGGCCATTCTTCTAAAGCAATAAGTTCGAAGGGTTTATGAAACTTGTCTTCTCCTCATCTGCCTGTGGTTCATCCAAATTTGGTGGTACCCTAAGAAACAGTCCGGGAGGGACAACCTTTCGCAACTTTGCTATATCTTGCATCGACTAGAGAGGCGATTCGGGAGGGAAAATCGTCCTTCGGGCACGCTTTTGTTCAGCCGGTGAAATCCACACACATCCTCCATCGGTGGGCTCCGCTTTGTCCTTGCTAAGGCTTGCTTTTTCACCATGACAACGTTGGATAACCAAGTGGGGTACTTGACCGGGCGGATGACCTCCCGCGTCTAGAAGGCGGTTCACCTCTGCTGCGCCGCTACTCTCCTCTCGTCGACATTTTGCGGAGCTTCGCTTTCGGGGGTGGCGTCGGTTTTATGTTGAGGTGGTGCTCGATGAGGTCGCGGCTAACACCTTGTAAATCTTACAGCGGACCGGGGCAAACACATCGGGGTTCTCTCGGAGGCACCGCAGAGTTCTACGTCGGAGGATCGGGTCCAAGAGTGCGGATATGGTTACTTCTGTCCCTGGTCATAGTTGAACAAACTTTCTTCGTTTCCTCTGGCGGTAGTGCCCACGGGAGGCTCGCGTCGCCTTACGGGCTGTCTCTCTTTGCCTCTTCGGTTCTTGTTCGAGGTTGTGGGCGTTGCACTTTGCGGCGGCCCCTTCCTTCCGTTCTTCTTTGCGATCGATCTCACAACACGGCAATTATGCCGCCGGCCGAGGGCATCTTCATGCAAAGATAACTTGGGTGGAGGACCGCGTCGAACGTGTTGGTGACTCAGCGACCGAAAATGGCATTGTAGCTGTAGTACAAATCCACCACGTCGAAGGTGATGTTTTTCGACGGTGAATGGGCTCTTTCAAAGAGACCGGCGGGGTGATTTTCGATAGTCCCAACTTGCCGGCCTCGAAGCCGAAGAGGGGGTTGCTCGCTGGTTGCAACATGTTCCCCGTCTAGGCCCATTTTGTCGAAGGTGGATGCGAACAAGATGTCTAGCGGAGCTGCCCGTGTCTACTAGGATTACGTAGCGTCCGACCTCCGATGTTGGTGTCAATAACCATCGCATCGGTCGCGAGGGTAATCTCTGAGCTTCATATCGCTAGCGTTGAAGGTGATCGGGATATGGGACCAGCGATTTTTACGTGGGGTCCTTCCGCACCGACATGATGGACCCTCGATAGTGCTCCTTTCGCTGTCTTTTGTTGCCGTGGTCTTCGTTGGAGCCTCCTGTGATAGCGAGGATGACTCCGTAAGATGAGTTGGGCTTCTTGACGATTGTCCGGATTTCTTGCATGGCCGGGTGATCTTTGGGTCGACGGTGGTGCGGGTAGCGCAGGTGGGGGTGGTAGAGCTTGGTTATGGTAGTTTGGCTGCGAGGCTGCGGGGGTGTGAAATCGTGTACTCTTCTTTGGTAGTAACGCTTGCCGGTTCTAGCCGGTTGTCTTTGTGTGGAAGGCCGGGTAGTGGAAGCCTTGGGTGTCTTTGGGGCTCGTGTAGTCGAAGGGAGTGAAAGTGTAGTAGTTGGAGTGGGTGTTTGCCGGTTTCCGTGTGTGATTGACCGCCTCGGGGGTTTTGCGAAGATAGCTCTTTGTCCATCGCCTCCTTCCCCTTAGCGAAGTATGGGCATTGTTTGGTGAAGTGACCTCTGCCCTCTCCGCAAAGAGTGGCGGTAGGGTTGCCTTTCGGCCTCGTGTTGGTGTCCGGGTTTGGTCCGGGGGTTCTTGGTGGGTAATTTTGCCTTGGGGGTGGTTGGTGGGTTTTTGCTGCGGTGGGGGTTGTTGGCGATGGTGCCGACTCGGCGGCCTCCGGTCTTGGGTAGTTATCTGTGCGTGGTGGGCGTTGTGCTTGGTGCTTGATTTGGCGGAGGCGGGAAAGCCTCTATCTTTGCTTTGTGGCTGTTATCGGCTCAGAAAACTTGTCCATTATCTCGTGCAGCTCGCTAGGGTTTTCGGCTGCCTCCGCCGATCTTTGAATGACATGGACCGGGGCGGAGGCGGAGACCACCGCCATGATGACACTCTGGTCGGAGACCCCTTCGGTTCTGCCTTGGTTTGGAGAAACCTCGCCACCACTCTTGCGAGGGCTCGTTTGGCTTTTGTACCACGTTCGGCCACTCCGTGTTGTTGATGAGTTCGAGTCGACTCCCTTTGAAGTTTGCTCGGAGGGCGTCTCAAGATCGGACCAGCTTCGGATCGAGTTTGGGGCAGCGTCACGTATCAAGACTAAGCGACTCCTCCGCGATGATCACAAATGATTTGGCCATTGTGGAGTGATCTCCTCCTGCTTCTTCCACGGTGGCTTCGTAGCTCATAACGAATCGTGCAGGGTTGGAGGCCCCGTTGTATCTTGGCAAGTCTTTGGTGGCTATATGCCGGAGGCCACCCGCGATCCGGAAGTCGTGGGAGAGCGGGGACTTGGGATCGTAATGATGATTTTTCGAGGGAGCGCTGGCGTGGCGCCAGTGCCGTCTCCGATGGGAATGGAAGGGTACAGTGACCTATCGCGGAGGGTTGAGGATTGCGGGTGTTGCGATGGTGGTTGATTACTGTTGAGGTGGTGGTGGGGTTGGCGGAGGGCGGGGCTTGCCCCCGGCGGGGTTGTGTATGATTCTTTGGGGCTGCGGCTGCCCCCACGGCTGACTTCTTGCACCGCCTCGAGCTCTTTGGTTGATCCATGCTAGCTCGGTCCTGGCGGCTTCGGCCTATTCCACCGGCGTCGCGGTATTTGTCTCGATCCGGGCTGCGGCAACCTCTTCTTTTACGCGATCACGGGCTTAGAGGGCCTCCGGTGCACCTCCCCTTGCTCGGTTTCCTCTTCTTCATCTTACGTAGCGCTTTCTAGGAGCCCTTGGAGCCGGATCCGCGGGGTTCGCCCGGCGGGGGACCTCTCGCGCCACGGTTGCTGAACCCGGCCCTACGGCCTGCGGAGCGCCGCCTTGCCGGGCGTTGGGGCCTTCTTCCCCGGTGACCTCCGATATGGGGACGACCGGAGGGTCGAGGTGATGGGTCCTCCCCGCCTCCCGGCCCTGGCGCGCTGCCGTTGGTGGTGGTGGCCGCATGTCGGCGCTTGATGGGTTCGATCTGCGGGGTCCCTTCGGGGCGGGGTTGTTCGCCGCGCGGCCGGGCTTCGGATTCGGTGAGTGACCGGCATGGCTTCGGGCTTTTTGTGTCGGGCCCCCACGGACGGCGCCAATGGTGGGGTTCCTCCCCGCCCCCTTAGCCTTCACTCACGGAGGCGCGGAAGGGGCGAGGGCTTCCCACAGATGAGTCGTGAACACAAACGAGGAGCGGGAGGCCTCCCGGGACTATCCGACCTTGGCCGGAGTTGCCGAGGGTCGGGCGTCGGAGGCGCCGGCGCTCCGCCGGGAGAGGAAGGACAAGACGATCGCTGGGCGCGAGGCGTGAATGCAACAAAACGAGTAAATGGCACTTTGGGTGGCCAACCACCCATCCCCCGCCTTGAGCCCGTACCGGGTATTTATAGGAATACGAGGGGTCGAGGGGCTGATTTACAAATTGGTACATGGTAGGTGGGAGAACACATGCTTACAGATGGGCCCCCACGAGGCGAGGCTAATAAATTGTTCATACAAGGTTAGAACGGAAATACACGTATGGCTTCTCCCCCGCCCGTGGGGCGTAGGGTTTCCTCACGCCCGGCCCCGGTCCTGTGCACCAGCGGAGGGTGGGCGGTTGCAGGGGGGACCCCGCCAGGCCCTCCTGGCTGCTTGGGCCTGCGTTGCTGGAGAGTCCCTCCGCGGCGCCTCCCCTGTCGCGTGGGGGCGCCTCGTGCCCGGCCCGATCGACAACCGCAGGCCGCCCTACACCCAAAGGGTAAAAACCGCCGTTCGTGTCTTTGCGGAGGGTCCTCCGCTGTTGATCCCTGCAAGGCTTCATAACTTGTTAATCGGAGGCTAAATCTTGGCCCCCTCGTAGCGAGGCTGTTTGCGGGGCTGCCGGCGAGGGTCGCCCTCCCCAACAATTTCTAAACTTAATGCATAAAACATATAAAATACTCAAGTCAAATTTAATTCGAAGAATAGGAAAGGCGGGAATGCTCCGGGGCTTGCCTCGCAGAACGTGCTTGAGCACGTGCTCCGGGCACTCGGGAAGCTTCGGCGGTCGACTCTCCTCCTCCGGTGACCTCTTACTCCGCTGGACTCCGAGGTGGTGAAGCTCCCGGTGCGCTCCTCGATCAGCTCCTCTATCACCTCTCCCGATCCCGAGATGATGCATATGATGGAGAAAAGAAATGGTTACAATTAGATGAACAAAGACTTGCTTAAATTAAAATGCGAATGATGGATGAGTGCTTCATGATGTATGCTAATAGTAAGTGCATATCTCTTCCGTAGAAACACAATTAATTCTACACAAGAAACCCTACTAATCTACATCAAGCAACACCCTAACTCACTAATCACTAGAAAATGGCAGCTAGACATGTTGTCACTAAAACAGTCCTACAGAGAGTTCTACAACTCCAAATTCAGTGAACAAATACTCTATGGAAAACTAACGAAATTTCCTACAAAACATTCCATACCACCCTGACCTGATTCTGACATTAACAGCCTCAAAAACAGAGAAAACAGAGGCCCTGTTTTTCAGACAAACTCTCACTCAAAAACCTTCCCAAATAAATTACTCAAGCATGCACTCCATCTAAAACTTTTCCAGCAACCATGGCAAGTTATAATCTACCAAATAAACCTACTGGACAAGCCAAAAGATAATCTAAAGCACATAAAATGATATGCCCTAATAACCACTACACATGCACACTATAATTTACATAAATGCTAGGAATAATAAATTGACCAAACATCCAAGGCTACCAAACTAAGCATACTAGCAGGTCCTATTCATGCTAGGAACAATTAGTAAACCAACCAAAACACATTACCTTAATATAAACATGCATTTCTAGGATATTTTCTATGCAACATAAATATGATAAATACATAACAACTTCAGAAAATTCTACAAAAATTACCAGAGCATCTTACTGATCTAACAAGGCTACCATAAAAATTTCATGGCAAGATCATGCACATACAGCCCTACACAAAAATGGTAAGCTAGCAATGAAATTAAGCATGAAAATACTTTGTACTATGAAAAGTGTCGGACAACAGATTTAAAGTATGACAAGCTTCTAAAACCTATCAAAACCAAACATCCCAAGTCTCACCTTTGGAAATAGCACATAAATAGAAAATCACATTTCTTCTACAGAACATACCATGCATGATATTTTTCCTGGACTTTACTCACAAAACTAAGAACATTTTGTACAGGAAGCATATTTTTATCTTGCACCAATTAAAAGATATGGATTTTCTCATTTTCCATGGATTTATGGCCATAAATATAACTATATATAAAAGTTGTCAGAAAATAAGGTTTCATATTTTTATATACTGTAGCTTATCATCACACAAGCATGACAAAATTTGTCCCACTCAAAAATACATCAAAATGACCAAGTTATGATTTTCCAAAGCTTTCTATTCAAAAGCTGGAAAAGCGAAAAGATAAAAGAAAAAGAAAACCGCGTGGGTCCGTGTGTCGGCGACACGGAAGGCGAGAACGCGGTGGCGCGGCGGGTCGGCGGCCAGTTCGGCGCCCGGCGATGACCAAACCACGCAACCAACTACTCTAATCGCTTCTACTCGGCGAGGCGGACACGATGGTACCTTTGGTTTTGCAATGGAATGGGCGAAAACGGCGGCGGCGGCTCGCGCGCGGCTCGCGGCGCGCGGATGGCGGCGGTCCGGCCGTTCGGTGCTCAAGCGAACAACCTAACTCACGTTCTCGACTCCACTTGACCTAACTAAGACATGCACGAAGGTTATAAGCTCAACGGACAACAGCGGCGACAAACCATGCACGAGGCGGCGGCCCACGGCACGGCGGCGGTGGCGACACGTCGAGGCTAAGCGGCGGCGAGATCCACTCAACCATCTAGCTCACAAGCTCGAGTACATCTAGGCAAAGCTAGAACACGCAAAAGAAAGACCCAGACACGACCTAAAAAGGCTCGGGGCGCGAGCTCGGCCGACGGCGGCCATGCCGGACGACGGCAGCGGCGGCGATGCGGGTTAGAGTTGATACCTCGTCTTTCACCTTGTTTCGACGATGGCTTTAGGTAGAGTAAGACATGGCGAGAGCTAGGGATTCGATTTGGGGCGGTTTAGTGCGGTGCGCTGACCAGCGGCAGCGTTTCGGGAACGACGGCGGCGACGGCGGCTTTTCCACGCGGAGCGGCCGGCGGCGGTGGTGGAGTGAGGCTAGGTTTAGGCAACCCGTTGCACGCCCCCCTATACGCTGTGACGACACGCACCTGTAGCGATCCGGGCCGATACATCGGGCGTTACTTCGCGCGCCGCGTCGACGCGGCACTTGGTTTCTCGGCCGGTCGCTGCCGATAGGTCCCCCTCCCCCGTTTTTACGAGTCGACCTCGGTTTTGCTCGTACATCGAGATTAGGTGAAATTTGGAAAAACTCAAAACAGTGATTTTGTAGAGAATTTCATAATCTACAAAACTCTCAGTATGAACTTTTCTTATTCGGCCTAGATTAGGAGATAAAAAATAAAAACAGCAAGGTCATCATCACCAACTCAAAAAACGAGTTTGAATTCAAATCAAATTTGACCCAAACTGTTGGGCACTATTTGAACCACATGCAAACCTTTTCACAAGAAACTCATAGAAGACTTTATGATCTATATAAAGAATACTACATTCCATCTATAGTACTCTTTGGCTAGAAACAACTCTAACATGCACTTTTGAAAAGAGTTTCAAAATGACTCAAAGAGGGTACAAGCTCTAGGGTAGATTCATAAAAATTTTCTAACTTGAAACACAAGCTCAAACATGGTCCTAAATTATATCAAAAATATAACTAGGCACAATCTAGGTCCAAAACTACATTAGAGCTAGAGTCCTATAGTAGCTAGATCAAACAAGCATGAAATGAAGTCAAATTAGAGTGAAAGTCACTAGTAACATGGTTATGCATGAAATGATGATTATGCTATGCAAATGATCATGCAAACAAGGTGCTTAACACCTAGGGTGTTACAAATCTTTCCCCTAAAAAAGAATCTCGTCCGAGATTTGGGTGAACTAACCATTTGTGATAAAACTGTGGATAGTTCCTCAGAAGATACTCATCAGTCTCCCATGTTGCATCGTTCTCCCCATGATTTCCCCATAGGATGTTGTATTGCTTAACTACCTTGCCTCTAGTAGCTCTTTCTTTGGTGTCTAGCACTTTTTGCGGGTTCTTCATAATAGGTTAGATCTTGATTAACCTTGATATTCGAATTGGCACTTGTTCCTCGGGAACCCTCAAACATCTCTTTAAGCGTGACACATGAAAAACACCGAAAATTGTCCTCATCTCCTGCGGTAGTTGCAATTGATATGTTACCTCTCCCTTCATGGCAATAATATGATAGGGGCCTACAAACCTAGGCGCTAGCTTTCGCTTCACTACAAAATGTTGTACTCGTTTCATTGGTGACACCTTCAAGTAAACAAAGTCACCCATCTTAAACTTAATGGGTTTCCTACGTTTGTCATGCATAGCTCTTTTGATGGTCTTGAGCAGCTTTCATGTGTTGCTTTATCATTCTCACTTTTTGCTCAGCCTCATCTATTAGGTCAATACCATAATAGGGTCGTTCTCCTGTCTCTATCCGGTTCAGAGGTGTTCTACATTTCCTTCCATACAATGCTTCGAAAGGTGCCATCCGAATCTTGGTTTGATAACTATTATTGTATGAGAACTCTGCTAATGGTAACCATTTGTCCCACGAACCTTTCTTATTGACAACACACACACCCTCAACATATCTTCTAGTATTTGGTTTACTCATTACTGTTTGGCCTGTGGTTTGTGGGTGATAAGCGGAACTACTGAGTAATTTGGTACCTAGGGCTTCACTGCAAACTCTCCCAAAATCGATTGGTCCAAGTTGATCCATGATCCGACACTATCGACTTAGGTACTCCATGCAAACTAAGTACTTGTGAAATATATATTCTTCGTTGGTGGTGGGGTTCATAATATATATTGATAGGGATAAAATGAGCAACTTTGGTTAAACGATCCACAATCACCTAAATAGAATCAAATCCCTTCTAGGTATGTGGCAAACCAACAATCGAGATCCATTGTAATCTCATCCCATTTCCAATCGGGAATTGGCAATGGTTCAATAATCCTACAGGTTTCACATGAATAGCTTTAACTCTGCAGCAATTGTCACATCTAGCCACATGGGCCGCAATCTCCTTTCTCATTTTAGTCCACCAAAATCTGGTTTTCAAATCCCGATACATCTTGTTACTACGGGATGAATAGACAATTTAGAAGAGTGTGCCTCGGTTAGAATCCGATCCTTCAGCTCTCGATCTTTTGGCGCGACAAGGCGATCATCATACCAAAAGAACTCCATTCTCATCAACTTCGGAAATGATCGGTAGGCTCTTTCTCTAGTTTCTTTTTAATAAACGATATTACTTTATCCACTTTCGACTCTCAACAATTCTGCTTTCAAGTTCACTCTACACTTGAATATTGCATAGGATAGCCGGATGCATAGGAGGAAAAACCTCTGTAGATTCGACTTGTCCCAAATACAATGTGATTTCCTACTCAAAGCATCCGCGACAACGTTAGCTTTGCCCTGATGGTAGTGCAATTCAAATTTTTATCTTTTATCAGCTCTAACCATCTCCTGCGCCTCATATTCAACTCCTCCCGAGTGAAAATGTACTTCAAACTTTGTGGTCGGTATAGACATGACATACATTACCGAGTAAGTAATGACGCCAAATCTTCAATGCATGTACCACGGCGGCAAGTTCCAAGTCATGGGTCGGATAATTAACCTCATGCTTCCTTAGGCGCCGAGATGCATATGCAATAACTCGCCTTCTGCCGCATGAGTACGCATCCCAATCTTGTACCACATGCGTCACAATATACATCAAAGGGTTTCTTGATGTCGGGTTGTGCAAGCACGGGAGCGGTAGTCAACAATGTTAAGTAAGGTGCAAACGCCGCCTCGCACTCCGGTGTCCACACAAATTTCTCTTCTTTCAGAACAATCGGGTCATGGGTTTGGCTAATTTGGAGAAATCAGGTATAAACCTACGGTAATATCCAGCTAACCCAAGGAAACTACGGATCTCGAAAACCAACACCGGTGCCTTCAATCCATCACCTCTTGCACCTTAGTGGGATCTACTGAAATTCCGTTCTCGGATAACACATGTCCCGAAAAACGCACTTCCTTCAAATTAAAAACTCACATTTATTAAACTTAGCATACAACCGATGGTCTCGAGCCTCTACAAAACTATCCTCAAATGCTCGGCATGTTCCTCCCCATTCTCGAGAATACACCAAGATGTCATCGATGAATACAACAATGAATTTATCAAGTTCGGGCATAAACACCGAATTCATCAAGCACATGAAATGTCTTTGGAGCATCGTCGAGGCCAAAGGACATGACGAGATACTCGTATAACCCATACCGCGTTGAAAATACTGTCTTGGGTATATCCTGTGGTCTGATTTTAATTTGATGGTACCCTGAACGTAAGTCTATCTTTGAGAAAACTTTGGCTCGGGATAGTTGGTCAAAAAGAATGTCAATGCGGGGTAAAGGATATTTATTCTTGATAGTTACCGCATTGAGTGGCCTATAATCCACACACATTCTCAATGTCCGATCCTTCTTCTTTACAAACAAGGCTGGACATCCCCAAGGTGAGGAACTAGGTCTAATGAAACCTTTCTTAAGCACCTCTCAAATCTGTGTTTTTAATTCTGCCAATTCATTGGGTGGCATTCGGTAAGGTCTTCGGGATATAGGAGCGGTTCTGGGAATTAGCTCTATTGCAAACTCAACATCCCTATCGGGTGGTAATCCAGGTAGATCCTCCGGGAACACATCCGGGAATTCATAGACTACAGGTATGTCCGAGATACCGGTTACTTGCAAAGCGCCTGAAACACGGTTAAGGTCAATGGCTTTGGGTAGCAGAATCTGGTGTTCAGACAAGTCACGAGGGTTCTTCAAGTGTACTACTCTATTCACCGTGTCTATGATTACACCCCAACTCTTCATCCAATTCATCCCAAGGATGACATCCAAACACAAGCCGGGTAAAACTATCAAGGAGGTCACTATTTCTAAGTCTCCCATCTTAATCTGCACATCACTGACTCGCTGCCTAGTCAATTGATCAGCCCCCGCTGAACTAATATGATACCCAAATCCTAAGTCAGATATCTGCTCACCATTTCTTATTGCAAACTCTTGACTCATGAAAGAATGCGATGATCCAGAATCAAACAAAACAACAGCACTACGATTGTTAACTAAGCACGTCATTACGGCTATCACGGTCTCTCCTTCGGAACCTCCTCAACACTGGCAAAGTGCGCCTGTCCCACATGTTGCTTGTAGTTCTTTCTAGGCTGCGGGCAAAATCTGGAGAAATGCCTGGGCTTACCACAATTGTAGCAATTGTTGTGGTTGAAGGGAATTGGGTGTGAGGCATTCCCACAATGCGGGCTTCCCTTTACGTGTAGGCGTCACCATGACCTTCCCGAAGCGCGAGTTTCCGGCTTGATTCTTCTTACGTGGTGGTGCATACCGCGAAGGTGCGGCGGAGTGCCACGATAGTTCGACGGCACCCAAAAAGAAACACCGCCACTCTTGGATTTCCCTCAAACGTTCTCTTCTTGCCTTTGGATGCAGCATACAAAGCATTGTTGGCCTCCTCGATGGATGCAATCGGTCACAAAGGCACGGAAAGTACCCCCGGTGGAATTTCCCATGGTTTTCTGCATCTTCAGGTTCAACCCTCTCTTGAAGCTAGCCAACTTCTTAGCCTCCGTGTCAACCATGTCTGGAGCATACCTAGACAAACTGTTAAAAGCACAGTAGGTACTCATTCATAGTCTTGTTATCCTGACTAAGCTTAATGAACTCCCCAACTTCTTTGCGAGCACCGCCGGTATGTAGGTGTCACGAAAAGCTGGCGTAAATTGAAACCAAGTGATAGGAACATTGGCGGGAAAGGTGGCACGGTGATTCTTCCACCATATCCCTGCGGGTCCCTCCGAAAAAAGTGCTTTGCATATTCTGCCTTCTATGTATCGAGACGGGTTCACCAAGCGAAACTTCTCCTCTACTGAAGTAAGCCATTCTTCAGCCTCCATGGGTTCATTTGCCATAGTGAATTTTGGCGGTTCCGTGGCTTTAAAGTCCTTGTACGACTGGAATCCATCCCTAGCCGCATCACCTCGGCCTCCTCCTCCTGCTTTCGGTGTTGCGTGAGATGTTACGCAACTCTCCCAGGAACTGATCAAAGAACTGCTCCTAGTTCAGTGGAGGTAGTTGCTATCGATCTCCCCCAACACCTGATCAAGTTTGCGCATCTGCACAATCGAATCAACAATAACCATCAGATGATGTTGTCCAAAGTGTAGATATTGAATTTAAGTTACGCGAATTTATTGAGAGAATAAATTCATCCACAATAACAGGTAACAATAAACTCAATACGGTCTTTCATCAACATCACGGTTATGTCAACGCAATATGTGTACCAAGATTTCGCAACAACGGGGCGACAAAATGTTGCACATTATTAGTATAAATTTCGCAAGTGACGAACATGTCACAAGCACCATGAAACCGAACACAAACATATGTTGCATACTAGATTAAGGTCTCAACCGATACAAATAAGGTCTCAAGAATAACATGGATCCAAGTCTTACATGCTGACAACTCACGATAAAAGGGAAATTACATGATAATAGTGGCACTACACCGCTCGGCTACAAGGGTGTGACATCTAGATCAAGGTCTGCATGCTAACATCTAGCGTGAATCTAGAACATGGCATCACAGTCATCTACTCCTGTGAAGTACGAGAAGTGGGGTCTCCATCCTGGTCGTCCTGGTGGTCCTCTCCATCTGGCACCGCCGCGGCACCCTTTAGTCCTCGCCGTGGTCGCCCGGAAGCTCTCTAATCGACGACGTGCGCTTGTGAAGTCATCCACGCCTTATTGCGCTCTCCAATAGTAACGGAGAGGCGCTCATCCAAGTAGCTCGTATGCTTCTTCTTCTTCAGACTAGCCTGTGTCTCATGCAACTCCTCTCTAACACGTGTGGCCTCTGCGGTAGCATCTGCTGCGGCTATCATAAGTGCTCCATTCAGCTTCATCACAGCAAACATGGCCCTCATCGCTGCCATACCAGAGGCACCAAGCTGCGCATTCTCCTCTGGCTGTACGTCTCGTGGAAACACCGCTGCAGGGCTGCCAGCAAGTGTGGCCCCACGGTCCCGCGTCATCTGATCCAACACTCCCATAGCAGCAACCTGGGCGGCTGTCCATGCATCGGTCCTTGTCCAATGCCTGCCAGGCTGGCCAAAAAGGGTCCACCGGATGTGGCTGTACTATCACCTCAACGAAATCCATGGTACCTCTCCTCTACCATGGGTCCGCCTCCACCCGTAGATGGGCTCGTGATCAGTACCCAACCGATCGCAACGTCTCCCACAAAGAAGGCCGGTGTCCCCAAATCATCGGGGGTGAGTAGGGCTTGAAGTAGTGGGCCATCTGTAGCAAGATTTAGGAGATAAAGTGAGATTGAGAATTAACAGTCCTGTTTTAACCAAATAGGGCAATTACTAATTAGGGGAAAAGATGGAAATATGCATGAATGACATGGTGTAAAATTTTAAACATGATGCATGACGTCTCTTACGTATCTCACAGATTGAGAAAAGATAAGTTTCTACTCGTATTAATGGTGGCATCCAACGATCTCTCAAAAGAAAATAAGACGTGTCTAGTCGATCTACACATTTTCTTGTTTGTTAGTGTACCCGCAATTTCATTTCACCCTCAATATATTTATGCAATGCATGAATTTAACTTGCATATACACCTTCGTCGGTCCACGCGACGACATCGCATACCTTACGGAAAAACAAATTTTACGCCCACACACACACTGTACCCATACACAAGTCTGAGGGCACTACCCGACCAAGGAGCTCTCAAAACATTTTATTTTCCCCCTAGACCGGCATTTGTCCGATCATGCTCTCACACTCACACCATTTACCTTAGGCGTAGAGGCATTGAACATCATTTACAGGGGGGCGTAGAGGTATTTCGATCCATTCATGACCACTCAAGTGAGTAGCCCGTGCCTCTTTGCCGCCGCGGCAACCAAGCACAAACAACAAAATATGATGCAATCACCCATCCCGATTAGCCAAGCCACCCGACCGTCCTTAATTGGGCATAAAGGGTATGACCATGACACTACTAATTTTGCAAACCTTTTACTCACACCACTTAAAAGATTTTGTTTCGCAAACTTTTCGCAAAAGATTAGTGGTTGTTGGTATTTGTTAAGCCTACAGAAATATTTATAATAATCCATGTTTAACGGATCTTGGTGAGCATTTCACCCGGGAGAGGGTTTTAATATCGAATCCACGGGGAGGATGGTGTGAGGTAACTAAGGAATATAACTATTCCCCGAAAGTAGTCAAGGAACGAAGAAGATAAATAGATAGGGAGATTTCTATGATTGTCTAATTCTTATCCTTGTAAGCTATGTTGGTATTGTCATAAAGGGAAGCACCCAAAGGAAAACAAGGACAAAACATGCAATCCTCCGGCACTTACACGCCCAACTGGTCTTATAGACGGAGGGTGGATTACAAAAGACTCAACAGGACTGTCACTCCCGTGATCTACCACACGGCCCGGAATATAAGGTGTCATCACAAGTAACCCCAATCTAGGCACCACGCCTACACCAAAGCTACCCCTCTAATCTATAGGGTCCTACAGATTAAAGTACTCAAACAAGAGTTGTGAATAGTAAGAACAATAAGAACATTCACTTACTCAAATAAGAAGTTGATCCACCATAGAAGTCTCGGGATCAAGTACTAGTGTTAATGGGACTTGATTCCGATGGTACAAGATGTAGAGGAGTCACCGACAAGTCCGGTGCTTCCTCAGCAGCTCTTCCCATCACCAACACTTTAACTCTAGGAACTAGATTAGCTCTAGTCTCTCTCATGAGGACCATGGCTCTAATCTCTTCTTAACTCTTACTCTTGATTAGATCTAATTAGATCTAATCTACTTCTAATTACATGTCTAATTCTACTTCAATAATCTCTAAGAGAGAGATGATCCTTACATGGGACCCCTCTACAATTGAGAGATATTGAGATAGAATGAGTTAGTAATGAATTAGGGTTTAGCCCTGGGGTTAGGGGGTCTTCTTATATAGGCCTTGGCGATGAACGATGACCATTGGATCAAACCGACCTTCAATAACGGTGTAGATACAACCTCAAGGTCGGTTACAAACCGACCTAGGAAGATGAGACTGACAGGCGGGACCCACCTAGCGGCTGGCCTAAAAGTCTCTGGCGGCCGCCAAGGTAGGTGATCCTCTCAGGATCTCCTTCCTCCTGGTGTCTTCTGGTACCTTCTAGAGTGTTTTAGTCCACATTTTGGGTCGAGTTACTTCACGGTCAAGTCTCGTCATCGTATGTGATGTATATTCCGGAACTTTCTCCATTCTTCCCTGCATTTATCTATTAAGTCCCTGAAAATATATAAATCACCAAAGCTCGTGAAATTATGTTAGTTAGACCCCTAGACTTATGTTGATATTCATTTTAAGCCCCTATTCATGTTTAGTTGACTAGTAATATTATGCTATAACAGGTGTCAACAAGCTCCCCAAAGCTTACCCTTTGCTAGTCCCTAGCAAAGCCAAACTTAGCAATGGATCGGGAGTTCTTTTTGCGCTTTCACACCTCAAAAGTACACATGCTTTCAAACAAAATTTCTCCTCCAGATAAGAATAAACTTGCTCAAATTTCAACTTACCCGTATTACCTTTAACCATGGAGCTTATAACCTTTTCTTTGATCTTGGGTAATTGAAAGATAGAACAATCAAGTCAAGCATCATATCTCAAACTCTTTGTTCAAGCGTCATTCCGGAGTTTTGCTAATTTTCAAATAAAACTCAAAGTTCCTAGTATGACTCTCTCAAGTCTCTCATTTGTGGTATTTGTGGATCCTCACTAAGGCAACAAAGTTGTTTTGCCTCTCTCCCCATAATATGTGATATTTTTGGACTAAGGCAGTAGGACACTATGCCTTCTTCTCTCTCACCCTATATCTAAGGCTTATATCTGGAGCTCTAGGTGGGAGAAAACTAATTCTACTTACTAAGCATATATTGTAAGTTCAAGCAATGGATCCAAAGTCACGAGTCACACTGATCAAGTGGTGCATGTGTATGGTGGATAGAATATAGTGGATAAGGGGTATGAGGGGAAAGCTTACTTTTGCTCCTTGAGGAATCATCCTTCTTTGGAATTTGGAAACTCTGTAGAGAACCTAGGTTGTATTATTTTTTTATTTTTTTTCTTTTTCTTTTATGGAGAGGCGAGCATCTAGTACCCATTGTTTTCATCGGACACTTGTCCATTTTAAACCTCCTTTGTTCTTTCTTTTTCTTAGGGAGGTAGGCTCTACTCGCCCGTAGGACACTTCTCCATTTTTCATCTCCCTTTCTCTTTCTTTCTTTCTTTTTTTTTAATCTACAACCCAAATCTCTTCTGCAATAACTTTTGAGAGATAAATAAATGTAATGGAGCTTCTATAAGATATTGGCTAGCAACGAATGAGTGGATGGGTATAGGAAATATTTTTGGTTGCTCTCTCCCAGGATAGGAGTAGAACATTTTTGCTGGCTAGAGTGGGTGGATGTATATGGTAGTGTATATGTGGTGGATGCGTACTTTCGGGGTGAAAATAGCATATAAGTGAATGGAGTCGAGTGGAGTGGAATGTACACGCAGGCCGAGATTTCAAAAACGGAAACATCCATTTTATGCCCAAAGGCGAATACAAGTCATATGACAGCCAGCCTATTGTCTTCGGCATCTCCCCTTTTGATGGAAACAGAAAGCCGCCACTGCCTTCACTGATTCTGCTTCCTACTTCAGTTGGGCATTCAACAATAACATTTGCCATCATGATAAAGCTGGTGGTTTATCTGAATCCTAGACATTCAAGTCCCTGTGCATTACATGGAACATTGTCACTTCTAAAGCTATATGCTCGCTTGATTCAGAAGAGCTAGTAAAAGGAAGGGCCATATAGCTTGATTCAGACATCATTCTGGGGCAAAGAAGCATTTGGACTATATATAGTTAGTACAACCCGATGGGTGTTCTTTCAAAGAAAAAAAACAACCAGATGGGTGCAAGGAGATATGGTCCTGTGCTCTGAGAATAAAATGCAAGCCACAAAATGCCAGTGCTTTGCATCACCTATATATCATCAAGTTGCTTGCTGCTCATCAGGATTGGGAAACATTTTGGAAGTATTGTAACATGCATTTATAACTGCCGCGAATGAAATAGATACTAATTGTCTTGCGCAGATCACCACCCACTGACTCACAGATCACAGCGCGTGGGGTTAATAACTAGCATCCAGCAAACCGCCAGGATATTTGTCATGAGATGGAGGTGGATGAAAAACTGAAGCACTGGAGCTCGTGATTTGAAGAGGAAAGATGGCTTGGATCCCAAGTCCGCTTGCCCAAGTGCCAATGGGCCAGTATGTATGGGCCTACGGGCTATGTCAGGCAGGTATATATATATATATTGTTGGGTACTAGTTTCAAAAAAGGATTAGGAAACAACAGAATTTGTAACTACTCCCCTTGTCCTTCCTCCAAATGCTCATGTTCTGTCCTAGAAACATGAAATTCCTATCACTTGTGAGTAATCTGTCAGTGGAAGATCGATCTAGGTCCATAACATTTGGTATCGAGACGCTCTTGACTTTGGGTATTTTTTTTTGCGTGTGGATTTGTTGTTCGTTCACGAAGCGGGAAGCCACCAAAATATGAGCTAGAAATGGTTGTTTCTATTGATTCTTTGAATACGACAATGGGCCGAGATGAACAGTCAATTCACCTGGTTCTAGGAGATGATGAAAATCTAATTTGGCATACTAGTACACATACGTGTTATCATTATTACGGGGTGATTCTCACTACTCATTTTTTGTTTGATGTATCTGCGGGATGCATTTGTCTATATATATATATATATATATATATATATATATATATATATATATATATACATGTGCTATCCTACACCTAGGTGTAGAATAGCCTATGCTACACCATGACACATAGAACCAGCCGCAATCAGCCCACCTGGACCGAACCGTACCCAACCCAGCTTCCCAGCGCGCGCCCCGCACTTGCGCTGCCCGAGACCTCCCCACGTGATTCCCACCCGCGCGTGTAGGCCGTTGACCCAGCTCCCACCTACATGGCCACATGTTCCTACTCCACGTTGCTGTCTTGTCCCTTGGGAGGCACCACTCACTGCCTCTCCTTTTTTTTTAAAAAAAAAATGCAACGCACGGCATGCAACAGCCAATGCACTTTCTATATTTAGGATGCATACTTGTTTACAACAAATAAAGGAACTGACGCATGCATATGTCATGCACCAATGGAACCACATACAGTATTTTTGTGTAGTATCTTCAGTATTTTGTTCAGTATCATCATCTTTTTAGTAACTTCAATTGTTATGACATTATTTTTCAGTATCCATAAGTCTTCGTTTCATTAATTAAGTAGCTCTCAGTATTTTGATAGTAGTTGTAAGTAGCAGCGCCTCAAGTATCATCCTTCAGTATCTTCCAGTTTTTCAAGATTTGTCGGTTTTATGATTTTAAGTATGAGTAGTTGTCGGTATCATTCTTTCGGTATGTACTAGTAATTATCGGTATCATCCTTCGGTATCTTCCAGTTTTTTCAGTATTTGCCAGTTTTATGATTTTAGGTATGAGTAGTTGTCGGTATCATTCTTTTTCGGTATGTCAAGTTTAGGGTTCATGACATTTGCTGAGTTTAGGGTTCATGGTGTTTTTTTTTTGAGTTTAGGGTTTTAGGTGAGTGTCTTTTGAATAGCATGCCCCCTCCTAAGCAAGGTTTTCGGAGACAATTTTAATGGCATTTGCGGATTTTAGAGTTCATGGTGTTTTGCTTTGTTTAGAGTTCAAAGCGTTTGCCGAGTTTAGGGTTTGTTTATTTTTCGGTAGTTATCGGTAATTGTTAAATTTACGGTTTTGGAGCAGTGTCTTTTAAAAGCATGCCCCTACTAGGCAAAAGTCGTTTCATTCGCTAAGTTTAGGGTTCATCCCATTTGCTGAGTTTAGGGTTCATCACATTTGCCGAGTTTAGGGTCCATCTCATTTGCTAAGTTTAGGGTCCATGGTGGTTGACGAGTTTAGGGTTCACCACATTTGCCGAGATTAGGGTTCATCGCGGTTGCCGAGTTTAGGGTTCATTCTGGTTCTTGAGTTTAGTGTTCTTCATGTTGGCCGAGTTTAGGGTTCATCGCGGTTTGCCGAGTTTAGGGTCCATGGCGGTTGGCGAGTTTAGGGTTCATCGCGTTTGCCGAGTTTAGGGTTCATCACGGTTGCCGAGTTTAGAGTCCATGGCAATTTGCTGAGTTTAGGGTTCATCGTGTTTGACGAGTTTATGGTTCATCGCGGTTGCCGAGTTTAGGGTTCAGCGTGGTTCTTGAGTTTAGGGTTCATTGCGTTTGCTGAGTTTAGGGTCTATGGCGGTTGATGAGTTTAGGGTTCATCGCGTTTACTGAGTTTAGGGTTCATCGTGTTTACCGAGTTTAGGGTTCATCGCGTTTGCCGAGTTTAGGGTTCATCGCGGTTGCCGAGTTTAGGGTTCATCGCGTTTGCTGAGTTTAGGGTCCATGGCGGTTGACGAGTTTAGGGTTCATCGCATTTGCCAAGTTTAGGGTTCATCGTGGTTGCCCGAGTTTAATGTTCTTCGTGTTTGTCGAGTTTAGGGTTCATCGCGTATGCCGAGTTTAGGGTTCATCGCGGTTCTTTGAGTTTAGGATTCATCGCGTTTGCTGAGTTTAGGTTCCATATTGGTGCCCTCCCTCTCACTAGTCGCTTCCTCCCCCATATTGGTGCCCGAGCCCCCCATCCCCACACATCTGCCTGACTCCCTTTTTAGTTACAAAATAAAAGACAAAGGAAATATAGGAAAAAACAGAGGATGACATCATGGACCCACATGTACTCCCGTCGTAAAAAAAGACATAGGAAAACAGAGGATGACATCATGGACCCACATGTCATTGACTCTACAAATGAATTTAGGTGTCATGTTTTAGGTAGTATTGTTGGAGATGCTTTTAGTACCTCTAAGTAGTTATCGGTATCTTTAAGTATTTTCTGAGACTCATTAAGTATTTAGTCAAACTATGTTGGTCCAGTATTTTTCAGTAGTTGCTAATACCTTTAAGTAGCTATCAGTATCATCTAGTATTTTCTCAGTTTCTTCAAGTGTTTAGTCAGTATCTTTCATCAGTAGCTCAGTGCATTTGGTAAAAATACTTAAATAGTACTCCGTGTGAGACAAGTTCTATAACTTGGATTCAGTACTACTATCAGCACCTCGTTCAGTACAAGTCACGTGATCCAACAATACTGGACAGGTAATTGTTCAGGTATACATGTATGAATTTAGAGTATCATACCGAATTATTTAAGTAGCTTCTTTGCCGAGCCCCTCTTTTGCTACAGGCTGACCAATGCATTAAATTCAGTAACACTCAATGGAACACTATGCTAAATTTTTTAACGTGATTGTATTTTTGCTTTGATCCCCACCTGGGCTATTTCATCGAACATCCTCCTTGGTTCCCGCATCCTCTAATGCCTAACATGAATATCCACTAGTATGTTACAGTATATGTCAGAACTGTCTGGCTCACCCTCACTTGCGCATTTCCTCAAACAGCTTGAAGGCGCTGCTGTTGGGGGCTCCCCCAGGGTGGGCCGTGCGCAGGTCAGGCCATCGCCGCCGCTATGTTGGGGAGCACGAGTTTGGGCCTGGCAGCCATGCGAGGACGAGCTTGGTGCTGGTGGCCATGCATGCGAGCACGAGCATGGTTGACGAGCACCATCACGGAGGTAGCCCATGGCAGGAAGCTGGTCGTGGCTCCACGGATGGGGCTGCGCGCCTCCACTAGAGTGGCGCTGCTGCTGGTGGGCAAGGAGCAGCCGCCGCTGGTGAAGGAAGGGGGCGCCGCCGATGCTGCTTGTGATGTGGAGCCGCCATAGACATCGCTGCTGCTAGGAGCCGCCATGCATGGACACAAGTCAGGGCTGTCAGGTAGTTGGGCTGTTTCTGTCCGAGCGGGGGAGACGACCTGGTTGGTGTGGTGCGTGCGGTAATCCGGTTGGGCTGGTTCGCTCCAGTCGGACTCGGGTGGAGGGGTGGCCTGCATGTGTCTTGGTGTAGTATAGTTATACGCTACACCTAAAAACAATGAAGGTGTAGAATAGCGCTACCGTATATATATGTATATGTATATATATATATATATATATATATATAGAGGTATGATATATATTGCCTTGGGGACGATTAATAATCGGTCACCGAGCCCCGTCAGCGAGCCCCGAGCATCGCCCGCTCGGCCCGGTCGAGCCGGACACACCCGGCGGCGGTTCGCCCACGCCACGACCCGAGCTGATATGCGGCCGGCTCCCCCTCCCATCCATTTTTTTTTGCGGTTCCTATTTCCTGCACCCGCTCGGTCTCCTCGCCCTACCCTCGGCTGGCGGCGCCGCCGCCCCCCCACACCCCTGCCCCATCGGCACCGGCCTAACCCCACTGGTGTGTGATCCGCCCCCCCGGCGGGCGGCGGCTCACTCCCCTCCACCTCCCCACTTTGTCGTCCCTTCGCCGCTCATCTTCCGTGGTCGGCGGCGGTGGGATCCCGAGCGACCGTGGTACGGAGGGACGCCGGCAACCTCACGTGACGAGAGATGGTGAAGCGCACCCTAGAAACCGCTCATCTTCCTGCGGTCAGCCGGCGGTGGTGAGATCCGGCGGCCGTGGTACCCGGAGGTCCGGCGACCTCCGCGTGCGTCGATCTGCGGCGGCGCTGTGCGCCCGTCACCGAGAATCGCGACATCAAGTCTGCTACGACCATCCACTCCCTCAACGTAGCCTTGTCTTCCGTGTGCTCCTCACGCTCGCGGCTCGGTTGGTATCGCGGCGATCCGCAGCTCGAGCTTTCTCATTTTACATTCTTTTTTTATTCAAATTAATGCATGTCCAGCCGCACTACACTCAGCATCAGGTGCCTGTATTTTTTTTTTTTCCTACAGATTTGGAACAAAGGGCGTATATCAGTTAGTGTGCTTGCTCCTCAACCTTCCCTTGATTCGGTTTGATGATCCGAGTGCTGGATTATTGGCGCTGGTTGTGGCTATATGAGCTCCTATTCAATTGCAGCAAGGTGAGTTTTTCAGCTACTCATGGGGACCTGGATTTGGTACTGTAACTGTGACTAATAAGTTTGTTCTAAATAATGTGAGTAATTAGCATAGATGTCTCATATCTCATATGGCGCTCTGCAATATGAGATAGCACCTCTCAGCGCATGTAAGATTGCAACACTAATTCCTAGCTTATTAATATAACGCCGGCCTGCGGATCTTTCAAAAAAAAAAAAAAAAAACTGTGACCAATAGTAATTGTGAATGCGAATGTGGATGCACAGTGTTCTCAAGAATATTGAATAGGAGTATCGCAAAAAAAGAAATTATTTGTGTTTATAATTTAGGAAAATCAAGAGCAGTGCTCATTAAATACTACACCTACCTTATTTTTGTTTCATGAATTCACTAAGCATGTACTCCCTCCATCCCAAAATAGTTGTCGTTTTGGGTGTGCGTGCCACAACTTTGACTCGATTTGTAGAAAATACGTACAAGATTTAAATCTCCAAATAAATTTGTTAAAAAACTAGATCAAAAGATCTTTCCAATGATACTAATTATGTAATATAAATATTAATCCTATTTTAATATATAATTGCCGGCGATGTTTCTCGGGAAACAAAACGACAACTATTTTGGGATGGAGGGAGTAGCTACTTTATGCCCTGTTTAAGCTAGGCGCCGGGCGGATTTTCCTTGGCGACCCTCCGCCTAGCAACTAGTCGGGAGTGTCGTGACTAGGCGTTGCTAGGCGTTTTTCTAATCGGTGAATAATCATGTATAAATACTTAAAAGAAAAGAAAAAAAAAAGAGGAGATGAGGGGTCATGAAGGAAGAGAGGGAAAAAAGGCCGAAAAAAAGGCCCATTTCGAGGCTGAAGGCCCAAATCTGCACATAACTATCATCAAAAAAATCTGCACATAACTAACCTAGGCTGCCGCTGTTTCTCCCGTCCGTCGTCCCCTTCTCTTCTCTCGCGGACTCTTCCCGTCGCGATGCGGCGCCGCCGCCGCCGCGCCAGCGCGCCTACTCCCGTCGCCGCCTCCTGCACTGCGCCCGCGCTGCTCCGCCGCTGCCCCACGCGCCCTCGCGCCACCCCGCCGCTCCTCCTCCCGTCGGCAACCTCCTCCCGGACGGCTCCTCCACCCCGCCGGCGCCGCCGAAGCGAGGCTGCGCCCGCCTAGGGGTCCGACTACCCCCTAGGCTCCACGGGACCCCGTCGACTAGCGTCTAGGCGCGCTGAATCCCGCCTAGGCGGCGCCTAGCGGAATAGGGACTTTATGTGACTGGGCAAAACAAAGGTCAAATAATTTGTTTATTCGATATGGCAGACCAGCAAATTCTTATGCAGCCAACAATTACCATTTGGATTAGTTATTCTTATAAGTAGCAACCATTTTTTTCTCTGTACTTGTGGCATTGGGTAACGGAGATTTGATATTTTATATACTTTGATATACTTGATGATCACCCCTACTCTTGTTCTGCACTTACTGACAATGTTGTATGATCTGTGCGGCCCAATTCCATAGCTAACCACTAAGTAGTTGCTAATAATTATTTACTATCAAATTGATCTGTGTAATTTGATTATAGGCGGTACTGACGGTTGTTGCTTGGCTTGGCACCGATGGCCTCGCCGCATCTAGTTTGGCACCTTGCCTCGTCTCTCTCACGGGTCCCCTGATCCCATCAGGCAAGAAAGATAAACGTAGCACAAATATAAAACTCCATCATGCTTTATTACATGCGTTCAATACTTTTTTGGGGGGCTCATGGTATACTCGGCTCTCTGCTCTAGTTTGGCACCTTGCCTCGTCTCTCTCTCACGGGTCCCCCCGATCCCATCAGTGCAAAGAAAGATAAACGTAGCACAAATATAAAACTCCATCATGCTTTGTTGCATGTGTTCAATACTTTTTGGGGGCTCACGGTATACTCGGCTCTCGGCTCTCTATTATGTTTTTCACGCCACTTCGGCAGTCAGGGAAACTAATGGTTGTGGTATGCCATGTCCATGCATTTGTCATGTTGTGATCGACCGATGTCCATCACCGGCCCCGATGGATGTGGTCGGGGAGCATCTTAATTTAATTGCTTAATTTAGTTTGCAACTTGTCTTGAAGAATGTATGCTCTGCCTCTGCCTCAACTTATATTGTGCTACCATTAACTTTTTATGCCAAGCAATCCAAACTCCAAAACTATGAGGATTTAGAGTTTGAATTGATGACAACATTTGTTATTTCAAAACTGATCTTTTTATGGTTGTGGATTAGTATTGGAATTATTACAACAATACAATAGTAACTAATTATTTGTGTTCACGCGGGACATTATTCACGATTAGACTATATGGTGGGGTTACCCTGTCCACGTAAAGAGAATTCGAGGATTCTTGCTTGCGGCGCGGTCGAAATCTAAATGATTTTTCATTTATCTTGAAGTTGTACCACTTTAATCTTGAACGCAGTGTAACATGGAATTATTTTCATTACTTTTTTTGAAGTGTATCTTGCTTTCTACAATGTTGAGTTTGTATTTATCCATTAGGAATTACTACCAAAACAATTATTAGAAAACTTTTCTTAATGTTAATTGACCTAGTGTATTGATTTTCCTTTTTGATTCATGGAATTTAATCTTATATATGCATGATCATAAAAATGGACTTATATAAGCTATGATCAACCTCATGGCATTTTCCCCCTTCAGGGCTTTATGTTCAAGCATGATTCAACGCACGGTCCATTCAAAAGCTTCATAAAGGTTGTTGATGCGTCAACCTTGGAGATTAATGTGAAGCAAATCAAGTTACAAGCAAATGTAAGAAACGAAAGGTCCCAGTTTGCAAAATCTGCTTGATATGCTCGTGTAATATAAATGTTTTTCCAATAAAGTTCGGACAACCAAAGAAAACTGAATATATATTGGTTTGTGAACATGTCCGGTCTTTTATTGGATGGCTACTTGACTAGTAAGTTTAAATTATGAAGAATAATATATTTCTTCTCCTCCGATATTCTATTACGGTAATGTTCAACTCCTAAGTGTTGTTGACTCTCTCTGAATAATATTACGGTAATGTCCAACTTGCGATCCGGTTGTTTTCATCCTAAAACTGAAGCGGTGCATGAGATTATCTCCTACAACTATTGAATTTTTGTACCAACTGTCTTTGCCCGGATTCCTCTCTCATTTCTTGGATTCCTCTCGCTTTCTTGGTGCCCTTTCGGTCCTCTATCACTTGTCTCCACTCCACCGGGCATAAAATTTCGGCATTGATTAAGGTTTCGATAATTACTCATTGTGGCATGCTTTTAGACAACTGCACTCTCTTTGCAAAGAGATTAGTTAATTTGTCTATTACATATTTGGAGGTTGCTTTGCGTTCTTGCACCCCCAAAAGGATCCAATTAAAACATTATTTTTCGGTTTGTGAAAGATCAAACTATAACAAGATCGTGGTTTGGAAAACAATCCAAACAAAATATTATATGTTGTTTTGAAACAGATCCAATCAAAATAGTTGTCATTGGGCCATTTTTCAATTAAATATCTTTTTTGTGTAATATGGCACTGTCAAGTAAAAAGGAGCTGCCATGGAAAGAATATATCAAACAGCTGAACTGCCGCTCCTCACTCACCCCCCATCACCCAGCGCTTCTACGCCGCATCCTTCACCTCCTTGATGAGATGCCGCTAGTTGTTCCTTTTGCGCCGTAGACATGATTTGTGGCGGTACCGTTGTTTGTTGTAATTGTCGATGCGATGGGTGGGATATGGCAACTTCAAGGTTAACTCAAATCTAATCTCATCCGACTTTTACATTTGTTTAATTAGTAATAGGTCGGCTACTAATCGATTGGCATTGCCATTGATTGGTCCTTTGTCTTCTATTATCATTATTTTTATCATAATTTATTACGTAAATGGTTTGATTATCATGCATTGATGCTTGTGTGTCGCTTTAGTTAAGTCTTTGCATGTGTGGATGTTCTACTTACGGTCATATATGAACTCTTTTCTTCACTTGCTAATTTTGTTCATGTGACCTAGTTTTTTTTAGCTAATATCGTTTACAATCCGGATCGGTAGATATTAATTTATCAAGTGCAGCTCGACTTGTAATGACCGTGCTTTCCTTTTTGAATATGTACTCGTCATCCGTAAACTTTTTAGTGATCACCATGTTGTTCTGAAAGTCACTAAATAATAAAGTGTTATAAGACAACTAGCGGACATAGCACAACAGGTATACTGAAAGTCACACCATTAGAATTTCAGGTTGCGAGGTGCTTATAACTGTATAGACATCAATTAGACATGGTATTTAGGCTTTGCAAATGTTGTTGAATTGCTCTCTTAATTTTAATGCCACTTCTGAAATACGATGCTAAATTGAGCTTGGGAGACACATGATAAACTTTAATTGAAGAGCAATTAAATCATCTTTTCTTTCCTAAAATTATATTAGAAATTCAAGATAGTTCATTTCCGATATAGACATAAGCGTAACAGTGGCTAATTTATATAACGTCTTTGCGAGGCGAGGAAGATATAGGTCAACAAAGAAAACACAAAAGAAGCTACCTTGTACATCAATTCATATTGAATAATGAAAAGACTGAAGTACAGAAATAGTATGCAGTCTTAAAAGTTGGGATCACCTCTTGAGATTTTATTTTAGGTTCCAAGACACGAGAGCTCTCTACAAGTCTTGTTTGGATGAAAAAAAAATAGATTGAAAGCTTGTTGTTGCAGCTATGCCGCATTCCTCTCTTGTGAGCTCTTTGTACCACAACAGCTTGCCAATTTAGGTTTGATCATTGCACTTTAGATTTTTTTCCATGTATGTAGTCATCTATTTTGGGCCATTGCGGTGCATGGCACTACATGCCGCAGCTAAATAACATATTTACATTTGTCCATATTTGTGGGATTTATAATGTTGCAGTAGCTGATCCAATTGCTTTAATTTGTGTGTTTCATTCATATGCAGTGCCGGGAATTGGACGAGAATGACATCTTTATTATTATTTTTTTTCTGTTCAGTGGGTTTTAATTTAGATTTGCCTGAATAATTCTGGATTCCATCTTACGTTGGCTGCTATCAATCTTATTATAAATTATATCTCTAGTTCCTATTTAATGTTTTAGCATGTTGATCTTTGTCTCAGAGATTCTTGTTATTTTAGAACACACTTGTTCAAAAATCCTTGCCGAGATTAGGGCGCTTTCATGATTTAGAGATATTATTTTCTATAATTTCTCGCTAGGTAGGTTGTTTGTTACGGATCATTTTACTTCTTACAGCTATAGCTGGTTGGTAAGTCTTCTGATCACTATGCGTTACTATTTAAATTTATTATGTAGATGTAGAAAATAAGGGGTTGTGTATACGCTGAGGTTCGGATATAAAGAATGTGGATTGGGTCATTAGCTGGCACGGTATGCCATTCTGTTAATGGCTACTTCTTTTCTCGTGATGTATCCTTTTTATCTCATTCCACGTGTTAAGAAACCATTGATAATTACATTTACAGAGTTGGTCGTGCAGCTAGGTACAATATGAAAGAAAAATCATTTATTTTCGTTTGTCTTTGAGGAAGAAACAATGCTTAACAGATTGAAGGCGGCCAGAATTAAAATATATGTACATATTCGAAAGACTAGCAACAAGATTTTTTTGTTTCTAGTTCTTAGTTGATTATGGTTGATCTATGCAGTAGATGACAAGACAGGTTTTTAGAATGGCTCTTTGGTCTTAAGTAGCAGGAAATTTGACTGCTGTTCATACCATAGAACTGCCACTAGTTCTTGCATTTATCATGCCTTCCTATTGGTTCAATAAATTCTTTTGGTCTCATGTACAAACAGTTATCAATCCTGACTATTTATCCTTGAAACCATAACATATTGTTCATGTCTATCGTAAAATTGATGTCGTGGCTACAATCTAAGAGGAATGCTTAGTCTATTATGCTATGTATCTTTGTTTCCAGCCTTCTTATGAGGGATTACTCGTCAGGGATAAGCAGGAGGAGCAGGTGGGCGATAATCGTCATTTATGGAGCATCTGTAGTATATCCTTAGTTTATTGCATACTTATTTCCCAGTTATGTCACCTTGAAGGTCCAATAGTCGCATCATATTCGAATGATTAGGGGATATTGTGCCCTTCGTGTACTATGTTCTATGTATTCGGCAATGCATTGTAAGTCAAGAAAAGTGAAAGAGACCTCAACATCCGCAGGGATGGTGTGTTGCTTCAAGATGCATCATGAGATCACTCGGTGAACAAGAAAGCTTCATTTTTACAACAATAGTTATTTTCTAGTTTCTAATCCATAATTTCTTATGTCCAAAGTTATATGTAGCCCAAAACATATAACTCTGTTTTAATATGTATGCATGGCACTCTGTTTTAAATCATTCAAGTTCCCCTTCTTTTGACAGGTGAAGCAAATGGTGGTTGACATTAGAGGGGGGCGAGAGAACAGGGATGTATTTTTTTTCCTGAGAATAAAGTAATATAATTTGGCGTGAGTTGTTGGAACCCCAATGTTTATGATTCCAATATTGGCTATTTAGCTGCCATAAATTATACTGTGATTTTGTGGAATAACTTATACAGAGCTACAAAACTATGTGTATTCAAACTGCAAAGTGTATCCCAGTGTTTCATGATTCATTTTCTTAAAGAAATGTTTCCAAAGTGAAAAAAATGTTTATAATATATGAGTCGTGGGATTATAAAGGTTTCTTGGACGTTCACTCATCCTGAAAGCTAGCAGGCTAAAAGAAAATCAAAGAAAGAAAATCAGCAGCAATAGCCAATTCTTGACGTTCACACGTCTAAAAACATCATATCAGACCAAAAAACCATTGGTCAGGAAACCAGTGGTCAGGACTCCACGTTGCCAAAAAAATTAAAGAACAATAGGCAGCAAGAAAATCTGTCAAGGAAAAATGTCGGAATCAACCACGACAGCAAGAAATCCGTCAAAAGAAAAAAAACGGAGTCAACCACGACTCCACGAGACTGAAATAGGCAAAAATAGGAAAAAAATCGGCCCCAGCAAAATATAAAAAGCTCCGTGGTTTGGTTAGAGGGGAGTCACGGCACGGGGACGCACGCTGGGGGCACTGGCTGCCGCTGCCGCGTAGGGCGGCCTGCCACGGACCTGGTTCGGGCGCGCGAGGTGGCTCGGTGACTGAATAAAAATCAGTCCCCAGGGGACTAATTAGTGCAGCCCTATATATATATATATATATATATATATATATATATATATATATATATATATATATATATATATATATATATATATGCATTTGACGTAAAAAACCATAATTGGTGGCCCTGATAAATATAACTGGTAATAAAGAAAGGAAGAGCTAATTAATGCAAGAACCACCCGAGTTAATTAAACTAATTAAGACTTCTTTCGTCGGCATATAAGGGCATGTACAGCGCGTGTTTGGACCTCGTCTGTATACCGGTTTTCTTTCAAAAATAGACCCTCGCTGCCTTGCAGACGAGCCGGGTTGTCATCTCACGAGCAGACGACCGTGGCGCGTGCTCCCAGGCATCAAGCGACGAGCGTGTACGCGCTGTACGGGAGTGTCCGTCTTCAATCATCAAGGCATGGCTCCGGCTGCAGCTATCATTTGTTTTAAACAAGCAAGAATGTTTATGTATATTATATAGTTCGTAGTAGACGGTCCACTGTATTGGTTGTCTATTTATCCGTCTGTATGTGACTTGCAGACAGGTATCCGTCGGCTGAACATGCCCTAAGCACTTGGACTCTACATGTAGTAGAACATGACGTGTGCATGGAGGTAGCATCCTGAGCTGCTAGAATAATAAGAAAGTCTGGAAATGCTAGAGCGACAAGACCACTCTGGTATCCCATCTCCTATATATCACCATGTTGCTATTGTTGCTCATCAGGATTGGGAAACATTAGGAAGTTTAGTAACTCTAACTTAAGGTCACCTGGAATGAAATAGATACTAGTTGCCTCGCGTAGATCACCGTCAAGTGCTGCATAGATGTGGTGTTTGGTTCTGGTCTACCATAGCATGCATGAAGGGCTTGTTTGGCTTGAACCCTGGGAGTTTTTGCCTCGCCTGTAGCTTCCCTAGGAAGCTGACTGCACCTCGTTTGGTTGCAAACCTGTTGGGTTGCCTGCCCCAGGCAACGGCCGGGCTCTAGGCGTACAAAAATGGTCGCCTGGCTCCTGATGTTTCATAGCCTGGACTAGTACTACTCCAGTGATTGCTTTAGCTACTTTAAGCTACTTAATTTAAGGCTAACTTACATTAGATATTTTATTATGGCACAAACTTGTTCCATTATTGATTCAATTTAATACAATTATTTATTTATTTGTATTTTTTATTACCTTACTAATCTAAAACAAAGCTAATTATTTATTAGACATAGTTAAAGATGTTTGATTAGAAACAATTCTCTATTATTTTAGAGAGAAAACTCATATAGTTAAAGACACATTGTTTATTGGTACAATCTATTGAATGAGAAGCATTATATTTTAAAATTATTTTTTATTAATTGTTCATTCATAAAGGTATTTGCTTTATTTGCCAGGCAAGTCAACCTGGCCACCAACCAAATAGGCCCGGACTGCCAGGATATTGCATATGAGTAGTTATCCATTTTGGACTTTGCTACGTGTTGTTACATCTGCTTCAGCAAACTGTCCCATGTTTGAAGACGCATTTCCAACATTGCATCCTGGACAGTCCACTTCATATATGTAACACTCAGTCTGATGGCAAGGGTTCCTAACGTCAGCCCCATTGGAAGACATATTGGCATGCATTGTGAATCTCTATAATTCTAATCATGAGCCAAGGATCGGGCAGACCCACTATCCACGTCATCCGATAAGACACTAGCCGTCGGATCAGGCAAGCTCACAATATGAACCGTCTGATTGCGGATCCGCAATCCGATCGGGTCTTACCCTTTTAAATCGTCACCCTGCAGCACGAGCGTTCGAGAACCATCATGAATCCACATGGCCGTTTCGCCAGCTCCGCCTCCAGCTGCTTTAGAGTGCACCCGCATGTGCGGGGTGGCGGGCCATTGAGCGCGCTGCGAGCTGGCGAGGGTAGCCACGCCCATGAACGCCAAGGCTGGCGGGGCTGCCGCGCCCACACTATCATTCACGCCCCGGGGTGGCGGGCCAGCTGGCCTTGTGCGTGTGGGCTCCGGTGGCAGCCTGGCGTGTGTCGCGGGCTCCGCCACTGCCAGCCAGGCGCATAAGAGAGCTTTCACTGCTGCCAGGCGAACAGCGAGAGGTGTGGGCTCCAGCGTCCACCGCGAAGAACACCCACTATGTGTTCGTTGAAATGCCGAAGGAGGAGAGAGCCGCTCGTGTTGCGGGTGTTTCGCAGAAAAAATCACTCAAGGGGGGAGGATCTCTACGTGCGAAATAAAAATAAATGCGCGGGCGTGCCAGTGTACTAAAGTACACAAAAAGAAATAAAGAGAAGGGAACACAAGCTTTATTCATATTTAATGGAAATACAAATATATGTCCCCTAATAAATCTAAGCTCCATGGGTAGCCTCTTTGGCGGCAATCGACATAGGCGATATGGTCTTCATGGTTCCTAGGGCCTCGGAAAGCTCCTAGTTAATTACCCCCATGAGTCGGGCTCACGAGTACCTCCGATTAAGCTGCGTTGGTCTCATCGTCGGTCTTCGCTTCACGTCTCCATGCATGTGGTTGGTGTAGATGGGGTTGGCGTCGGCGTGTCCATGGCCTCGTCGGTCCATGAGCGGTGGAACGTGGCTAGAGCATTAGCCACGCCGCCTGTGTCGTTCGCCTCGTCGGTGTCGAACGACACATGAGTTGTAGTGGTAGTAGCTCTTGCTTGGTTGATGTAGCTTGGACTGATTTGGACTTCCTCGGCAACGTCGTCGTGGTACGCCGTGGAACTTGATCACGTGGAGTAGTCGAAGTAATAGTTGAAGAAGACTTGCACTCGCCTACGTCGTTCGCCTCGTCGACGTGAGCTGGCGGGTGGTGATGTTATAGTAGGTGAAGTAGTAGGTAGATGTACATTGCCTTAACAGCTTCACCTGATACACAACAAAGTACAAAAGATAAAATTATATAAATAGGGCTCGAACAACAGTCGAGCTCCCGAGTGCACATACGTACACGCATAAGCATATACATGTATACGTGCAGCTTGATGGTTGTTGGCCTCCTGGCTTGTTAGCACACATATATGAGCACGAATGTGGAAGCACACTGCACAAGCATGAATGTGTCATTGCCGATGCGTCGTAGTGCTCCATAGCATCTC
Source organism: Hyparrhenia diplandra (assembly GCA_015847255.1). Classification (NCBI taxonomy): domain Eukaryota; kingdom Viridiplantae; phylum Streptophyta; class Magnoliopsida; order Poales; family Poaceae; genus Hyparrhenia; species Hyparrhenia diplandra. Next base: position 336,512 of record JADLZK010010999.1, on the reverse strand, counting down.
AGCGTAATCTCCACTGCGGCGTGCGTCAATTAGTCGATGCTTGGTGTGCATGTTTCTGGTGCCATTGTTAACGGCATCTGGACTCGCCTCCATGGCGTCAACAGTATAGATGCAGAGCCATTGTTGACGGCGTCCGGGCTCGCCTCCTTGCGGTGTGGCGATGTCACCGGTGTAGACGAAAATGATGTTGGCCGGCAGCCCAGTGCGTAGTCGGCGTAGTAAATGTTCGTGGCGTTTCCAACATTGCATCCAGGACAGTCCATTTCATATATGTAACACTCTGATGGCGAGGGTTCCTAACGTCGGCCCCATTGGAAGACATATTGGCATGCACTGTGAATGATACCTACACAGGTACATGTTAGTACAGTGAGTTCCTTCTAGAAAAGGAGGCACATAAATTGAGTTATCGGCATGAGCTTGTTCAAGTGAAGCTGTCACTATATGCTAATATTTAAACATGAATATATGTAGCTTTGGTTGTTGCAACTTGAAGTGGCATAACATATATGCCAAGTAAATCGAGGTATGCAGCATACACTTGTGCAAGATCAGTTACTGCAACTGAATTTTGGCCTGTCAATTTTATTTTCAGGGTTTACATCATGAGCTTTAATTGTTCTATATGTGCCATCCAGTAGACCTTGGCAAAATACGCTGTGCTATATATGCTGCTTCGTCAATCTGGTTCCTTGTGGGGATCACTCCTGCCCCCTTGGCCTTCGCTCCCGGAGGAGGCGGGAAGGGGGCGAGGGCTTCCCACAGGGTGAGACAGAGTAGCGGGCGCGGCGCGAGGCGGCCTCCGAGTGACTCGACCTTCGCTGATATTGCCGAGGGTCGGGTCGTTCGGTGGGCGTCCGGGCCTCCGAAAGTAATCGACTGCTCAACGTGGGACAGAGTGAATGAAAAAGGAGTAAATGACACTTAAACTGGCCAACAACCGATCCCTTTCCTTGAGCCCGTACCCGGCTATTTATAGGAATACCAGGGGGCAGAGGGGCTGATTTACAATTTGGTACATGGTAGGTGGGGAAACACACACTTACAGGCGGGCCCCCACAGGGGCAGGCTAGTAACTATTCGTACATGGCTAGTACGGGAAAAACACCCTCGACTCTCTTTAGGCTTGGGAGCGTAGGGTTTCCCTGCGCCAGCCGCCGGTCGCCTACGTCCGCGGAGGGGGCTACTCCGGGGGTGTCCCCCCCGCTGCCTGCCTTCGCTGGTTCGGGGGCCCCTTCTGGTCCTCGGCCTCACCTGGTGACGACGAAAGGCAGGGCTTGCCCGAAGTGGGTGGAGCTCAGCCGTCCGCGCCTCGGCGGAGGGGACCTTCGCACTCGACCCTGCAAAACCTTGGCAAGACTTGTTAAGGGGGGATTAGTTCTTGGCCCCCGTAGTGAGGCCTGCGGGGCTGCGGGGCTGGCGGCGGGTCGTCCTCCCCAACAGCAGCCCCCTCGAAGGTCCGGTTCCCTCAGGGGGCGGAGCAGCGTCAAGATTTTTTTAGGAGGGTCCCACGGGGTGGCGTGCTTGCTACCCCATGGGCCCTTGCTTGCAGCGCGCCCCCGGCTGCTCGTGGGCCTCGCGGAGGTGGGCCTCGGCCCTCTTGCTCGTCTGGCGGGTGTGGCCGTCTGGCGCGTTAGGGTTTGGTTATTTTGGACGGACGTTGGTTGGCTTGGGAGAGGCGCGCGGATCGGGGTGGACTGTGCTTGTTTGGGGGTTACGGATGCCGTCCATTTGCCCAGTGGGGGCGGATCGGAGGGCTTGGCGTTGTTTTGGGATCCGGGCCGCGATCTTCGGGGGGTCGCCGTTGCTCAGCGCGCGCCCCTCCCCCTCGTCGTGGCCTATAAATACGTCTGGTAGGTGGGAGTTAGGGTTTGTGCTCACTCTTTTCGCCTTCACGCTCTTGCTTTTGCCCTTTGCTTCTATGCTCGGCCTCCGTTTCTGCCGCCGTAGGCCTGCTGCTTTTTTCCGCGGAGGCTTTTGCTCTTTCTATTTTCGGAGGGTGCCCCGCTTGCTTGTTCGTGCTAGGCTCCGATGGCTCGGATCGGGGGAGACGATGAAGCCCAAGACCGTCGTTGAGAGTTTCGAGTTCCCTCGAGCAAGAGCACCGAGAAGTCGTGAAGAAGTTTCAGAAGGATAGCAAGTGGTTTGGGAAGAAGGGGTACCGCCCTTCGGAGGGCGAGACGGTCCCCTCCCCCAGGAAGGTGAGGTGATCGTCTTGAAGAGTTTTTTTTCACGCGGGCTCCGCTTCCCCGCGTCGGACTTTGTGCTGGCGGTTCTGCGCAGGTTCAACCTCCGCTTCCACCAGCTGACGGCGTCCTGCTTCCCTCGGCTGGCCACCTATGTGTGGGCCTGCCGCTCCGTCGGTTTGGAGCCCACGGTGGATGGCTTCGTTGGCAGCCACGCGGTGCATACCCAGCCCCGCACCGTCAAGTCGACGGACACGGAGGTGTTTCGCGCCCAGTACGGCGTGTGCACCTTCATCCACCGGAACGGGGTGGAGGCCCCCGCGCCGGCGTAGCGGAACAAGTGGGCGGCCGATTGGCTGGACCACTGGTTCTACTACAAGCTCGAGGATGCGGAGGGGCTTTTCGGCACTCGGAGTCCGTCTCCATGGCGAAGGTAAAGCCGGTCAAGACGGAGGCCGCGAGGCGGGAGAGCCGGAGGCGCCGCGCGTCATGTCGCACCACGTGTGCGTCCGGGACCTGGTGGAGGAGTTTGCGGGGGCTCAGATCCAGCCCCTGTGGCGCGGCGAGACCTTCGTCGAGGTCCGCGAATCGGACCGCTACGCGCCCAAGGGGCTGAAGGCGCTGGAGGTGGACCTTGTGGGGATGTGGGAGTGGAGGCTGGCCGCGACGGCGGGCGGCGACAAGCGGGTTTGGCCGCTGGTCACGGCGGAGGCTACCTCTTGTGTCGACATCATGATCGGCAAACGGAGACTCGGAGATCCGCGCCAACCTCGCGGATCGGCACCGTGTCAACCGGGTGTTCGATCTGCTAGGGGTGGCCTATGAAGACGGCCGACGGAGGCCGATGCCGACGTTTTGGAGGCCGGAAAAAGGAAGAGGGGGGCCGCAACCCGGGCGTTCTTGAGCCCCCGGCTAAGAGGGCGTTGTCGCGTCCACCTCCGCGCGCCGCCGGAGGGAGGCGGGGCTCTTCTGCAGGCGCCAAATGATCCCGAACGGCGGACCTTGGCTTCCTCATTATCTCTGATGATGAGGATGCGGATGCGGAGGGCCGCGGCGGCCGGCCGGGAGGATGACATGGAGGGGCGGCGACGGCTCCGACTACGAGGAGATCGAGGAGGGACGGGAGGGCCATGATGGCGAGCCCTCCGGACGAGGGGTGATGCTTGACGGCGACGACGGCGACGGCGACAAAGAACGACGGGCGCGGTGGAGCGGGGCGGGTCTACCGCTGCCCTTCGCATGAGTACGCGGCAGCCCGCCCCTACCGGCGGTGCCATGTGGGGCGGATGGCGCCATGGTGGACGAGCCCACGGAGGTCCCCTCGGGCAGCGGCAAGTCACTCGGGGAAGCGGGGCCTTCGACGCTGCCCTACGTTGTTGAGTCCATCGGCATCGATGATGATCGGCGGGAGCTGCACACGGGCGTTGACCTCCGCGACACCCCTTTTGCAAGCACGGAGGTGGACCGGAGGCTCATAGGACGCGTCTTCGACCGCGTGCGGCTGCCGGAGGCGGAGATGCAGGTGGCTAACCGCCCCCTCCGCAGCATTCATGAAGACATTAAGGTGAAGACGGCGGAGCTGCTGGTGCTGCAGCGTGGGGCTGCGATCCACGAGGGCTGGGACGCCGTCGATCACGAGGATGCCTGCGGAAGGCCTCCGGACGCCCTCAAGGCAAGCGCGGAGGTCCGCAAGCAGGGAGGCCGCCCGACGAACTGGAGCTCCTCCGAAAGGAGGTGGCGGACCTGAAGGAGGGAGCGAAGGTCCTCCAGCGGGAGAACGAGCGTCTAGCGACGGAGGCTCAGGAGGCCCGCAAGGCCTGGGATGCGGAGGTGAAGGCCATGGCCACGAAGCTGAATGAGGTGGAGTTGTTGTGGTACACCGAGGCGGAGGCGTTCAAGGGGGCCCTTGACGCGTTCACAGGCGGGGTTGGGGCTGCTCCCTCGTCGGCCTTACCGAACCCGGACCCCTCCCTTGTCGGCACGTGGATGCGTCGTGAGGCCGCGGAGCTGCAGAAGGTGGTGGTCTGTTCGGCGACTTCGGACCCGGCGCAGCTGCGCTCGCCGAGTGCGCCGCCCATCTGCGGTCGCGAGCACCGGGGCTGCTCGAAGGCCGGACTGCGCATTTTCCCAGCCTCGACGAGGTTCGGGCCTCGGAGGAGGACCGGGGCGCGCGCGCCGCTACCGCCTTCATCAAGCGGTTTTGGTTCGAGGAGGGCGGGAGGCGGCGCTTAGCCCCGGAAGGCCGACCTCGCCAAGGTTAGCTATCCTTTCGTTTGCGCCCCATTGTGTTTGTTCTTTTTCTTTCTTTTGCTTTACCTTGGTTGTTTATCTCGTTGACTAACATCTTTGGTTTGGTGGTGGCCTAGGCTTCTGCTCTTCTTTGCCGGTGTGGAGGGTCCCCAAAGGCGGTTCGAGGTGGCTCGGGACGCCGGACAGGTTGGGGTGCCGGGGCGCTCTTGGGCGACTCCGGTGCCCCCGCCGCGGCCGAGGAGGTGGTTCTTGCGCCGCCCTCCGCGGGCGACGTTTCCGGAGACCACGGCCTCTTCCACTCCTCGTCCTTCGCCGACCGCCGCCTCCGCTTCGCTGCGCTCCTGGAGGCCGCGGCTGACGCTACTGCGCCTCCGACGTGTCCTGCCTCCGTGGGTGATGGAGGCGCGACCCCTCCGGCTGCCGATGCCACTGGTGCCCCTGACGCCGAGGTGGTCTAGAGCGCCTTAGGCATTTATCGTCTTTTGATTTTGTCAACCGTGCTTGTCGAACCCATGGCCTTCGGGCCTTTGCTATGAATGACAGATTTGATGACTTGGTCACCTTCGCTACGTTATGTTTTTAGTAGTTGTCTATCTTGTGGCCAAGTTTCTCGTTTTTACGATTGGGTTGGTGCGAAGTGGGGCTGATGGCGTATGCTGGTTGTTTTTGTGTTGGCCGCGCGCAGGTACAGGGGCTGTGCGGAGGGTACTCAACGTGGTTCCGCTGATGATGAATCGGCATGATATGTTTATTTCGGGAGACTTGGGTTCATGCGATGCAGCGGTTCCCTGGGCTGCCTTTCGACCGGTTTTGGTGGGGCCGGGTTCGGAAGTATGACATGGCCAACCAGGCCTCGGAGACCTTTTGGCGAACTCAAGACTTGACGAGTCGCCCGGTGGAGCGAGGTTCTCTTCGGAGTGGGTCCCGCCGCGGCTGTAGCGGGAGGATGATATCGAGGGCGACGAGGCCCGTTGCCATCGCGCTTGGGCATGCGGCTTCTTTGGGTTGACCCAAGGAGGCCGGTCGTCGTTCGAAACAGGAGGAAGTGGGCTTCGAGTGGAGCGATTTGGCGGAGGGTTTATCGGCGACACGTGTTAGGTGGTGACCTCCCGCTTGTTCTGCCGGGAGCCGATACCGAGGGCTCCGTTCTAGCCGAGGAGTCGTTGGAGGTGGAGGTGGTTGATGTGGAACTATTTGTGGAGCGTGTTGCGAAAGTGTTGGTTAGGGCTATTTTGCACGGTGTTGTGACCTCTGTAGCGGAAGATGTGTGCGCGGAGGGTGAAGGACTTGTTTGTCCACTGAAGAGCTATGTAACTTTGCTTGTTGTGCTGGGATGTGTATGTACAGTACTTTCGAAGTGTTATTTTCATTTGTTTTTTGCATGCTTGTCGAATGGTTCTGGCTTGTTCTTTTAACGCGGGATTCACGCGTTTCGGAGGTAGCCGCGTTTGACAGCGGCGTCCCCTGTTCCCCTTAGTGCGAGACTCGCGCGTTTCGGAGGTAGCCGCGTTTGACAGCGGCGTCCCCTATTTCCCTTAGCGCGAGACTCGCGCGTTTCGGAGGTAGCCGCGTTTGACAGCGGCGTCCCCTATTTCCCTTAGCGCGAGACTCTCGCGTTTGGAGGTAACGCGTTTGGCAGCGGTGGCGTCCCTATTTCCCCCAGCGTGAGACTCGTGCGTTTGGTAGCCGCGCTAAACAGCAGCGTCCCCTATTTCCCTTAACGCGAGACTTCGTGCATTTCGAGGTAGCCGCGTTTGGTGGCGTCCCTATTTCCCTTTAGCGAGACTGCGTGCGTTTCGGAGGTAGCCGCGTTTGGCAATGGCGTCCTGTTTCCCTTAGTGCGAGACTCGCGTTCCGAGGTAGCTGCGTTTGACAGCGGCGTCCCTGTTTCCCTTAGTCGAGACTCGCGCGTTTCGAAGGTAGCCGCGTTTGACAATGGCGTCCCCTGTTTCCCCTTAGTGCGAGACTCGCGCGTTTGAGTAGCCACGTTTGATGCGGCATCCCTATTTCCTTTTTAGCGAGACTCGTGCGTTTGGAGGTAGCGCGTTTGACTTGCGGCGTCCCTATTTCTCTTAGCGCGAGACTCGCGTTTGGAGGTAACCGCGCTTGACGGCGGCGTCCCTATTTCCCCTTAGCGCGAGACTTCGTGCGTTTGAGGTAGCCAGCGTTTGACAGCGGCGTCCCCTGTTTCCCTTAGTGTGAGACTCGCGTGTTTCGGAGGTAGCCGCGTTTGACAGCGGCGTCCCCTATTGAAAGGTCCTAAATGGCTAGAGGGGGGTGAATAGCCTAATAAAAATGTCTACAAAACACTAGACAAACTTGTTAGAATAACAAATGGCGATATAAGCGTTTGCTCTAGCTCTACTTGTCGGCAAGCCTTCTATTGACAATTCTAGTTGCTATAGTCTCTAATTCACACAAAGAGCTATGTCTCTACTTTACCACTAGGTGAACAAGTTAATTACTCTAGCAACCTAAACAAGTCTACACAAGCTACACAAGCACAATATATATATTAAGGTAAATGCAAGGTAGAGAGAAGGTTTTATACCAATGTGTCGAGGTAAGTCAACCAATCACCGTAGGATGAATATCAATATGAATAATGAAGCCAATCACCAACGGATGACAAGAGACAATTTGAGACACAATGATTTAACCCGAAGTTCACTTGAGCACCCTCAAGCTAGTCTCCGTTGTGCCGACCTTCTCACGTGTGGGGCAAGGTGGAGCTCACTTCTAGCCAAGTGCCTTTAGGCTACTTGCACCCAAAGCAAACGAGAGGTACCCAAGACACGAGCAATGTATTACTTGCACTTTGTCTTCCCGACGAGGAGTGCGTGATCCTCTCACAAATCACCGGAGGTGGCCAAGAACAATCACCAACTCTTGCCAACGCCTCCACCAATCTCCAAACCGTCTAGGAGTGGTGCTCTCCAAGAGCAATAAGAAATCCACAATTGCAATAACCACCTAGTGCCACAAATATGAATCCCGAAATGCAATGCACACTAGGGTTACCCTCAAATCCTCTCAAGAACTCAAATCCACCAACGGAGTGGAGAGGAGAGGGAAGCAATCCTCTTGGAGCCCTCAAAACGCTCTCTAGCACAAGCTCACTCGATTAATTTCAGCTCAAATCAATAGATCGAGGGAGGAGGGGAGAGGAGCTCTTTTTCTCTTGTTCTAGGGTTTGGAAAGAGGGAAGAACAAGCTCACTCTGAAAATTCGGAATGCCAAGAGAGAGAGAGAGCAGAGAGGGGAGCAGCTCACTTTTATATGCACTGGAACAGCAGCTCCAACGGTTAGATGCAGAGCTCCCCACGCTCCTCGCCAACGGGCAGAAACACGGCAGCAGCGGCACCTCTCTGTTCTCAACCGACGGCAGCGAAGGAGATTTTTGTCCGATAGAAAACGGACGAGTGCCGAGCGTCGATGGAAACGGACAAGTTGAATAGCTCTTCGTGTCATGGGCCAGCGTCGTTCCAACGAGCAGCAGTCCTGGCTCTCGGCTTCGTGACTTGGGCCTCAGCTTCGTCGACGGGCCGACCTGCCAAACCACCAGCGCCATCCAGTAACGAACCAGCAGCAGCTCAGCACATGCTTCTTTTTTTATTTCCAATTGCTCCAATTTGCCGAACAGCAAGCAGGCAAGCTTGGTTCGGTAATCAAGCTTCGTTCGGCAAGCAGGCTTTGTTCGGCAAGCTGCAAGCTGCGTTTTTTTACCGACCGGACCTAGGAAACCGCCGGGGTCGGAAACGTAAACCGGTCCGTTACCGGTAAACCGGACGGTTACCGGACGGTTTGAAATTTGAATTCAACTGAATTCAAACTGCGCCGGCGAACGGTAAAAATCCGGTAAACCGGGCGGTTTAAATTTATACCGCCCGTTTTGAGCGGTTTACCGGCGGTTTGAGCAGTTTGAACGGTTTTTTCAAAATTCAAAATGTGATTTTTTTTATAAAATGCTAAAAAAATTCCTAAAAAATACTTCATGATTTGTAGAATCCAATGATGTCAAAATTACTTAAATTTGAGTGTGTTTAGTATGTTTTTCGACCTTCATGATTTAATGGGCCTTAATGGGCCGGCTGTGTATTTTTCTTTTTCTTTTTTTTCAAACTTAGATTTGAAATTTTTTATACCAAACCAACTCCAATTTGACAAATTTTTACACCCTTGGCTTCTATAAATCACGAACTATTTTACAGAATTTTTTTCAACGATTTTTTTTAAATTTTAAATTTTGAATTTGCCTTCTTTTATATCGGCCGGTCCGTAACCGGACCGGCCCGGTATAAACGGTAACCACGGTTTACCGCGGTAAACCGTCCGGTAGAAAAAAACGCAGGCTGCAAGCATGCTTCGTTCGGCAAGCAAGCAAGCTCGCTGGCCGGTCGTCAACAATTCAGACTGTGCTAGTGTCAAGCAAGCTAGCTAGCACGTGAATGTGTTCAACATATATACGTATATACAGCATGTGCAAGTACAAATATTTCCAACGTCCAAGCTGGAACGTGAAAGTGCACACCATGTATATGTGTATATATTGCTCTTCCTTTTTTTCTTTTCCAAATATTCAATTAATTCTTGATCCAAATAAAATGTCATCTCATCCGAAATATGTCAAACCTCTTGAGCATAAATAGATGACATTTCTCAAACCTTTCCGAGGAGTTTCTCATCAAGTCGCCACGTCACTAACCCATATGCATATGCAATTTGAAATTCAAATAGGTGGCACTAGGTGAGTAAAGCGATTATGATTTTCTCCTCTTTATAGTACGGTTATTTATCCTAAATCACTCACACCCTCTATGGTGTCTTGAGTGTAAAATCAAAATGGCCCTATAATTATACCTTTGCCTTGAGCCCATTTTGGTCCTCGAAACCACTCCAAGTTGAGCACTTGATCATCTTTTAGATCACCGCGATCCATCCACCATGACCACCGTGCATCACACTTGGGTTGACCAATCTCCAACTAATCAAACACTTAGCATAGAGAGATTAGTCCTAGGGTGTCACTAATTAGCCAAAACCAATCTAGAGATCTTCAATCTCCCCTTTTTTGGTAATTGGTGACAACCCGCATAAAGATTTTATGATTAAGGGTTTTTGAACCTATCATGGTTGTCCAAGCATTTTGCTTACAATCATAGGATTGGACAAACATAATAAATTCGGTTTTGGTAGCATGAGCTCCCCTACATGTATGCCTAGAGTTTGGTATAGGCTTAGCATACATGTATGAATATTGAAATTAGGGAGTGAGCCATGTTACCAAAATGATGCTTAGGGTGAAAGAATGGACCTTTGAAGCGTGATACCAATCGAGTAGCGCCTTTCTCACCATACAAGCATCATGGATAACTAGATATTTCATCAAAAACTCAAAGTACCTCGTGAGATCATATTATAAGCATAAGTACTTGAAAGCGAAAATCGAAATATCTAGGTACCACTTAAGCATGCTAGTTGATCAATCATCAATGAAGTTACCACTAGCATACATCACCACTAGCATACATCACACAAGCATGTATATAAGGAATTTAAATACATGTGCAAGAGCAAGTCATATGTTAGTGCACAAACAAATGTAACAAATGGGCTTATGAGCTTGCTCCCTACTTGTGTGCTTTCAAAAATTTTGATCCCCTTCTAATCTTTATGCACTAATCTCTCCCCCTTTGTCAACAATTGACATAAAAGGATTGATCGGGTTCTTTTGATATTGGAAAGATTAGTTTTCAACTTTGGCCAAATTTAGATAGCTTGCCATATATGTAATTCGGTTTGAACCAAAGACAAGCTTTTTCACACCTCATGAAAGGGTTATCATGTCTATGTTGAATCACATATTTGACAAAATATTCAAATTCAACACTTGAGATTGCAAGCCCACAAGCATGTCATATGTCATCACTAGACCAATCAAGCATATAGAAACAATAGTGATGGCACATATACATTGAAATTCATTGCTTTTCCATGAATGCAACCTAAAAGAACAAGTTGTATGTCTATATGTTCTAACAAGTCCTTAGATATCATGATGACATGTCAAACAATTTCACCTTTGCTTTGGCTCGGTGGAGAGGCATGTCACATATGTGGGGTGCATTCAACTCATATTGGAGAAGTCAAGGATGTTCAATTCATTTCTAAGCTTGCAAAATCTCTTCTCATCAAGTGGCTTGGTTAATATATCGGCAAGTTGATCTTCGGTACCAATTGGATGGATTGCAATATCTCCTTGTTGTTGATGCTCTCTAATGAAATGGTGCCTTATATCAATGTGCTTAGTTCTTGTATGTGTAGGCACAAAAATCCCCTTTCTTGGCACACACCGACAAGCCTAATAGTCGGGCTTTACTCGACCGCCTCGAAAGTGTCTTGAGGCGTGCCATCAATTTGACCTTGTTAATTGACAAGGAGGTAAACGTGAGATCTGGAACATGCCGGTGAGACCAAGATAGTTCCGCATGTATGGCTCTAAGGCGGATGTAAAGACATATAGCTATGAAAGCTATCGTCGATGAATAATGAATGCATTCGGTAAACATATATGAAGATACGATGTAATAACAATTGCCGAATGATCATAAAAGACATGTTTGAACAAATAAAGTCGATCATCATGATGTGCCATCGTAAATCTCTATTGCATAGATCGAATTAATTGACAACATGATAAATAAAAGAACATAAATCATAAATATCATTATAGACACTTATGACACGTGAAAGCACAACCGTGTTCGGCAAGCTTGCCGAATCGGGTCCATGAAGAACGAACTACCCTACGTAAAAACCTATCGATTAAACTGATCTCTAGTCCACCGGATGACTAGCTCTAGAGTAACCGAAAGATGCAGATCCACCGGATGACACGATCTGTCAAGATCTAAACGTATACGAACCCACAACACGTGACAACTTAGATTGATCTAATCTCGGCTATGATAAACAGATAGATCTAGTAACACACGAAGATAAACGATGAAAGCGCTAGGAGCAACTAGATCTATGATAAGATAAAGCCGAGAACTTTCGATCTAAATTGGGCAAAAAAAGTGTGTGCAAACATAATTAAATAAACAAATTGAAAGCATTGCAAACACGTGGTAACTTAATGAATTCATTAGATCTTGCCAAAATCTGATGAAGCCGATAACTAGCTCTAAGCCAGACCTTAGCCCACCGGATGGCTCATGATCGACAAAAGAACCCTCTTGCCCCTGATAGCTTAAATCCGCCTGACGATACTAAGCGTGAACAAGACTTCTTGCAATAATCTAAATCTGCCTGACGATACTAGACATGGTGCAAGGTTGCCGGTACTTACGGAGGTCGACGGGACGATGAATCCTCTCGCAGTAGATCGACGACACGACTAGACTCGAAGGGTGGCCGGAGCCAAGGCACGGAGCCGGGTTTGTTGTATTGATTTGGTAGATTTCTTTTACAATGGCGAGAGGTACATATTTATATCCTAGACTGCTGACCTCTCGGACGCATACAAAACTTGGCCCCAAAGCTATACCTAAACATAAGGAAATAAAAATACCTAAGATACATGGACTCTAGCTCTCGTTACGTAGAATCCTTAACAATGAAGTCTTGCTGGCCGACGCGTCTTTTCCTGTTGTGGCCCAATCAGCGCTCAATCACCAAAGATATTTGACGTAGATGTATCATCTTGCCGAGCGTAGATAATCGAGCACAATATCTGACCGGTCATGTATACCTGTATATGACACGTATATTCTCAAGTTTAATTCTTTCCTTCACCGACTAGTATCGTGCCCCCCTTTTGTCCCTTATGCGGCCTCAACGTGACGCTCCATCTTGTACGTATATCTCAGCCACGTATATGGATATATCTCTTGAGTCTCCCATTAGCAAATATATATTTCCTCTTCTTCTCCGTTATCGAAGCTTGCTCGACCATCATCTCTGTTTTGGCTTGATCAGAAAAGACTCGTCGTAAAGCCGGTCTCCTAAAAATAGCACCCGCATGCATGGTCTTCTTTTAACCTCTCGGCTTTTTCTTGTTTCACGTGATGGCTTTAATTGGCAACACACGCACATAGCCGAATGCCTGGCTCCGAACGCAGACATCTGATTGCTGAATGCCGAACACCCGACCGCTTCTGGGTTGCCAAAATTCGGTGTTAACATAGGCCCCCCAAGTTCGGAGTATGAATTTTCATGCACTACAAGAAATCTGACTTTTTATGACAAATTCCCTCGTGACGGGGCTTGTTTTCGTCACATAATGTAACATAATATGACACAAAAATTTGTGTCGTCATAAAAATATGAGCGTCGCGAAGAATTTATGACGACACCAATTGTTGTGTCATAGAAAGCTACCAAATTTCGTCACAAATTGTCATTCGCCCAGAGTCGGTTGACGGAAGCGAATTTATGACGACACTTACAGTTTTTATGTGACGACAATGGTACGTCACTGAACGTTTTATCAAATATGATGACCCCCCAGTGTCATAAAATACCCAAAAGTAGGAGCTGGACCCTTGACCTAGGTCTGTTGGACTCGTGTAACACCCTAATTTTAATTTTTTGCAAGTTTATAAAAAATCATTAGAGTTTAATTAGAATATGGTCAAATAAATAGTGGAGGAAAATTTATAGTTTATAAAGTTAATAGTTATTCCTGTTGCATTCATGCTGCTTACATATTTTTATTTAGTGGAAATAATTATTTAAAATTCGATTTAGGTTCGACTCGATCTTTACTCTATTTTATAAAAGAAATAAATATGTAAAAGGTTTTGTAAAAGAAACCCAAGTTTCATTCCCAAAATACCCATAAATAAATCAAAATAATTTACCAATTTATTCGGTAAGAAACATGTTTAAATTTGAATTAGAAAAGGGATTCTCCTCTCCTGGCCCAAAGCTCCCGTGGCCCAATAGCCAACAGCGGCCCAAAGAACCGCAGCCCCCACAACCCTCCCCCTCTCAAGGACCGACAGGCGGATCCCATCTGTCGAGTCCGTTCCCTCTCTCTCGCAGGTCCACGCCGCGTGGGCCCGTGGTCGGCACCTTCCCCACCTCTGTCGGGCCGTCCCTCCTCTACCATCATCGGGACGCCGAAGGACCAAGGGCGCTCGCGCACCCTAATCCTTCCAGACTCCGTCAGCGAGTCCACACGCCTCTCCTCCCTTCGCGCTACTCCCTGGACGGCGTCTCGGGGGCCGAACAAAGACGGTCCGCGTCGATCTGTTTCACCTCGCCATCACCGGCATGGACCGAGCTCTGTGGCCGGCCCTCCTTTCACTCCATTTTGCCAATTGAAGAGTCCTGGAACTCCACACGAGCATTCCACCGCCATTACTTCCATTCCCGTTCCTCTCTCTCTCTAAGTAGTGCAAATCGCCGCCGCCACCGCCATTGAAGCTAGCTCGGCCGCCACCTTAAGCTCGCCGCACACACCTCCGTTCGCCTTCCCCGTCCTCACCGTTGGTTCGGCAAAGACAAGGCAAAAACTCTACACCGCTTATCGACCTTAATCGAGCCTCCGGCGCCTTATCCGCGAGCACACCGGAGACATCCGCCGCCGTCCGTCCGTCCGCCACGGCACAAGTGGCCGAGCGGGCACCCCGAGCCCCTCAAAGACAAGTGTACATACCCCATTCTATATATGACATGTGGGCCCAGCGTTTCAATGACATGTGGGCCACAAGATGTTCATCAGCCTCTCTTGCTCCCTGTCATTTGTTGACACATTTATTTTTTAATCCTTGGCAAAATCTTGTAACAAGTTTTTCTCCTACATGCTAGCTCAAAATCTAATGGTTTTTTTCTAAAAATTTCTAAAATCATGATCTATCAATCTAATGAGTTTGTTTTGGTCAAACTTTCATGTAATAAAGTTTGAACAATTCAAAAGTTAACTTTATAAAAAAAGTACAACTCCAATCCAAAAATTGAAGCTCCAAATGACTTCGGTTGCAAAAGTCATGAACACAACATTTGTTCAACTCATGAAGACCAACATTTCTTATTTTGGCCATTTTCCCATTTGACAAAGTGGTAGTAAAGTACTTCATAAATTTTACATTCCTCGTTAGAGTTTCATCAACATCTAGTGAGATATGTGATTTCTGTGAACAAAGTTATTGTCACTTTGTCGGATGAACAAACAACCAAAACAAGATGTGTAGATAGTGATGAGATATGCAATCTTTGTGTTCATCACTTTTAAATTTGAAAGTATTTAGTACCCCAAATTGTAGCACCATTCTCAAAAATTTGGAAATTCAAAATTCAAACCATCAAAAAAGGGTCAAATGGAAAAATATCCAAAACAAGCAATGTAGATTTGGACGAGTTGAACAATTTTGTTTTAAACATTGTTTCCATTTTCTATAGTTCAGTACCCCAATAATTCATTTGAAATCCTAATAACAAAAAAGGGTCACTTACAAGTGGACCCGCTGCACCAGAACCACATTTGGCGCAGCCCCAGTCCGGCCACAGACAAACTGGGCCCACCCATCAGGCCCAAAATTTCGCGGACGCCCGGCTTTCTCTCCCGCGCTCTCCCTCTCGCCGACACATGGGTCCCACCCTGCCTCCCGCTCAAGCCACCCAAGCCCCAGGGCCTTATCCTCTTGCCCAGCCAGACTTGGGCAAAAAATCCCCAATCTCGTCCGCTCGACTCGCCACCACGCCCACCGCACAGCCTACCGCCGCCGCCACCACTCGTCGCCGCAGCGCTCGTCGCCGCACCGTCCACCGCCACGCCGCCCGCCTACACCGCTCGCACTCCCCACAGACTAGCTCCCCAACCCTAGCGCCGCCTCCTCCTAACCCTAGCGCCGCCTCCTCACAAACCCTAGCGCCGCTGAGCATGGCCACTTCCTCCTCCCTAACCCTAGCGCCGTGTCCTCACAAACCCTTGCGCCGCCGAGCATGGTCTCCTCCTCGCTGCTCGCAACTTAGCGGCGCCGGGGCCATACCTCATGCCGCCGGAGGACCACCGAGGCGCAGGCTGGAGCCGTACCTCACGCCGCCGGAGGACCACCGAGGCGCAGGCCGGAGCCGCACCTCAAGCCGCCGGAGGACCGGGCTCCCTCAGCGGCGCCTCAATGGAGCAGTAGGTAACGAGGCCGGCATCACGGGCTCCCACAGCGGCGCCCCGACGACAATCTCCCTCAGCTCTGCTTCGTCCTCCCATGGTACATTTCAGAGATTTACTAGCAGCTAACAATCATTCTGGTAGCTAAGCCTTTTCTGGATTCTGGTAACTTGCGTAGGGTCACTTAAATTCCTGATTTTGCTCGGTTCAACATATGAATCTGGTAGCTAAGTCTTTTGTGGATTCATGTGGTCCGAGCTTGTGTTGTATCATTCCTGGATGCATGTAGCTCTGAGCTTGTGTTGTGGTAGCTCTGAGCTTTGACAGATATCAATCACTTTTGGATGCAAGCTATGTTGTCTTGGCTAATTGTTAGTTGACTGATAGTTTTGTATGTATCAGGATACTGAAGTGAATGGCTAGCTTGTTTAATGCAACCATTGTCTTGCTTCAGTTACAACTGTAGGGAAATGTTTACTCATTATTCATTCACATGCTTCTTATCTCTGAAAGTTGGTGAATGCTTTGGAATTTTGTATTGCTAAAGATGCAGCAAGTGTGCTTTTACCATTTAGACATGTCTGTTCATGTAATCTGGGTTTGGTCACTAGCAGGCTCTCATGTAATTTAATTGTCCACATTGACAAGGAATGCATATGGCTTCATAGGTGTTGGCAAATTTTGTGTAGTGTTTCGGCAGTGATTTCTGTTGCCATTTCTCATACTGGCAACATTCATAGTTGATTTGATTTATGTGAGTTGATCTGCTGTGTATGCAGAACAAGCCTGTACTGCATAGTTGAAAAAATATTTAACAATTTAGAAAAGGTGTGATTTCTGTAGGTCTTGTCGTCGCTTCCTTCATTTGTACAATTATACTACAAAAGATATTATCATCCTTTACAATTGGTTGTTGGATAACCTGCTTAATAACTTGCGCTCTAGTGTAGTGATCAGAGTCCATGCAGTTTAAAATGAAATGTTTTAAAATCTGAGTCCATGCGCTGTAGTGTAGTGATCAGAGTCCATGCCCGTAGACCACTTCTGGACTGCCATAACAATGTTAAAATGAAATGTGTTAAAATCTGATCGATGACCTTTACCCAATATAGATTTGTTCTTTTAGCATCAATGGTCTGGATAAGCTCATGACTTGTTTCTATTTGTTTCTGTGGTAGCAGTTTTGCAGTAGCGGCTGTAGCAGTTGCAGCTCGGTTTGCAGGTGAACAGCAGCAACAAGCTAACAATTGCTTTTAGACTTGCGCTTGACAAGTTGGACCTCTGGTGCTTGCTTATGTTTGCAGTGCCCGGTGAGCAGCCCCACCGCCGTACTCCTCTGTCTGTTGAGCTGCAGCAGCGTGTCAAGTTCTGAATTTAGTCTCTTGCTAGCAGTCCAGCACCTAGTAGTGTTCGTTCTTGAGTTCAAGCCTGGTACTTTAGTAGCTGTACTTGTTATCTTTGAAATCTTATGACGAAACCACCACGATCGCTCTCAAGTAAATGTTTGCAGTTCTTTACCTGATACGTGCAACTCTGAATTTAATTTACCTGATACGCACTGCTTTGTTACAGACTGAAGTTCAAGGTACCAGCGTTTCTTAGCATAACATTACCCAATATGTTGTAGATCTAAAATAAAAATGGTGTTGCATGCCAAGCAAATAGATCCACAGATTCAAGTACCTAAACATAAAGAAACCTGCATGTGTGCATGTGTGCATCAAAGTAATCCAAGTTTTTTACCCACTTGCAGAGGCCTAAATACAATGACATGGAACCAGATGCTATTGATTTCTTTGGAGAATGTATGACTAGTCCCACGAATGGCCGTACTCCTCTTTCTAATGAAATATATGTAACTTACAAAATGATTATATGCATGTACTATACTCAAGTAATTGCCTAGTTCAATACTGTTCTATGACATTGTTATTAATTCCATTCTTTTTGTGTAGGAAGAAATGGTGGTAGAGAAGGAAAGAGAGCCAGAAGAAGGAGAAGCAGAGAAGTCTCCCACCAAGATTGTTGCTGAAAGTCTGAGCCATGTCAGTCGTTCATCCACCTTTCTTCCAAACATTGGTGTCACTCGATCGTCCAAGACTGCCCCGTCATCGGCAGCAATAGAAGCACGCCTGCAAGCTCAGTTTGAGGCAACACTTCAAGCTGAAAGAGAGGAAGCTGCTAGGAAGCAGGAAGAGCTGCATGCGCAGCTTCAAGCTCAGCAGGCCGCACTTGAAGAAAACCAGAGCTTGCTGCGCCAGACCCAAGACGAAGTGAAGGAGATGAGTAGCAGGTTTGAAGAAACCAATCAACTCTTGCGAGCTGTCCTGAAACTTCAGAAAGATTGAGGTATGAATGCAGTTTCTGAGGATGAGGCCTTTGCCTTGGCTTTTGCTACATTGCTTCGAGTTTGTCTGTAGTTGAAACTTGGTCGAATTATGTTATATGTTATTTCCTCTAGTGGATCCTGGAACTATGTGGTGGTTCCTAGAACTAAGTGGTCGAGCAAGTCTGTAGGAACTATGTTAAGTGTGCTGGAACTATGTGGTTTGAACCTGTTAAATGTTTCTATGCCCGATGGCTTGTCTATGTTTTGTGCCTTGTGATGTCCATTCTGTGGATCATGGCATGTGTTGATTGTGAATGATATATGCGTGTGGATGATGGCTTCAGTGGATTATGTATCTGGATGATGGCTTCAGTGGATTATGTATCTGGATGATGGCTTCAGTGATGTATATATATGTATGGTGCTTTTGTAATCTGTGATGAGACAAGTTTGTCGTCACTGAATATATATGCCACGCTCTGTCATGAATGAAAGATAATTTGTGACACCAGAACTCATCCTAAACATGTGTGTGATCACCATGCAAACAAGACATAATGTCTTGTCACAAAATACCTTTGAACTATACATGACGTTGGCGGCGTCATAGAAAGTCACTCAAATCCTGTCCCCAAACGCACAATATGTGACGCTGTATACATAACGTGACACGTTGACTAAACAAAATGTGACACACGCTGGTGTCATAGAAGGTAACAATATGTGACAATGGACCTACGTTGTCACAAAAGGTTTTAATCTTTTGTGACGATGTAAGAAATATCATCACGCGGAACTTTTTATGACGCTCATTATATGACGACCGGCGTGACACGGCCTTCTCGTCATAATATACTTTTTATGACACATTTTGCGCTTTATGTGACCAAAGTGGTTTGTCATACAAGCCAAGATTTCTTGTAGTGATGCTTCGAACTTATTTTGATCCAAAATAGTCTTCCCTTGATGCACTATCGTTACCGGTGAGTCCCTTTTTGCCCTTGAAAGACGCCTACTTGGAAAGACAGCTTCTACCATATTCCCACTTTCCTACATGTAAGCCCCCGTAAAACAATAACTCTCACTACTACAAAGACGTTGTTTTGTCACGGATGCGTTTTTACACTACAAAGCGAGCTTCTCATTTTGAACTGGGATTAAAGTTCCTATTAGTCCCGGTTGGAACTACCAACCGGGAGTAAAGCTCTTGGAGGAACGATGTGCGAGGCAACTTTCATCCGGAGGAAACCTTTAGTCCCGTTCTAGCCAACAACCCGGACTAAAATAAGACATTTAGTCCCGGTTTGAATTCTCAAGCTTTTAATCCCGGTTTGAGAGTAGGACTGGGATGAAAGGTTTTGGGTTGGGTCCAAATTTGGCCCAAATCGCGACTTTTAGTCCCGGTTGGAATATACAACCGGGACTAAATCTTTTTTTTTTTTTTGAGGCAACATCACTTTTGCACAAAAGGACCCCCGAGATTTTATTATATTATGACCAACATCGTTAGCGTAATATAGAATTACGTTTTCAGAACTTGAATTCGTAGTTTTTGTTTTCTCTTATTCAAAATATGTTTTCGTTTATTAACACATTTGCGTATTCCATGATATTCCAAAGTGGTTTTGGCCTCAAACTTTTTTCCACGCTTTCACATGCCCTCGTGTGCGTGAACTGCCAAGTTTGATAATTTTTGAAATGGTTTGGTATTTTTTCAGTTTAATCGATTTTCCACGCAAGTTCTCCCTAATTAATTATAAGTTGAACTGAGTCCACCCCAAAAAAGATCTCGAAACGGTGCCAAAATTTGTGAACGTCTCTTGTGCCCTAGGAGACGATGTTTTGGGGGAGCTGGGTGCAAAGTCCTGTTGTTTTCTATACGAAACGCCATGGTTTGTCGCACGCAGGCCTTGAGAAAAATGCAATAATTCAAATAATCAAGAAAAAAAACCTAAGATTTTGCGTGGGATCATATTTTGGGTGTATATGAGCACAAAAAAAAAAAAAAATCAGATAATTTTAACACCGGTAGTCCCAACATCCTTCACGAGGTATACGTAACCTTTCACGAACAATGTCTCTTCACTTAGGTTCTCCATGATTCCGAGGTCCACGCCGTATTCCAAAGTGTGGTTTTGGCCTCAAACTTTTTCCCCACGCTTTCGCATGCCCTCGTGTGCGTGAACCGTCAAGTTTGAGATTTTTTTGAATTGGTTTGGTATTTTTTCCGGTTTAATCAATTTCCACGCTAGTTCTCCGTAATTATAAGTTGAACCGAGGCCACCCCAAAAGGATCTAAAACGAGTGCCAAACTTTGTGAGAACGTCTCTTGTGCCCTAGAAGACGAAGTTTTGGGGAGGTGGGTGCAAAGTCCTATTGTTTTCCATACGAAACGCGCCATGGTTTTATCGCACGCGGCGCGGAGAAAAATGCAGTAATTCAAATAATCATGAAAAAAAAACCTAAGATTTTGCGTGGGATCATATTTTGGGTGTACTAGGAGGACTCTCCGCGTTCTTCTGCGGGAAGCAATTAGTTGTTTTCCTTGAGGATCAACTGTAACCATTTGGTTTAGATCAAGCTTTCTTTTTTGCTTGTGAGTTGCTGCAAAATGGAAGAAACGATATATCCTGTGAGGTTAGTTGAATTGGAGTACTTTAGTACAAACTTGACATGATATGATTGACGACTCATTCACATGATAGCCTCCTTTGATCATATATAATATACTAAGTTGCTAGGCAGTAACCAAGATTCAGACATGTTACAAAGGCTGAGCAACTGAAATAGTAAGTTGGTAGCCAGTAACCAAGATTCAGAAAAAGAGGCCTCATCTGGCAGTTCTCGTGGAATTAAAGTTTAACATTCCAGATCATCATTGTTGATCTCCAAGAGTAGAAAGAAAAGCTGGTAAAATATTGTTGTCCATGATCTGACAACATTGGTTTATTCTTGATCAGACATTTAAAGTAAGCATTCTTGAACAGTATGATTCATCTCCCAGAAAAAATAGGATGATTCAGCTCCATTTTCTATTTGTCTTTCTGTAAATGGTCACATATAATTTAAATGTGGCTCATTCAAAGGGAAAAAGGATTTGTTTATAGCTAATAGGATTATCAGAATAGAGCTTGAGAAGACTCACCTTGGGTTCGAAATAATATGAAATATTGGTGGATGGAATGATCCTTGATCAAGTTGCAGTTTTAGGATGAACCTTTTTTTAAGTACTAATTGTGCAATTTAATTTTCCTCAAGCCAGTATTCAAGTGTTGTATGAATGTCCGATTGTATTATTGATTAACTATCCCATTGTATTGAATTTTATTTTAAAATTAGGTCGCATTAATTGGACTAATAAGTTCTCTAATGGCATAAATGTTCATCTAAACCTGGACATTTTGTTGAATATCAATGGTTAAGC
The DNA here is from genome assembly GCA_015847255.1 of Hyparrhenia diplandra. Taxonomy (NCBI): domain Eukaryota; kingdom Viridiplantae; phylum Streptophyta; class Magnoliopsida; order Poales; family Poaceae; genus Hyparrhenia; species Hyparrhenia diplandra. Next base: position 315,207 of record JADLZK010010999.1, on the reverse strand, counting down.
TTGAATTTAGACCATATATGTAACTGCTGGGCGACATGGAACATCGTATTCCATTAAATTTCATAAATGGAGATGTGGAATAGGAGGCCATCTTTTACAGATAATTAATGATGTAGAAACTATGAAGTATTATTTACCTGTCCTGGGCTGATGTAGATTGCATATTTTTAGTCGATGGAGGCTGAGGATCAATTGGAGCCACCTGGTTAACATTGAGGTTTTGCTTTCCCTGTGAGCTGCTGTGAGATGGAAGAAAAACCGTAAACTTTCATCAGTTTCGCTGAGTCATTTTCAGAGGGTCAGCTTGAGCAGTAGGTCATAGTAAAAAAGCCATGTTTGGTATTATTTGTAGCGCAAACTTGGAAACAGGACCATGGTTTGAGAAACCAAACAGGTTGCTATGGTCAGACCAAACAGATCCATGGTTGCGCAGAACCTCTCAAGTTTGAGTCAATAGGTAGATAGATTCTTGGCCCAAGAAAGCAAATCACAATAACCGTAAACTTTCATCAATTTCGCTGAGTCAGATTCTCAGATTGTCAGCTTGAGAAGTAGGTCACAGTTAAAAAGTCATGTTTTGTACTTGCTTACGTTTACTTGACAAATTTCAGAAAATGAAATGAAATTGCATACTGTAGGGTTTAAAATGCACAGATGAGATAATCAGCAACCTCCCGGTTGTCCTTGATCTACCTGTTACACTAAATCAAAACAAAAAATGTTCTTTCTCTGGATTGCAAATACGATATGTAACAGGTAAAAATTTAAAAGAAACCTGATTTGGACAACGAACCTGATTAAAAGATTAGATGGTATTCTTCATGGTCAATCTTGACAACTGGCACAAATCAAGCATCCTAAAATTCTGTATGAAGTTCCCTGCAAAATTAGAGGGAATTGTTAATGCCAATTATGGGTATGAAGGAGGAATACAAATGGATTAAGAGATGTCGATGTATGTGTTGGTCATGCAGAACTTCATGTTCCTATCGAGGCTTCTCTACAGGTCCTTGTCATCCGTTAGCTGCAACAGCTTCTTCAGCAGACCGGCCATGATGGTGTGGCTGTGCACCTTATTTTTGAAAACCAAGAGCATAAGTCCGTTAACACTTCATATGATAACCAAAATGGCAGCAGATTTCAGATGAACAGAAGACATACGACAATGTCTAACAATTTTTTTTTTCCTTTTTCAATTAAATAAAATTGCATTGCTAATATTGCTCTACTTTTTCAATCACCTAAAATTGCATAACAGTATGACGGCAGATGCGCTAAAAACATATTGTAAATTCTGAGAAAATTAGAGAAAAAAAGGACTTGGCAGGTTTCAGTCAACTACTCAAAGTGCAGTACTAACATATAATATGCAATTCAGGAGAAACAACACCGTAACATATGGATCTATTAATTCTGAACTCATGAATAGCTGTATTTTAATACAGTCAGTTAGACGCTTCTTGGAGCATTCAGAATGGATGGCTTCATGCATCACAGTCTACTGGATTACACGTCTGTTCTACCATTGTATCATCTGCGTGCTTCACGACAACAATATATGAACTGTATATATTTTGGAGAGGAACCTGATTCGAAGATCTAACAGCTCAAATAATAATGCATGGACTCTGAATAGATAAGCAGCATAACAGTTGGCACCAATGCACCAATCTATAACTGTGTATCACGTAACCTGCACAAAATTAGAGGGTAATCGTAGATGAGCTAAAATGTTGATTATTTCGAAATTGGAAATATGGACACAACAGAACATACAAACGCACCTTGAACTCCGATGGGGATGATAATCTGAGAGAATATCGACATGGAGTATAGCTATAGCATACATATAAATATATGAATAGAAGACTTGGAAACGAAGAGGCATAATCAATTATGATTAATCATCGGTTATACAGAAATAATCCAAAGGGAAGGGCAAGAACGGCGGGAGTAAAGAAGGGGATGAGAAGGCTGTCCATGTGGGTCGGTGCAGGAAGGTCGAGATGTCGGAGGAGAGGACCACACATGTGCAGGATGACGGCGACAGGGCGTAGTAGCTGCAAGAAGGGGAGGGGAAGGGCGACGCTGTGGATGGGCGCACAGGGGCGGCGGGCTAGCGGAACTTGACCGGTAGGCGGGAGGCGGCGCTGGAGGACCGGGTGGAGGTGGAGGGTAGGGAAGGCAGCGCCGGACGACGGGGTGGAGGAAGAGTGGAGGCGGAGGGTTGGGGAAGGGCAGCGGGTGGGCGACTTGTCCACCGACGCGGCGCCGGAGGACGGGGTGGTAGAGATGGGATCCGTTCCCCGCAGATGTGTTTCCTTCGCGGCGCCGTAGAGGGGAGCCGAGGAGTTGGAGATGGGCGAGGAAACCGGACGGACGGAAACGCACGCTACCGGATGACGGACGGAAACGACCGACGGAAACGCACGCGAAAGTGTAGGAAGGAGTTTACGGTGACGTGGCTTCACCACGGGCCGAGAAACTCCTAAGTGGGGGTTTCCCATATAGAAGGTTTAGATATGAGCACAAAAAAATTCAGATAATTTTAACACCGGTAGTCCCAACATCCTTCACGGAGGTATACGTTACCTTTCACGAACAATGTCTCTCACTCTTTGGAATCCTCCGGTTTCCCTAGGGCCAAATACCCTAGGGAAAGGCATGGATACCCTAGGGAAACCGGGTTTCCCTAGGGTCCTTCGTCGGGATTGCCCCCTAGGGAAAATTTTCACGGAAACAAAGATTGCCCTAGGGCGAGCCAAGAAAACCCTAGGGAAATTGTTTTTCCCTAGGAATACTCCACCCCTAGGGATACATTCTGGTATGCATGGTACACGTGTAAAGTTATTTTTCCTTAGGGCTGTGTTTTCTAGGGAACAGGTTTGGTCCGTTTGAATTCAAATTTTCCCTAGGGTCATTTCATCCCTAGAGATATATGTTGCTGACATGTATTCATAAACATATATATATTTGAATTCAAATTTTGAATTAAATACAAATCCAATATATCACAATACACATTCATGCTCTCCATTTGTTTCCATCAATATTAGCATTCATTAATCCAGTCTTAAGTTACAATATCTCATTACATACTAACATAAATGCCACTTTGTGGCATCAAAATGACCAAACACTACTACACACCGGTGCATATTGCAACATGGTAGATAATAACTAACTGGCAGCTGCTCCTACAGGCAATGAGTAGCTACTATGACCAAAACAGCCAAATAATCAAAAGTGAGCACACCAATGTCATAGTAGGTTCTAAGCATGTGATCCATACAACACATGTCAAATCATTGGAAATTCCTCGGCATCTTCAAGAGAGTATGTACCCTCACCACTTGTGGCATTCACATGACAATGATAGCCTCCGTAGTTTATCCTACTCAATGTTTCCTCCGAGTTTCCATTCCAACACATGATCCAAATGTGCCAACCTGCTGTGCAATTATACAAATGAAAAAAGCACTAGATTAGCATAATGGTTATAATTTCATTCACTAGTTATCTCTGTCGCATTACCATAGAAATTAATTGTTGTACAGCTATATTGTCTAACAAGGGAAGGGTAGATTCCATCCTGTTTGTGGGTTCACTGCAGATGAACCCCCCGCATGCAAAGCCAAAGCTGAACCCCATACAAACTGGTGATGCATCATTTAAGGTCCAAAAAAGGCATGATGGTCATCAGACTTACATTGACAAGAGGGGGATTTGGACATGACGCAGCCACATATGTTGGAGGTAGTGGAGGAGGAGCCGGGGAGAAGGAACGACAGTGGCAGGCATTCCGTTGTGGGAAGCAACTTGCTGCAACTCAGTTTTTACAAGATTCAAAAAATTAGAAAGGTCAATTGGCACTAAGATGGTTACTAAGGGATGTAAGCTACAGCTCACCTCCATAAATTTCTGCATGCTTTCGCAGTAAGCATGTACCGTGTCACCCCACTGAAACATACTTTGGGCATATTCCTTTGCCACACGACTATCATGAGCTTCCTTCCTTAAGCGTTCTTCGTCCTCTTGACGTTGACGCCTAGCTGCTGCTGCATTAGCATGGCTGTTCCTCAACTCAGGTAGGGCTTCATTGTCATCAATGATCCCATTGAACATAGCCCATTTACCATGTCGACGACCACAAAAGCATTGGTAAAGAGCTCTAGTATCCACTGGAGCATGCAGCCAATCAAAATCAGGTCCATTCAACTCAACAACCTTAATTTTGTATTTCTCCTGTCATTTAAATAAATTGATTAGTCAATATTTGCAAAATAAGTGGCGGCAAAGAAAAATTGGATGTAATAACTAGCAATTACCAAGCAAGAAGAGGCTTCTTCGGTGTTCAATGAACTAATATCTTCAGGATTGGAACCCCTATGGGAATAGACCCATGCCTCAATATCAGACACTTCTCTTCCTAATTTCTTAGACTACAATGAAGAAAAATCTCAAATTATTTGTGTACAGCTACAAAACTGAATCTAACATAGCTTCAGTAAGAGGACACTAACCAACTTTTGACGTATTATTGCAATAGAGTTTGATCCTCCTTTGTGAGGTTTAAATTTCTGGCTATAGCGATTTCCACGATTTGTTTCAGATCTTTGCTTGAATTTATCGCTACTCCATTCTGTGGCTAAAACCTCCCAGCAACTTTCCAGCAACCAATCAGGGCGTTGGGCAATGTACTCCTCCCGTGTCAAATAGAACTTTCCAGCAATCTTGTCGCAGATTTTTCTTTTTTCTACTTTCCAAAAATGATCCATTATAGCAGTAATTCTTGCATAATACATGATACTGTATAGGAGTTGTGAGCAGGAAGAACCAACATGTTTTCTGGACTCATTTTCTTTAGCTGGATTGAATCTAAATCTTTTCTGCAGAAATTATTAAATATAAGTATACAGCGACAGTAGAACTACCGAACTGAGCTATATGGACATGTATTGAACTACAGAAAACAAATGATGGAACACTCAGTTAAGCTATATATGGAAAACAAATGATGGACCATTCAGTAGCTATATAGGGAAATCTGTACTGAACTACTGATTTTTTTCCAAAAAATGATCTCTGTGGAAATAGAGAATTACCCAAAAACTCTCAGATACCACATCAGCTGCAGATTTCCCAGCTGAGTCCGTTGCTGCTTGGTAATGTTTCCATGTAGATGCCACCACAAGCTTGCCTCCATATTCAATCATACCAGGATGGTTTTTCTTCAGTAGAACAGTCAAAACACTTGCAGGAGTCCTTCCCTTTACATCAGTCCAATGCCTTTGAATATAAACAAGAAATCAATAATCAAATGTCATATGAGAAATATTTTCACCAAAATGACACTGCAAATTTTAAGAACCCACGATTTTCCTTCTGGCTCAATCAGTGGACGATCTTGCTCATTGTTGATTTCAGGGGGTAGATCTGCAGCTCCTCGCAAGCGGATTTCTTCTTCAGCCACATTTACCTCACTTGGATCCTCAATGTTGCCATGACTGGACACCCTGTCCTCACTATGAACTAAACTATTAGAAGCCCGACCACGTGTCCTGTGTGAGATTGCCATCTCTGAAAATAAGATACAGTATACATCAGTAATTGAATGGAAAGCAACAAATTCAGAACTCAAAATTAATATAGCAATGAAACACTTATTAATCAAAAGTTAGAACTACCTAATTATTACTTATCCTACTAAAAATCATCAGGATCTAGGTACTCTTCTTCTGTGATGTCATGAAAATATTCTGTGTTAAATAGTCCTGGTTCCTCAATTGGCATCTCAGCATCAACATTCATTCCATTTCTCTGCTTGATCAGCATAGAGATTTCATTTGGATCATCAATCTCATCAAAGCCATCACTAATGGTGATATTGTCTAAACCTGCTCCGATGTCTATTACAAATTCACCAACTACACCATCTTCTTGGAAGGTATCAATAGATGGTTGGCCTTCATCAGTGTACTCATCCATTGATGGAGTAGACAAGATTCCATGGGGGCTGACCTTGTGTGCAACCCACCAGTCATGAAGGCTTGGGTCAGATTTACATGCATAAGGAAGATAATAAACCTGCTTTACTTGGCTGGAGAGAACAAAAGGCTCATTTGCTGGATTACATGATTCATGGGCAACTTCAACTAATCCAAACCTTTCCAAATGTCTCACTCCATTAGTCGGGTGGAACCAGTGACACTCAAACAAAACAAGATTGAATTCACTATCACCATCAAACTTCAGCTCAATTATGTCCTTGATGATACCATAATACTCAAGCTCATTGTTGATGTCATCATCAAAACCAGCTACAACAACCCCTGTGTTGGTGGTGGCTAAATTCCCTCGAGATTTTTCATACTTTTCAGACCTAAATCTGTACCCATTAACTTCATAAATATCATATGACTTGACTTTGAGGCCACATCCATGCGATAAACGACGCAGTTCACTAGGTACACTTGCATCAGTGTCACACTGCAATGATTATAATGAAAATTCAAGTGCAATTCAAATTTTGTAAGAATGTATATAAATTGTGCAGCTCATTAGTACCAGTTTTCTAAACCAGTCGACCAAATTTGGTTTCCCATTTCCAGCCCCATTCATCCTTAGATTGTCTAGTTGCTTTTGATTTGGTGGTCTTGCACGTCTCCATTGGTCTTGTTCAAATTTTCTACATATTATAACACAGGACTATAAAATGTGTGCATGCTAAATGTACAATATCATAGTAAGTGTACTTACTGCACATATTCATTCATTTCAGGTGAGTTAATGAAGATATATATCATTGCAGTCTTGTACTCTTCAATACTTAGAAACCTTGTCACCCCTCTACCACCCTTCCAGCCACGTACTTGGAACAAGCTAAGAGTACAATGAGATGGAGCACCAGATTGAGCATAACGCTGAGGACGATTGCGGGAACTAGATATGAGTTCAGGCAAGTATAATGATGTGAAGTTAGAGATTTCATCAACTAGGAATCCTTCAACTATCGAGGCTTCAACACGAGCCTTGTTACGAACTTGTCCCTTAACTTTTTTTAACAACCTACATGAATGAAGTCAATTTAGTTCACTAACTAGGACAACCACAGTGACAATAAAGAACAAAAGTTGGAAGGTGCACCTTTCAATTGGATACATCCATGTGTATGTTACAGGGCCTCCTACCCTAACTTGATATGGGAGGTGCACCATCAAATGTTCCATTGAATTGAAGAACCCAGGTGGAAAGATTTTCTCCAATTTGCAAAGTAAAATAGGTATGTTTTCTTCTAGCTGAAGAATTTGTGCACGATCAACCTCTTTTGCACAAAGCACTCTAAAAAAGTAGCTGACCTCAGCTAACGCTTCCCATATCTCATTTTTGACAAAGCCTCGCATCATCACAGGTAGCAAACGCTCAATGAATATATGGAAGTCATGACTCTTAAGTCCATTTATCCTTAGTGTATCCATGTTGACCCCTCGTCTTAGGTTTGCTACATAGCCATCAGGGAATTTAATGTCCATAAACCACTGCATAACAACCTTTTTTTGTTCTCTTGATAGGGAAAAAGGTGCTCTAGGTCTATCCCACCTATCATTTGGCTTCTCGACAAGGTTGAGATGTCTTCTATTGCACAACAAGGCTTGGTCAAGGCGAGCCTTAGGATTATCCTTACTCTTCTCAGCAATGTCAAGGCAAATATAAAAAAAGGCTTCAGCTACATTCTTCTCAGTATGCATGACATCAATATGATGTGGACGCAAAAGTTGAGGGAAGTATGGCAACTCCCACAAAAATGGAATGTGAGTCCAGTTGTGGGTCTTACCATAACCTTCAAAAGATTTATCTTTGACTTCATTCATGTAGTCTAGCACCTCTTGCCCTGTTAATCGATGTGGAGGAATGTCATGGACCTGTACCCCCTTTCTAAATGTAGTCTTTTGGTCCCTAAAAATATGGTCTGGTGGTAGAAATCTTCTATGGCAATCAAACCAACTAAACTTTCGCCCATTTGGCAGCCAAGTGCTATCCACATCTGCCATACAATCAAAACAGGCCAAGCCACCATGTGTAGACCATCCAGAGAACATACCAAGTCCAGGATAGTCATGAATGGAAGTATGATATGAAACCCTCATATAAAAATTTTTCTTTGAGAAGCTATCATAGGTGAGTACTCCTGGCCAAGCAGACTTGAGCTCATCAATAAGGGGCTGCATGAAGACATTCATATTCTTACCAGGATGCTCAGGTCCAGGAATAACTAGACTAAGAAATATATTTTCTTCCTTCATACATAGAGCAGGAGGCAAGTTCAAAGGAATCACAAAAACTGGCCAGCAAGAATATTGTGCTTTCCCATACCCAAAAGGGTTGAAGCCATCTGTTGCCATAGCAATCCGAACATTCCTTAAGTCCCAATTCAAAATCTGGGTTTAGCCTATTGAAATCCTTCCATGCTTCAGCATCGATGGGTGCACCATGACATTTGGGTTAGCACGTTTACCCTCCTTGTGCCACCGCATGTGTTGTGCAGTTTTTGGCTCCATGTACATCCGCTGCAGCCTTGGTATGAGTGGGAGATAACGCAGTACCTTCCGTGCTATTGGCTTCCGTTTACGCCCTTGATTGGTTGCTTCAACAACTACATATCTACTTTCCTCACAAAAATCACATTTTTGCTTATCTGCATCATCTTTGTAGTATATCATACAATTGTTTACACAAGCATCAATCTTGACATACGGCATTTTTAGACCGCGGAGAAGATATTGACACTCATACAATGTTTTTGGCATTCTATGGTTCTTAGGAAGTACATCATCAAATAGATTTAGTAATTTGTTAATGCATTCCATAGAGAGGCCGTGTTGTGACTTAATTGCCATCAGACGTGCCACTGCAGTCAACTGTGCAACACTAGTGAGGTTGTGGAGCGGCTCTTTTGAAGCCAACAACATAGCATAAAATGCCTTAGCATCTGCTGTTGGTTCATCTTCTAGATTCTCAGTATGCATTGCATCCCCATAATCAGCTAACATCTCATCTAAACCATCAATGGTACTATTTGCATGTTGCAATGTGGGCTCACTAACAAGGTGCTCACCATGTTCAGTCCATAGAGTATACCCAGGCATAAATCCTCTTTTACACAAATGCACGCCCATGACAGTTCTCCTCCGTCTAACTCTATTGCCACAATCTGAACATGGACATACTACTCCAGATTTTTCAGAATTAGGAACATTGCTGAAAGCACGGTCTAGAAAAGCATTAGTATTTCGCACCCATTCCTGGGAATGACAACCATTGTCCTTCCAGCCTTGGTACATCCAATTACGGTCTTCTACTGACATGATTTATGTTGCGACAATAAACTGAAAATTAGACAGTACCATGTCATAGTTCATATTATGAGAGCATATGTGTTTGAGAGTGAGCTCAGCAAACATTTTGAAACTGTTTTTTATAAAAAGCGCAAACATTATAGTAAGTGCTACTAACAAAAAAAATGCTGATATATTGCACATTCAAAACAGAAGCATATCACACTCACAGACTCACAGTGCATATAATAATTAAACTGATATATAATAGTTAAACTGATACATATATCAGCTTTTATATGGTACCAATTGCCAAAAATTCACATTAAAATGTGCTTGCTCAGATATGAAAACCATAATCTAACAAAAACTATACAGCTAGCTGTGCATAGGTACGTAGGTTGCCACAACAAATTGGTATTGAAAGAAACTAGGGGTGGTGGTCGCTGTTGAGCAGCAGTTAATGGAATCTCCAAAACAGATCTACTGAATTTGGCTAATAAGGAATTGGGATGGGTACCCTATCCGATCCCTTACAGATTCCATATTGAACTTTGTTTGGCAGTTAAGTTGAACATCACAGGATATAATAAAGAAGATATTAAAGATGATTTCTCGCAAACAGAAACAAAAAAAAAAGATATTAAAGATGGATGGACACATCCAGCCGGATCGAGCAAAAAGCCCACAAAACTCCTCCAGCCTAAGTGCCTGTGTTTCATTTGATATTTCACATCACTGCATCCATCTCACAGTGTTCGCAAATCACAGCTAGCGTACTCCATTCATTCTTCTAAAGAATCCAATCTCCAAGTGAATGTTTACACACTTCTATTAACAAGCATATATACACTGGCTCAATGACATTAACTGAAGATACTAGTACTAGTTTTAGGCAACAGGTCACTCAAACGACGAGGATCTTGAATCACTGAAGGACGTTATCTGAATATATTAGTACCAGCTTCAGTCAAGAAGGTCGCTTCCCAACTAAGCTAAGCTAGCAATTTATACGCAATTTCAGTAGTAAGTAGGTAGGAGTAGAGTTGTTAGTAGTACCTGCTTAGGATTTGGGAGTCGCTGGCGAGGGCACCGATGGTACCAATTGCAGGAATTGGGCGGCGACCGCTGTCGAGCAGCAGTCACCGCGCGTTGGGCAGGCAGGGGAAGTCAGCCGGGCCACCGGCGGCGAGCGGTCGGGCGGGAGGTGTCGTGCAGGAGAATCACGTCGAGCAGCAGGAGTGCGGTGGAGGAGGGCTTCACGGCAGGAGGACTTCACGGCCAGCGTTGGGGGCTTCATGGCAGGAGAGCCGCGTCGAGCAGCAGGAGGAGGGCTTCACAGCGGGCGGCCACCGGCAGCAGTAGGGCGGTGGAGAGCAGGCCTGGCTCGCCGCTCGCGTCAAGCAGGAGGAGGGCTTCGCGGCGGCGGCGGCGGCGGCGCGTTGCTGCGTCTCGCGAGCAGCAGGAAGAGAACGGTGGGGATTTTTTCTTCCTTTTCTTTTTTTTTTTTTTAATACACTGGGGAGGGCGGCAGGGTGGGTATATTGGGGGAAGGATGCATCTAGCGCGCCAAGATGGCCTGATGGCGGGAGCAAGCGGCGCGAGGTGAAAAATATCCGGGTTCCCTAGGGAGTTGATGAAATTTGTAGGGACCCTGTACACCGTGGCACGATTTGTACAAGGAAAAACCGAGAACCCTAGGGAAACCGTTACTTTCCCCTAGGGTCCAAAACAAAACCCTAGGGAAACAAAACTTTCCCTAGGGTGGACTTTTAACCCTAGGGAACCAAAATAACCCTAGGGAAACACGTTGATTCCAAAGAGTGTCTGCACTTAGGTTCTCCATGATTCCGAGGTCCACGCGTATTCCAGTGTGGTTTTGGCCTCAAACTTTTTCCCACGCCAGCATGCCCCGTGTGTAGGAACCGCCAAGTTTGAGAATTTTTTGAATTGGTTTGGTATTTTTCCAGTTTAATCGAATTTCTGCGCGAGTTCTCCAGGTAATTATAAGTTGAACTGAGGCCACCCCAAAAAGATCTGAAACAGTGCCAAACTTTGTGAGAACGTCTCTTGTGCCCTAGGAGACGAAGTTTTGGGGAGGTGGGTGCAAAGTCCTATTGTTTTCCATACGAAACGCCGCCATGATGGTTTGTCGACGCCGGAGAAAAATGCAAGAATTCAAATAATCATGAAAAAAAAAACCTAAGATTTTATGCGTGGGATCATATTTTGGGTGTATATGAGCACAAAAAAAATTCAAACAATTTTAACACCAATAGACTCAACATCCTTCACAGAGGTATATATGCAACCTTTCACGAACAATGTCTCTACACTTAGGTTCTCCATGATTCCGAGGTCCACGCGTATTCCAAATGGTTTTTGGCCTCAAACTTTTTCCTACGCTTTCACATGCCCCGAGTGTAGGAACCGCCAAGTTTGAGAATTTTTTGAATTGATTTGGTATTTTTTCCAGTTTAATCGAATTTCCGCACGAGTGATTATCTATGGTCCCACATTTACACCGTGGGTGATCTAGAACCGAAAGGTCAACGTTAAAATAATATGAAAACAAATTTCCTGTCGAAAATAAATAGTTTTATTTATTTTGAATAAAGACTATATTTTTGCATTAACGAAATACGATTATGCATTTATATTATGTTTAATATTTATATTTATATCAAAAAAAAAAAAAAAACTAGGTTACATATTTTATACGTGTGCAGTAAAGGAAAATGTAGTAGAATATGATTTTTTAAAAAAACTTCCATATATATAATTTACTAGCAAATAACAGAGATTTAGAATATAATATATAAAATATATAAATAAAAGACGAATTGTGGCGGAAATGAAATTCTCCCCCCTTTTTAGTCCCTTTAGTCCCGGGTGGCCATATAGGCGGGACAAAAGGCCTAAAAATTTCAGCCCAGTGAAAAGACCCGCGCCAAAATGATGTGTAGTCCCGGTTTTAGGTGAGCACGGGGATTAATACCTCTTAATATTAATCCCGGGCGTAGAATACAACAGGGATTAAAAGGATTGTAATCCCGGGCGTCCCCTAGAACCGGGACTAAATCGAGGCGGTATTTCACGTGGCGACGCCCAGGCTTCCTCTTCCTCGATCTCATTCGTCGTCGATCTCGCCCAGCACCAGCCGCCGCTCGCCCGCCGTCCCTGCCCACGCCGCCGTGCGCATTGGCACCTGGCCGCCGTCGCCGTCCCGCCCAAGTTGGCGCCCGCCATGGCCGTCGCCGTCCCGCCCTGCCGCGCGCGGTTGTCGTCGTCTCCCGCGACCGCGCCGCCGCCACCGCCGCATCCGCCCGCGCCGGCGTCATCCGCAGCCCCGGCGCGCGGATCCGTCGTGCCGGCTGCCAGATCCACATCCGGGTCGCGCCCCCTGCCGTGGCTAGCTCCGTCGCGCGCCCCCGGTCGAAGCTTCCGCCGCCGGCGCGCCGTCGTACTTGCAGTCGTCCCCGCGCAACAGCTCCCCGTCGTCGTCGTCCTCCCGGCTCTCGAGGACTTCTACGCCGACGCGAGCCATGCCACCTACCGCACAGAGTCAGGCTGCACCCCGGCCGGGCCAACCACCCTCGACGCCGCGTCCGCAGGTACATCCGTCTGCCGCCTACTAGCTTCCGCCGGCAAATTACATATTCAATTCATTCGTTCGTAGATCTAGCCCACTCTGCACAGGACTAGCTTGCATATATTTGTTTGTCGTTCCCAAATAAATTACAAAATGCGAGCATATATGTATACACACCCGCACCCTTTGATTTCGAGATCGATCATTTGCGCCCAAACTTGTTGGGCTTCATGGAAGGAGCTCACATTATCAGATAATTTATAGCTGTCTGCAGTAGAAATTTGTATTTCTATGCTAAATCTTGCGACCATTTTTATGGTAATTTATCGAATTAAGATATTGTTCTTACCGAATCACTAAATGGATTATGCCGCCGCCGCTACCACTACAGCAGATCAGCAACTCTTGCCTATTCCGCTGGCCGGCCAAGGCACCGGTGGTGATAAGCGTGGTCTGTTATCCCTATGTCCTCCCATCTGTAGATGGATGGTTTAGTTTACAATGTAATTAGAATGTCATACTTCTCGATGCTTACCAAGGTAGCAACAACATAGAGTGGAATTATTACTTTTACTATGTTTGATGAACAATTTGCATCCATATCCTTGATCTTTTGATTTTTAAAGGAAATACATCTTTTGTTAACTCGGTCAAGTTTCTTTGATGACTGCAGCCAATTAGACTTGCAGAAGATGGACACTACTACTGGTTAGTTGTTATATGAATTTATATAGGCATAGGTAGGTAGGTACTCATCTCCTTAATTTCCTCTCTCTGGAAATGGTATGATTTTCTTTCAGCTAACATAGAAGCATGTTTCATTTCTTTTTTAGATATTGGGGCCATGTGTAAGGGCGGAAATGGTTTCTACAGCTTCGATAAGGAGAGCACTACTGATTCTACAAGGATGACCCATTTCACAGTCTCTCGTGATCTGATGGCATTTGATACAACACAGACAATAAAAACAGAGGAATCAAAGTTAAAGAACCCAATCTCGACATCATTCACACCCTTGTCTTTGATCATTCCCATCTGCATCGACTTCCACAAATCCTTTCCTTTTAGCTAGGGTCAATGGCAACCGAATTTGTTATCGGATTTGACATGATGATGAAATATACAATGCAAGCTTGCAATATATATATGGTGCCCAAATTATATGTATATACATGTTGTACATATTTTAGTTTCGTACTCTCATTAGTGTTATTTGTGTACATCGATCGAACTAAAACTTTACAAAACACGCGCGAATGCGTATCATTTGTAGTATAGAATCGTATTCGAAAACCAAATTTAAATGCAAAATATATCATGAAATTAAAAGAAACAAAAAAAAACAGAGAGATTTAGTCCGGTTGGTAACACCAACCGGGACTAAATTTGCTGGTTCGGGCACGGCCCGGGCCTCGGGGGCATCCTGGGTTGGTGTTACGAACCGGGACTAAAGGTTATTATTAATCCCGGTTCGTATTCTCACCACTCGATTTTTAGTCCCGGATCATAATCCCAGTTCAATTTACACTATGGACAACCGGGACTAAAGAGCGTTTGTGTACCGGTGTCTCCAATACATGTGGAAATAGGTCAGTAGTAAAAGCATATGCGTATAAATGTTATAATTCTACCCATTTTCTGTTGATCAAGTGATGCCGCAATGCCGATCACATTTCAAGAGTATCATGCCTATAACTTAAATCTCTTCAAAAATTTGAATAAAATGGTACTTTACTCATCCATCTATCTCTTCAACCATGGGGCTTTTAGTTTGTGCTAAGTCCTCGTGGCAATTGCAAAATAGAACAGCCAAAGAATTGCTTATCTTTCATCCTTTGATCACTTTCCTTCCGGAGTTTTTATTTATTTATATTTACCTTATCACTATAAAATTGCATCACATAATATTGCAAAGCCAAAAACTGAACCATAAGGAGATACAAGTCATATACTTAGATCAAGAAGTGCAAGTGAATATTTTTGTATTTTTATTTTCCTTGTACATGCCATTCTCTCTAATCATTTTAAAACTATGAGGCTATTGGGCCTTCGGCCATCTTTTCATTTTTATTCGGCGATCACGTGACCGTCATTTTTTTTTTTTTAGGGCGGGCATCGGAGTACCCATTGTTTTAATCTTGGCGGACACGTGTCCGTCGTTTTTTCTCAGATAATATATTTTTAGAATAGCCTCATATCTTATTCTAATCAAAGAGAGAATATCCACGCCTCATCAAGGAATTTATTATTTATAATGTGTATGTGATTCTTGATCTTGGGAATATGACTATAATCTCACTAGCAGTCACAATAGTTCGACAAAGCTCAATATGACATCAAACAAATTTTATTTTATTATTTTACAAAATTCTTCGGATCTCAAGTATCTCTTAGAACAATATCATAGCAAATTCTATTTCCATTCAGATTTCACGATCACTTCAGACAAAGCTCAAACTTTATGCAACCCACAAATTTCAAAGATTTTAGGACAAATATTACAACTACTAAACCCAAATCTTAAAGAGATCGGTTATAAACTAGACACAGGTGAAACATAAAACAGAGCATCGATTTATCATTTCAACAATGGATAGACTAAAATATTTATATCACATATATATAATGGAAGTTCTAAAATTTATAATAGAGAAGCAAAGGTAGAGCTGCACAAACCATCGTTTGAAGATGAAGGAGCTCGTGACTCATTCGCCTCGTCTTTCTTCATGATGAATAGCTTGGCATCGTTCAACGTGTATGTGTGGCGAGCATAGGCCCCTCGAGGCACGTCTAATGCAGGAATCTGAGACGCCGAGTTTGTTTACCTTAAGGGTCTTCTTTGCCATTGGTTCCTCATATTCGCCTGTATGCATCTTCTTTCCGGGCCGATGAAGATATTGATGACTTTTTTTATTATCTTGAAATCGGCCGCTGCATTGTGAGAGACTTGGGTTATATATAGTTTTGATATCAGTTCTTCCCATTGCTGCTGAATTCTTGTCTGCTCCTGACTGAGAAAATATTGAGCCGATCACAGGTGTTATCTTGAACAATTGATTCCTCTATCTTCCCACCATGAGCACGCAACTTGAACATCCACAAGGTGACATGACCATTGGTAAATCTTCTTGCATATTCTTAACAGAAATACCTGTTGGTGCCTGCATAGCTCCATACACACCATGGACTTCTCATGAGATCTTCACAGCATACCTTATTTTTCTGTAGTCTTTCCAAGATATTTCATTCCTTTTTCACCGGCTATGATCTAGGAGTCGATATTTACCTAACCGATAAAAATTCCCATTGGTCGCTGCACGGATCCATTTGATCTCTTGTACTTTGCCTTGTCTATGGCTGACCTTTAGATAATATATAAATATTTTCTTTTCGTATAAGCCGAGCATGATGCACACTTTGGCAGTGTTGGCAGTGTGGATCCGAAGAGACCATCACCAAAGGCGTTGAGGCATACTTCCTACTAATGAAGATTCCATCTTGACCGCTAGATCCAAATTAGCTGCCATCTCTTTCTTGTCATCATCTTGATGTTAGATGTGCTAGCAGTTGATATTCCACTAGACACCAGTTAATGATTCAACCCGTTGGCCCGTCATGCAGAACACCAATCCTCAAGAACAAAATAGTCGGCCGATGTTTGCACTGGAAATTTCCATGACCTTGAGTCTCAAGTTTCACAGCCGATCCTTTTCAGAAGAAGTGATCCCGGCTTGTGGTGATATTCACTAAGAATGGATAAAGGCCTGACATCTGTTTTGATCATAAGCATGCCATTTAGTCAGCCATGTACGTGGAACCAGTTCGTTATACGTTCAACTGGTTTGCTAGCTATGTATGAGCCAATTTGTTTCGACTGGCTCTCTCCTTCAGGTTCTCCAGGACGTATTTCTCTTGAAAATATGTTCTGCAACATTTAGAACAGTCTTGCTGAGATCATTCATTTTCTGCTATTGGATGGAGCTCCGTATCCTGTTAGAGGAGACAGCTATACTTGTCTGAGCCGATAGATTGATCTCATCAGCTTTCCATTTCATTTGACTCGGGCTTTCATCATGTTAAGTGTCTGGAACGCCTGCCGACGGGTGACTCCAGGAAATCATCACGATATCAAGTACCCTGCATAGTATGAAAACGAATTCGCCGGTGTGTGGATGGATGCATAATACACCGGCCCCCCGAGTATGCAGTTGATACGGGAGCTCGAGATGCTAAGTGTATCCATCTCCAGGATCTCTCATGAGTGTCATTGAAGAACGGCTTGGTCACGATGCTGGAGATAAACTATCAATAGTATCCTCCTACTTATTTCATGATAATGGGCTTGCAACTGGATCAACCTCCTTGACTGTCATACGCCCTGTTGGTAGTTTGATAACAATATTTTTGATAGCCGATGGATTTTTCTCCATGAGTGGTTTCGGCTGTCTGCATGAATCTATGCACACGTTGAAATTTGAATGGACATAATTATTTTCTTTCTAGTAATCTTCAATGAGAGCGTATCCTGTGCTGCACACCGAGCTTATATATTGCACGCGTCTTGCACCAACGATCCGAGCCATCGATTTTCCATCCGGTGGCAAGCAAACCGAGGTGGACATTTTACGGAATAACGCCCGCACGCTTGGTCTTTTTGCATTTCGCACCCTCCCCGCGCGGCAGGATGCCTCCTCCATCGCTCCACAGAACCTAAAGTCGTCGCGCCTCCCGTGTCCTAGTTCCACGGCGGGCCGGCGAGGCTCCCCACGGAGGCGCCCACCACGGCGGACCGGCGAGGCGCCCCATGGCGAAGGACTGGTGAGGCGCCCCACGGCGGCGGCACCAGCTGGCTCCTCCCATCGAACACCCACGGCGGCGGCCCTCGACCGGCTCCTTGTCCGCGCCCGGCCAGCTGCGCCATGGATCCCCACGAGGGCCCCGACGCCGCCGTGGTCGAGGTGCATCAACTTGTTTCTAAGGTCGTGGTAGCGATGACTCCTGTCCTGCTTGCTGTATATATTTTTTGTTTTCGCTCGTGTCAGATCGTGGCTTGACTGGTCTCCCGCAGCAGATCGACGGAATCCAGCGGCAATGGCATGGGGAGCCGCGGCGGCGAGCCTGTGGCGAGGACCAACAGCGCCGGCGGTGGCGGCAGCAGCAGCAAGGACTCGGGCAGTAGCTTCTGAATGTTCGGAGCTTAGTTTCTGAATGTTCAGAATGTGCCCTGCTTCTGAATGTTCAGACCATGAGAATGAATAGAATGAAATTGTGCATACTTTCTTCTAGATGCAGTAGACTGGTAGTAGTAGTGGCCGCTCGCTATCTCAGTTACTAGTAGTTGCAAGTGTTGTCCCTGAAGTGATGCCTGTTTTAAATCTCAGATCTCAATGGATGATGGTATTATTAGCTGAACAGAATTTATCATCTCTTGATTGATTGCATCTCGTCAGACAAATAGCAATGCTGATTCTGTGTTGTTCAGTCTGCGATTGAGATTTTTGAAGCTTTGGGTAATCCATCTTAATGCTGTGCAGACATTACTAGACCGATAGACTGCTACTGCTGTTATCTGGTCTAATTACAACTTGGCTACGTGACGATGATGAGCAGTGGTACTTGAGACTTTGCGTGGGCAGGAGCAGGTCCACCACGAGGGCATCACCTTGGGACGAACAACCAACCAGCGGACTGACTTGGCGTGATGATTGGGAAGACGACGCACGCTGCAGCAGGAAGACGATCCCAGCCCGCTTGCCGTCCGAACGATCGTCGCGTTCCTACCCGCTCTCGTCGCGTACCCGTCGCGTACCCTGGCGGCGGCGGAGAAAATTACAGCCGCGAGAGGATGATACTCGATAAAAATCCAACCGGGCGCGTGCGGCCGCGCAGGGGGTTTTCGCAAAAAAGCCTAGTGCGGGCGTTATTCCGTAAAATGTCCACCTCGGTTTGCTTGCCTCCGGATGGGAAATCGATGGCTCAGATCGTTGGTGTGCACGTGTGCATATAAGGCTGGTGTGCACAGGATACGCTCCCATCTTCAATATATCAACTCCCGATTTGTAATGTAACATTTTCCCAAAAACACCTTCTGCAGTATCCGATCCACTCTTTATATTGCCCATCGACTCGGATTTCTGCATTAGCCGGTCAGGGATAAACGTATAATTGGCAATTGGTCAGATACGGGAATATCCCAAACAATGGACGTCGATATTCAGATCAGAATTCCCGATTCCATTCCAAGATAGTTGATTTTGGCTCCATGTTGTAAGAGTCACCGGGAAAATCTCCTTCGTTCGGCAAGTTTCTCGAATGCCCAGGGTTGCCGACTGCATAGTTGTTTACCGAATTCCCCGAGTTGCCGACTATACTGGATGCTTGCCGAACACCAAGTCTTGCCGAACGCCATGTCCTGAATATACGGGCTAGTTGGCCATCGGATTTCAACTGTAATTCATCTCCATGCCAAATATAGTAATTAACCATGCATGAGGCAATCTTTGTCCGGTTGGATCCAAATAAACAATCCAGTTGCTTTACTCCTTCAGTCCTTCGAATAGCAAATCAGCACATGATCTCTGAATCTCTGATCTTTTTAACCATGATTCTTGGCATCAACGAAAACCTGGATACATAACCAAATTAATTGTGCATTCTCTGATAACAACTAATATTGGCCGACAAACTATCTCTGTTTTTTATGTCGTTGGTCAGCCTTTTTCCTTCTTTCGATCCAGACTATCAGCTAAATAGCCGATTAACCTGTATCATTGCTTCTGTCGCCGACTCGTCCGCGCCCAAACTGGATCTCATGTACCTGATGCTTGCACTCTCCAATTCCCTTTTCTTTGCTTTATGCACAATTCTGAATAGGCATGTGAAAAGTTGGAGATCTCTTTTGTGCCGTACAATGCTCTCCTGCTTGCACCATGGCTGCCAATGAGCTTGATGGTTGATGATGACAGAGTAGATGTCAATCGGTAATGTGGAAGATGAGAATGATGAGATCAGATGCGCATGGACGGCAGGTTGAGGCCCCCCAGGCCGGGTGCGCAGCTGATGTAGGAGCTTAAAACATCATATAATGTACCTAGCCGATAGAAAATCAGATCTTCTAAGTACCGGCTATTAAGCATGCATCCCGAGTTTCCAAGATATATACGAATCATAGACGCTGCTGAGAATCTTTGATAATTCTGGTTTTCGGTTGTTCTGTAGCATCTTTCAACTTGTACTGCCGAACCAGGACGCCTTCTAGCCGAATGGGAATTAGGTTCCTTCTGCTATTCAGCAAAATCATCAGCTTTTTTATTCCTGCTGACCCGCTACTGTTCTCCTTCAATTCCTATTCATGTGAGATCCGAGGAGAAACTTGATTTGTTCAGCAATCGGACTCAACTCTTTAGCCTCCTGTTCGGGCAGCTTGGTTTGTCTTGTACAATCTTTTTTTTTTGATATGTTCCTTCTAGCCGAGGACAACATACATATACTCAGCTATATTATAAACCATGCTTAATAGATTCTGATGCAGCACACAACACTCTATTAATCTTCGATAGGATGCTTCTCAATCTTTCTTCCAGCTATCCCTGCACTCTTTGACCAAACTGCCAAACAGCACAGTGAAAATTCTTCAAGCGGTGGGGTGCAGGAGTAGCAGCTTTTGATCTCCTCGAGTTTATCATCTAGTGCCAACGTGTTGCCATATGCCACAACTTGCCTCATGCAGATGGTACGTACTCCCTCCGTCCCTTTTTAGATGTCGTTTTGGGGTGCGTGCCGGTCAAACTTTCTCAACTTTGACTAGGTTTGTAGAAAATACGTGCAACATTTATATCTCCAGATAAATTTATTAAAAAACTAGACGTAAAGATCTTTTCAATGATACTAATTACTTAGCATAAATATTTATATATTTTAATATATAATTGCCGGCAGTTTGAAAACGTTGACTTCTCGGGAAGCGAGAATGACATCTATTTAGGGACAGAGGGAGTATGGAAGAGTTGGCCTGTAAGCTTCATGAGGTGGCAAAACTCAACAATAGAAGATGTGAAAATTGTATTATCCAATCCAACTCCATAGAATAATCAATATTTCTTCTTGGATTCTTCTTGGCATTGACGTCTTGCTTCTGGATTTTGACCAATCCTTGATGATATTGGCCATCAAGCTAATTTAATCTTGGACTTTCCAAATATGTACATAATGATTTCCTCAATCGGCAATAGAAACCGATCCATGTCCTCTTTGGCTCACCGCTCACGATGCCAATCCGGTCAAACTTAAACACTCTTTATTTTTTCCAATAAATAATGATTTCTATTCGGCAATAAATATTCAGCTAGCTTGATCCATATGGTACTGGGATCTAACCTTTCTTAATTTCTGCCTGCCGAACAAAAGCACTTTTTCGAAGAAGCTCTCAAACTGATGGAAAAATTATTGTCGTGGAGTACGAGCCAATTGTAAACTGTGATCCGGAAGCTAAAATATTCCAGAAACGATCTGACTTCCGATCAGATGATCGTGGTCCCACCGGGCGTGCCAAAAAAGTGTGGCATAAAAATCCTGCTTCCTGCGCCGCGCACACTGACAAGCCGGAATAGCTGGCTTTACTCGACTGCCCGAGTGTCTTGAGGCGTGCCAGTCAATTTGACCTGTTAATTGACAAGGAGGTAAACGTGAGATCTGGAACATGCACCGTGAGACCAAGATAGTTCCGTATGTATGGCTCTAAGGCGGATGTAAAGACATATAGCTATGAAAGCTATCTGTCGATGAATAATGAATGCATTCGGTAAACATATATGAAGATATGATGTAATAACAGTTGCCGAATGATCATAAAAGACATGTTTGAACAAATAAAGTCGATCATCATGATGTGCCATCGTAAAGCTCTATTGCATAGATCGAATTAATTGACAACATGATAAATAAAAGAACATAAATCATAAATATCATTATAGACACTTATGACACGTGAAAGCACGGCCATGTTCGGCAAAGCTTGCCGAATCGGGTCCATGAAGAACGAACTACCCTACGTAAAATCTATCGATTAAATCGATCTCTAGTCCACCGGATGACTAGCTCTAGAGTAACCCAAAGATCTCAGATCCACCGGATGACACAGTCCCCTGTCAAGATCTAAACGTATACGAACCCACAACACGTGACAACTTAGATTGATCTAATCTCGGCTATGATAAACAGATAGATCTAGTAACACAAAGAAAGATAAACGATGAAAGCGCTAGGAGCAACTAGATCTATGATAAGATAAAGCCGAGACCTTTCAATCTAAATTGGGCAAAAAGTGTGTGCAAACATAATTAAATAAACAAATTGAAAGCATTGCAAACACATGGTAACTTAATGAATTCATTAGATCTTGCCAAAATCTAATGAAGCCGATAACTAGCTCTAAGCCGGACCTTAGCCCACCGGATGGCTCATGATCGACAAAAGAACCCTCTTGCCCCGATAGCTTAAATCCGCCTGACGATACTAAGCGTGAACAAGACTTCTTGCAATAATCTAAATCTGCCCGACGATACTAGACATGGTGCAAGGTTGCCGGTACTTACGGAGGTCGACGGGGACGATGAATCCTCTCAGTGATAGATCGGCGACACGACTAGACTCGAAGGGTGGCCGGAGCCAAGGCACGGAGCCGGGTTGTTGTATTGATTTGGTAGATTTCTTTTACAATGGCGAGAGGTACATATTTATATCCTAGACTGCTGACCTCTCGGACGTACAAAACTTGGCCCCAAAGCTATACCTAAACATAAGGAAATAAAAATACCTAAGATACATGGACTCTAGCTCTCGTTACGTAGAATCCTTAACAATGAAGTCTTGCTGGCCGACGCGTCTTTTCCTGTTGTGGCCCAATCAGCGCTCAATCACCAAAGATATTTGACGTAGATGTATCATCTTGCCGAGCGTAGATAATCGAGCACAATATCGACCGGTCATGTATACCTGTATATGACACGTATATTCTCAAGTTTAATTCTTTCCTTCACCGACTAGTATCGTGCCCCCTTTTGTCCCTTATGCGGCCTCAACGTGGCGCTCCATCTTGTACGTATATCTCAGCCACGTATATGGATATATCTCTTGAGTCTCCCATTAGCAAATATATATTTCCTCTTCTTCTCCGTTATCGAAGCTTGCTCGACCATCATCTCTGTTTTGGCTTGATCAGAAAAGACTCGTCGTAAAGCCGGTCTCCTAAAAATAGCACCCGCATGCATGGTCTTCTTTTAACCTCTCGGCTTTTTCTTGTTTCACGTGATGGCTTTAATTGGCAACACACGCACATAGCCGAATGCCTGGCTCGAACGCGACATCGATTGCTGAATGCCGAACACCCGACCGCTGGTTGCCAAAATTCGGTGTTAACGGTATGTTGCACCGGATTTTGAGTCATCTTGCAAGCACTCTCATTGTCACAATACAAGGGTACTTTGTTGAAGTCAAATCCATAATCCTTCAATGTAGACCTCATCCAAAGTAGTTGACAACAACAACTCCCCACTAACATATTCGGCTTCGGGCGGTAGAGAGTGTAACACTTGTTTGCTTCTTTGAGGACCATGACACAAGAGATCTTCCAAGGAATTGACAAGTCCCACTAGTGCTTCTTCTATTGATCTTGCAACCACCATAGTCGGTCCGAATATCCAACAAGCTCAAAGCTAGACCCCTTAGGATACCATAAGACAACATCTTGTGTATGCTTCAAATACCTCAATATTCTCTTTGCGGCCTTGTAATGACTCTCTCTTGGTGAGGATTGAAATTTTGCACACAAACATACACTAAACATGATATCCGGTCTTGATGCGGTCACATAAAGTAGGCTTCCAATCAATGACCGAAATAGCTTTTGATCAACCATGTTGCCTTTGAGATCTTGATCTAGGGTGCCACTTGTACCCATTGGTGTGCTTATGCCTTTTGCATCTTGCATGTCAAACTTCTTGATCATGTCTCTTATGTACTTGCCTTGGCTAATGAATGTTCCATTCTTGAGTTGCTTGATTTGAAGTCCAAGGAAGTAGGTGAGCTCTCCAAGCATAGACATTTCAAACTCTTTTGCCATCATTTTCCCAAACTCTTCACAATAGTCTTGATTTGTTGATCCAAATATGATATCATCCACATATATTTGCAAGATGAACAAATCCTTGCCAATCTTCTTGGTGAAGAGAGTAGTGTCGGCCTTTCCCATCTTGAAACCTTTCTTGAGTAAGAAGTCTCTCAACCTCTGATACCATGCTCTAGGTGCTTGCTTCAAGCCATACAAAGCCTTCTTCAACTTGTAAACATGATCGGGCTTGTGATAATCTTCAAAGCCGGGAGGTTGCTCAACATATACAAGCTCATTGATGTAACCATTGAGAAATGCACTCTTCACATCCATTTGGTAGAGCTTGATATCATGGGCACATGCATAGGCTAATAGAATTTTAATTGCCTCTAATCTTGCCACCAGAGCATATGTTTCACCAAAGTCAAGACCCTCAACTTGAGTGTAACCTTGTGCCACTAGTCTTGCTTTGTTTCTAACCACAATGCCATCTTGATCTTGCTTGTTCTTGAACACCCACTTGGTTCCAATGACATTATAGTTGGTTGGCCTTTCCACCAACTCCCAAACTTCATTTCTATCAAAGTTGTTTAGCTCCTCTTGCATTGCCAATATCCATTCTTCATCTTTCATGGCATCATCAATCTTCTCCGGCTCTTTTTGAGACACAAATGCAAAGTGCTCATAAAATGCCGCAAGCCTTCCTCTTGTTTGTACTCCACTAGTAATGTCACCAACAATTTGATCAATTGGGTGATCTCTAGCAACACTTGAATTTTGGAGTATTGGTAGTTGATTGCTTGAACTTGGTTGATCACTTGATGTGGCTTGCACTTGAGATGATGTACTAGCTTGTTGATCTTGCACTTGAGAACCATTAGCTTGACCCATTGGAGATGAGAGCACTTGATCTTTGTCATCATCAACATCAATCTCTTGAGTTGGCCTAATATGCCCAATGTCCATGTTCTTCATTGCATCTACCAATTTAATTCAACCAACATCATTGAGATTTTATTCTTCATCTTGAGACCCATTGGTTTCATCAAACTCAACATCATGCACTTCCTCAAGTTGACCACTAGTGCTATTCCACACTCTATATGCTTTGCTTGTAGTGGAATAACCAAGCAAGAATCCCTCATCACATTTCTTGTCAAACTTGCCCAATCTAGTGCCTTTCTTTAATATGTAGCATTTGCAACCAAAGACTCTAAAATAAGCAATGCTTGGCTTTCTTCCATTCAATAGCTCATAGGGTGTCATGCTCATCATTGGATGACAATACAATCGGTTGATGTAGTAGCATGCGGTGTTGATTGCTTCGCCCAAAATGATTGACTGACATCATATTCACTAAGCATTGACCTTGCCATATCCATGAGAGTCCTATTCTTCCTCTCAACTAGGCCATTGGATTGTGGTGTGTAGGTAGGTGAGAATTCATGCTTAATGTCATAGTCATTGCATAGCTCTTCAATTCTTGTATTCTTGAATTCACTACCATTGTCACTTCTCACTTTCTTGATGGTAACATCATATTCATTGCACACTTGCTTGAGAAATGTCTTGAAGATAGAATATGTGTCACTCTTGTCATTAAGAAAGAATACCCAAGTATATCTAGTGAAATCATCCACAATCACAAATCCATATTTATTTCCACCAATGCTAGTGTATGTAGTTGGACCAAATAAATCCATATGCATCAACTTAAATGGCTTGCAAGTGCTCATGAAATTTTTCTTAGGATGAGTGTTGCCCACTTGCTTGCCGGCTTGACATGCACTACATAGCTTGTCCTTTTCAAACTCAACTCCATCCAAGCCTCTCACTAAGTTGTGCTTCACAAGTTTGTTCAATTGCTTCATGCCAACATGACCAAGTCTCCTATGCCATAACCAACCCATGCTTGATTTGGAGAGCAAGCATGTACTTAATTTTGCTTCACTTGTGCCAAAATCCACTAGATAAAGGTTGTCATGCCTAAAACCTTTGAATATCAACTTTGAATCTTTCACACTAACAACCTCAATATCATCAACCCCAAATATGTATTTGAAACCAAGGTCACATAATTGTGCTACCGAGAGCAAGTTGTAGTTCACCTTGTCAACATGTGCCACATTGGATATGCTCAATTCATTTGTGATTTCAATCTTGCCATGTCCTTTGACCTTGCCTCTACTATTATCACCAAATGTAATTCCACCACCACTTGACCTTGTATCAAAAGAGTTGAACATTCTAGCATCACCGGTCATGTGTTGAGTGCACCCACTATCAACATTCTAATGCCTCCCTCCGGACTTGTAATCCACCTACAAATCAAATCAATGAGATTTTAGGTACCCATCTTTGCTTGGGTCCTTGGAGGTTAGTTACCAAAGACTTTGGCACCCAAATGGACTTCTTCTTTAGTCCCATAATTGGTGTACCAATGAACTTTGCCTTAACACCATTCTCCCTCTTGGTAAGCAAATAGCATGAATCAAAACAAATTGAATGCACTTTGTTTGCTTTCTTGTTGGTGTTCTTTTTAGCACATTCTTGCTCTTGATGCCCAACTTGCTTGCATCTATAGCAATAGGAACCGTTGCTCTTCACAAAGCTAGGCTTTGGAGTCACAAAGGCCTTCTTGCCTTTCTTGGAGATATACCCTAGACCTTCCTTGTTAAGGGAAAATCTTTGGCTACCCAAGCACTTAAGCAACTTGGCATCCCCACCATATGTCTTACCCAAGGCATGGGTGAGCTCATCCACCTCTCTCTTGAGAGTCTCATTCTCAACTAATAATGATGAGTCTAAAATCTTTTCATCACTACTAGTGGAGGTAGAGTGGGTTGGTGTGGATGTGGATGGTATGTTTGGTTCTTCAACATCAACCACAAATGGTTCATCTATAATGTCACATGTTGAACCAACATCCATCTTGGAGACCAAGACAACATTGTCACACTTAGCTACTAGCAAGGAATGAGCTTTTTCAAGCTTGGTGTGAGCAAGTTGAAGCTTCTCATGGTCTTCCTTTAGACACTCATAAGAGGCTTCTTGCTCCCTAAGGCTCTTTTCAAGAGAGGCAACTCTCTTTTCCAAGGCCTTACATTCCTTAGCCTTAGCTATGAGGACAATGTTGGCTTGCTCCATTGCCTCTAACATTTCATATTTAGTGGGTTCATTTGATTCATCATATTCTTCCTCACTATCATATTTTACTTCATTAGAGGATGGTTCATCATCATCATATACCTTAGTGGCCTTAGCCATGAAGCATGAACCGGAGGATGAGTCAAATAGAGAAGGTTTGTCTTGATGAACCAATGCCATCATTGCCTTGCCCTCTTCTTCTTCTTCGGACTCATCACTATCCCAAGTCACAACAAATGCACCATCTTTACCCTTCTTGAAGGTAGCCTTGTTCTTGCCCTTTCCATGGTCCTTGTTGTTCTTCTTGTCCTTTCTATGAGGACATTACTCAAAGAGATGATCGGAACTATCACACTTCCAACATAGCTTGTTGTCTTCATTGCCCTTGGGAGTGTTCTTCTTCTTGTAGTTCCCAAATCTTCTCTTATACTTGAGCATGGTGCCAAATTTCCTCACCACCAAGGCAAGGGCTTCATCAACCTCTTCTAGGCCGGCTACATCACATTCTTCCTATTGAGATTTTGCCTTGCCCTTGCATATAGAGGAAGATGCCTTGAATGCAACGACCTTCTTCTCCTCTACTTTCTTGTCTTCCTTCTTTTCCTTGACATCCACATCATGATCATACTTGTCAAATGTCAATACCTCTCCAAGCAAATCATTTGGCTTCTTTGTGTCAAGCCCATCTCTTTGTAGCATGAGGATCAACATCTTGAATCTTGACGGTAGGCTAATCAAGAACTTGTGACAAAAGTCTTGATCTTGTGTCTTGTAGCCTAGTGTCTTGAGATCATTGACAATCACATGTAGCCGATGAAACATCTCAAGAATTGTTTCGCCCTCCTTCATCTTGAAGGTCTCAAACTCACTCTTGAGGCCATATAGCTTGACACTCTTGACAACCTTGGTGCCCTCATATGTTTCACTCAATCTTGTCCACACTTCACTTGCACGATCCAAATCCTTGATTCCCTCAAATATCTTGGCATCAATGGCATTGTAGATGGTATTGAGTGCCATCCGATTGCAAGTGCGGTTTGCTCTATCCTCATCGGTGAGCTTGGTGGGATCAAGGATGACATAGTCATTCTCCGTCACCTCCAATACTCTCTCATGTATTGATCCAAGGTACATTGTCATCTTTCTCTTCCAATGATCAAAAGAACTCTCACCATCAAAGTGAGGTGGCTTTCCCCCAACATGGTTGAACACTATAGTAGCCATATCTTGCACCGAAGGGTGTTACTCCTTGCTAAAACGATGACCACGGCTCCGATACCACTTGAAAGGTCCTAAATGGCTAGAGGGGGGTGAATAGCCTAATAAAAATTTCTATAAAACACTAGACAAACTTGTTAGAATAACAAATGGCGATATAAAGCGTTTGCTCTAGCTCTACTTGTTGTCGGCAAGCCTCCTATTGACAATTCTAGTTGCTATAGTCTCTAATTCACACAAAGAGCTATGTCTCTACTTTACCACTAGGTGAACAAGCTAATTACTCTAGCAACCTAAACAAGTCTACACAAGCTACACAAGCACAATATATATATCAAGGTAAATGCAAGGTAGAGAGAAGGTTTTATACCAATGTGTCGAGGTAAGTCAACCAATCACCGTAGGATGAATATCAATATGAATAATGAAGCCAATCACCAACGGATGACAAGAGACAATTTGAGACACAATGATTTAACCAGAAGTTCACTTGAGCACCCTCAAGCTAGTCTCCGTTGTGCCGACCTTCTCACGTGTGGGGCAAGGTGGAGCTCACTCCTAGCCAAGTGCCTTTAGGCTACTTGCACCCAAAGCAAATGAGAGGTACCCAAGACACGAGCAATGTATTACTTGCACTTTGTCTTCCCGACGAGGAGTGCGTGATCCTCTCACAAATCACCGGAGGTGGCCAAGAACAATCACCAACTCTTGCCAACGCCTCCACCAATCTCCAAACCGTCTAGGAGTGGTGCTCTCCAAGAGCAATAAGAAATCCACAATTGCAATAACCACCTAGTGCCATAAATATGAATCCCGAAATGCAATGCACACTAGGGTTACCCTCAAATCCTCTCAAGAACTCAAATCCACCAACGGAGTGGAGAGGAGAGGGAAGCAATCCTCTTGGAGCCCTCAAAACGCTCTCTAGCACAAGCTCACTCGATTAATTTCAGCTCAAATCAATAGATCGAGGGAGGAGGGGAGAGGAGCTTTTTTTCTCTTGTTCTAGGGTTTGGAAAGGGGGAAGAACAAGCTCACTGTGAAAATTCAGAATGCCAAGAGAGAGAGAGCAGAGAGGGGAGCAGCTCACTTTTATATGCACTGGAACAGCAGCTCCAACGGTTAGATGCAGAGCTCCCCACGCTCCTCGCCAACGGGCAGAAACACGGCAGCAGCGGCACCTCTCTGTTCTCAACCGACGGCGGCGAAGGAGATTTTTGTCCGATAGAAAACGGACGAGTGCCGAGCGTCGATGGAAACGGACAAGTTGAATAGCTCTTCGTGTCATGGGCCAGCGTCGTTCCAACGAGCAGCAGTCCTGGCTCTCGGCTTCGTGACTTGGGCCTCAGCTTCGTCGACGGGCCGACCTGCCAAACCACCAGCGCCATCCAGTAACGAACCAGCAGCAGCTCAGCACATGCTTCTTTTTTTTTCTTTCCAATTGCTCCAATTTGCCGAACAGCAAGCAGGCAAGCTTGGTTCGGTAATCAAGCTTCGTTCGGCAAGCAGGCTTTGTTCGGCAAGCTGCAAGCATGCTTCGTTCGGCAAGCAAGCCATTCGGCAAGCAAGCAAGCTCGCTGGCCGGTCGTCAACAATTCAGACTGTGCTAGTGTCAAGCAAGCTAGCTAGCACGTGAATGTGTTCAACATATATACGTATATACAGCATGTGCAAGTACAAATATTTCCAACGTCCAAGCTGGAACGTGAAAGTGCACACCATATATATGTGTATATATTGCTCTTCCTTTTTTTCTTTTTCCAAATATTCAATTAATTCTTGATCCAAATAAAATGTCATCTCATCCGAAATATGTCAAACCTCTTGAGCATAAATAGATAACATTTCTCAAACCTTTCGAGGAGTTTCTCATCAAGTCGCCACGTCACTAACCCATATGCATATGCAATTTGAAATTCAAATAGGTGGCACTAGGTGAGTAAAGCGATTATGATTTTCTCCTCTTTTATAGTACGGTTATTTATCCTAAATCACTCAGACCCTCTATGGTGTCTTGAGTGTAAAAAATCAAAATGGCCCTATAATTATACCTTTGCCTTGAGCCCATTTTGATCCTTGAAACCACTCCAAGTTGAGCACTTGATCATCTTTTAGATCACCGCAATCCATCCACCATGACCACCGTGCATCACACTTGGGTTGACCAATCTTCAACTAATCAAACACTTAGCATAGAGAGATTAGTCCTAGGGTGTCACTAATTAGCCAAAACCAATCTAGAGATCTTCACCTATTTCCCTTAGCGCGAGACTCGTGCGTTTCGGAGGTAGCCGCGTTTGACAGCGGCGTCCCTATTTTCTTAGCGCGATACTCGCGTTTTGAAATAAAATAGCCGCGTTTTGACAATGGCGTCCCCTATTTCTCTTAGCGAGACTTGCGCTTTTCGAAGGTTGTTTGGTCAAACACGACTCATGTTTTTATTACTTTCTATTTACATTTACAAAGGTCTCGGAGTCCGGAGGGTCCTTCTTGGGCCACGGGGGTTCCTGTTGAAGCTCGGAGTTGTTGCGGAGGGTCCCCCTTGTATTCTTACGAGCCCGCATTCCGTTATCCAGAGACTTGGGTCAGCAAGGTTCTGGCGCGAATTGGGACTCTTGCGGAGGTGGTTCGATGGGCGTGTCCCTGCGCTTTGTGTCGGCCCGACCTCGTTGGCTGGCGGTCGTCTTGGGCCGTTGTTGTTGGACCGCCTTCTCGCGTTCATGTTCGAGGCCGGGCGGTGCCCTCCTTCGAACTTTGATTCCTTTGGTGAAGTTGCCCACCGGAGAATGTTACATTCTCCATTGTGGTATCTTCCTCGAAGGAGCCTCCGCTCCGGGTTAGCCGTTTTTTTCTGCGAGGTGTTCTGGGGGGCTGCCGGTGTTGGTGGTTATCGGAGGCCGAAATGCTCTAGTTTGTGCGCATTTGGTCTTTGTTGGTTTGCGGGGGTTGGGGGTTTCGCGGCCTTGGGAGCACCTCTAGCGCTGTTGCTCTTCATTGCGCCTTGATCTACCTTGGGGGGTTGGGGCTGGTTTACATTTCCCATTGTGGTGCCTTGGGCTGGATTAGGAGACGGGATTTTTCGAGGTATCCCGCATCTCGCCCTATAGGATCGGGGCTTGGCTCGGGGTGGTGGCATGGTGGTGTATGTGGCTGATGGCTGCTCTCTTCCTAACACGGGACTTGTGGGGGCGGGAAGGTTTGGTTTTATAGTGCTCGTGGGGATTGCTTCTGTGGGTGCTGGTTTAATGTTAAGTGAATGTCATAAGTGTTTAGTGTGGTTATGGGACAGAGGTCTTGTCCTTGGTTGGTGGTGGTTTGAAGCGGTGGTGGGAGTTAAGGCTGTACGGAGGAGGTCTTGTCCTTGGTAGGTGGTGGCTTGAAGCGGTGGTGGGAGTTAAGGCTGTACGGCGTAGGTCTTGTCCTTGGTAGGTGGTGGCTTGAAGCGGTGGTGGGAGTTAAGGCTGTACGACGGAGGTCTTGTCCTTGGTAGGTGGTGGCTTGAAGTGGTGGTGGGAGTTAAGGCTGTGCGGCGGAGGTCTTGTCCTTGGTAGGTGGTGATGTTTTTGATGTTGAGCCCCTGGTGTTGACGGTAGAAATACCCTGTTTTTACATAGTCAAACCGTCAACAAAGTACTCCTTTTGGAAGCTAACATACATATAAACAATGATTTCTTATGCAAATAACCTAGTTCCACATGTAGATGTCATTCTTTGTATACGGATGTGAAACTAGTGGAACTCTGGCTGAAATGACACATTTGGTCACCATCCATCCAACACCCCAAGTATGGCCATTGGACAATTTGACACCACCATCATGATCTCCATGTCCTATGAAGCTTCCACACAAAATTTGAAGTCATTTGGCCACAAGACCTACATCGGCCGATGCATGACCATTTCATCCCCGAGACATCGACATGTGGGGACACCTTCTAGAAGAGTTGGAGAAGGCCAAGGCCCAATGGACCAGCATCGGCCGACCATGATACTTTGGCCCAAACTCTTCCAATGCGACCTGCCACATCACTAATGCGTGGGGAACAAGAGAAGGCACCGATTGGTCCGTCAATACGTCCCATGGATCGTGTTGGTACAAAATGAACGTCCACGGCAAGTTCGGACTCAAGACCACGAACCGCCGGTGGGGCCAATGTTCCCGGACTGGGGGTGGCCCACAGGTCATGGACCATGGTCGGCCGACCATGGCCCATTTGGCCAAGGCGTCCTCCCACGCCCATCACATTGTCCACATGCTGAAATTACCTCACAC
This sequence comes from Hyparrhenia diplandra, assembly GCA_015847255.1. Taxonomy (NCBI): domain Eukaryota; kingdom Viridiplantae; phylum Streptophyta; class Magnoliopsida; order Poales; family Poaceae; genus Hyparrhenia; species Hyparrhenia diplandra. The sequence continues at coordinate 282,535 of JADLZK010010999.1, read as the reverse complement.
GTTGATCTTAAGGCGGTTGCATGGCGGTTTGATCCAACGGAGGGCAATAGAGGTCACGGATCGATGACATGGCGCTGGAGTAGCCCCCTACTCCACCTTGGGCTATAAATACCCCTTACCCCCCTCACTTCCAAGGCATGACCACAAGGAGAACTCCACTCCAATGTAGTAGGCGAAGCCCCTGCTCCTTTAGTGTAGTAGTAGAGTGAGAGAGGGAAGTCTTACGGAGGAAGCCACGGGTGCATCGGGAATCTCCTCCGAGGTGTACCTCTGCGGGTGTACTTCTTCTAGTGAGTAATACATCCGAGTTCTTTTATACTTTGCATATCTGGTTTAGTATAGTAGCTATTCACTCGTTCTTCATTGGTACATTGCTTTGCTTTAGTAGAGTGTTCTAGCCTAGCTAAGTCTGAGGGGTTAGAATAGTAAGAGTTAGCGTAGACGTGGTGTCTAGGCTATACCTTACCGATGTATGCCGCTTGTCTTTGCGGATGGATTGTGATAGCCAGTAAGGTAGTGACAGCCCTTCCGGTCTCTCGTATAGATCACCACGTGTTTAGGCAAGTTCTTAAAAGGTAAGGCTCGAAAGAAATAGTAGTTTGGTAGTGGTGACTTTATTCACCGATTATCACCTACTCGCCTCCAAGTGTCCGAGGGCTGATAAAGCCACGTTTAGCTACCTAGCCTATCCGGATATCATAGCTATAGAAAACCTCTCAACTCAACTACCAAATACATGAAGGAATATGGGATCGCTACGCCAGCCGAGAAAATAAAACTTTTCTACCCATAAACCAAGAATCTACTGCTAGTTATAGATCACGAGGATTACCTCTAGACGCCAAGGTGCGGCGGAAGCGTCGACTCGACGTAGATGTACGCGTCGCAGCAGTGCCGTGCAGTTGCGTGGTCGTCCGTCACGTCCGTCCTCCTCGTGCGGTTCGTCCTTCACGTCCGTCCTCTTCGTGCGGTTCGTCCTTGTGCTCCAGATGCAGCACCTCCGAGGTATCCCACACGTATGGGGAGGAAGCGATGCGCCTCCCCGACTGCTAGGTCCGCGAGGAGCAAGAGGCGAAGGCGTGGCAGCGGCGGCCGTCAATTGGCGTGGCTTAGACTCCCATGGTCAGGCCCGCACCCACCTCTCATTATATAGTCGTTCCTAACAGGCTCCCGAGCTGGAGTCGTATTAGAAGTAGGAATCCTATTCCTAGTCCGTTTAGAAGTAGGAATCCTCTTCCTAGTCCGTTTAGAAGTAGGAATCCTCTTCCTAGTCCGTTTAGAAGTAGGAATCCTATTCCTAGTCCGTTTAGAAGTAGGAATCCTATTCCTAGTCCGTTTAGAAGTAGGAATCCTCTTCCTAGTATTAGAACTCTAAGCCTCATCCAATTCGGATCAAATCCGAATTGGGCCTCCTTCCCTTTAAGCGTGCGACCCTATGGGCTCACGCACACATAGACATGGCCCGAGTACTCCTACTCGACCAATAGTCGACAATGGCCTCTAGCAAGACGTGCCAACTCCCATGTGTACGCAATGATCATATCGGGCGAACCACACAAACCATATACTCGTTATTCCCTTGCCACCACGATATTTGGTCCAACTCGTGAGTTAACACTTAACCCAAGCACGGCCATGCATTTCTTGATCCAATCAATCGAAAGTGGTCCATTGATATCTCTCTCTCATGGAGAGGGGCAATTCCATCTTGATTGACTATGACTCACAAAGATGCTTCCCGACAAACCCGAAGACCACCTTTATAGCTACCCAATTACGGAGTAACGTTTGATAGTCCCTAAGTAGGTCGTTTCACATCTTGAGTACATACGACAATCTCGAGGTCTAAGGACATAACGTAAATGATGTGTAAAGAGATAATAATAACATCTCATGTCGGGTCAATCCAGCCCCATGTCATACATGTGCCCACACTATTAGTTTGACATCTCCATGTCTATGACTTGTGAAACATAGTCATCAACTAATACATGTGCTTGATCTAATATTCATGTGTGTTCTCACATGAACTCCGATCGAGGACAATTATTGAATAACCATACAAGTAAAGAGTCTCACAAACAATTCACATAATTGCCAATCGATACAAGTTGTCTTTAATGGATATTCATGAACACATAATATATCATGGATACAAGGTGATATAATCATCTCCATGATTATCTCTAGGGCATATTCCCAACAATAATCATCTCCATGATTATCTCTAGGCATATTCCCAACAATCTCCCACTTGCACTAGAGTTAATCTTTAAGATATCTAATACCCATATCTCTCATGTGCCTCATGCTTAGGCCGTGGAAAAGCCTTTGTCAAAAGGATCTCGCAACATTCAAATCCGTATGTATTTTGCATATCTTGATTTCACCACATTTGATGAACTCTCGAATGAGGTGAAATTTCCGCAAAGACGTGTTTGTTCTTATGGTGATCCCTCGGCTCCTTAGCACGTGCAATCGCGCCACTATTGTCACAATGAAGGTTCAATGGGCCGCTTGCATTCGTGAACACACCAAGCTCAATGAGGACTTTCCTCATCCAAACACCTTCCTTTGCAGCTTCGTAAGCTGCTATGTACTAAACCTGGCTGTAGAATCGGTCACCGTCTCTTGTTTGGAACTTTTCCAACTTACAGTACCACCATTTATTGTGAACAGGTATCCCGATTGAGATTGTGAATCATCATCGTGTTAGTTTGGAAGCTAGTATCGGTGTAACAATTTACAACGAGCTCCTCCTCACCTCCATAGATTAGGAACATATCTTTAGTCCTTCTCAAGTACTTAAGAATATTCTTAACAAGTGTCCAAAGACTCTCACCCGGATCGGCTTTTGGTATCTCGCTCGTAACACTTAGAGCATATGAGACATCTGGGCGTGTACATATCATGGCATACATGATGGAACCAAGCTGCGAGGCGTATGGAACCTTACTCATGCGCTCTCGCTCATCGCCATCGAAGGACGCCGCTTCTTGCTAAAACGCATACCATGTGACATAGGCGGGAACCCTTTCTTGGACTGTTCCATGTTGAACCGTTCCAACACCTTGTCAATGTAATGCGTATCTTGGCATAATCCTATTAGCCTCTTTGATCTATCTCTATAGATCTTTATGCCCAAAATGTATGATGCTTCTCCCAAATCCTTCATAGAAAATATATTATTCGGTGAAGTCTTCACGGATTGCAACATTGGAATGTTATTCCCAATCAACGATATGTCATCCACATACAAGATTAGAAATACAACAATAAGCTCCACTTTCCTTCTTGTATACACAAGGTTCTTCTTCATTCACGATGAAAGCCAAGAGCTTTAACCTCTTCATCAAAACGAATGTTCCAACTCCGAGATGCTTGCTTCAACCCATAAATGGATTTCTTAAGCTTGCATATTTTTCTAGCATTCTTAGGATCAACAAAACCTTCGGGCTGTATCATATACATGTCCTCTTCCAAATCTCCATTTAGAAAGGCTGTTTTAACATCCATCCGCCATATCTCATAATCGAAATGAGCAAAGAATTGCTAGAATGATCCGATAGATTTAAGCATCGCTCTTCGGGCGAGAATGTCTCGTCGTAGTCAACTCCTTGAACTGCCGCCGAAAACCCTTTGCGACAAGTCGAGCTTTATAGACGTGAACATTTCCGTCCATATCTCTTTTCTTTTATAGATCCATTTGCACTCAATGGGTCTAACCCTATCGAGCGGATCAACCAAGTTCCAAACTTGATTGTCTCCCATGGAATCTATCTCGGATCTCATGGCATTTTGCCATTTCTCGAATCTGGGTCCATCATAGCTTCCGCATATGTCATAGGTTCGTCATTGTCTAACAATAACAAATCCCCATGCAACTCACGGAGTCTAGCCGATCTTCGTGGTAGTGGCGGTGTTACCTTTGCCACAGGTATCTCAACTTGTTACGCTACATTAGCATCACTCGTAGAGTCTTGACCTATTGGCTCATCCTCAACTTCTTCAAGATACACCCTTTGTCCACTCTTGTCTCTTTTGAGAAACTCTTTCTCTAAGAAAACACCGTTTCGAGCAACAAACACTTTGCCCTCTGATCGGTTGTAAAAGTAATAACCCAAAGTTTCCTTCGGGTATCCCACGAAAAAACACTTGTCCTAATTTGGGTGTTAGTTTATCGATTGACGTCGATTGACATAAACTTCACAACCCCAAATCTTTAGAAAAGACAAACTGGGACTCTTACCAGTCCATATCTCATATGGTGTCTTAACTATGGACTTAGATGGCACCCTATTTAATGTGAAAGCGGCTGTTTCTAGAGCATATCCCCAAAACGATAAAGGTAGGTCCGACTGGCTCATCATCGACCGAACTATGTCCAACAAAGTCCGATTACGTCGCTCAGACACACCGTTTCTCTGAGGTGTTCCAGGCGGCGTAAGCTGTGGAAACAATTCCGCAACTCTTAGATGATTGCTAAATTCGTGGCTCAAGTATTCACCTCCACGATCAGATCGCAAGGCCTTAATTTTCTTGCCACGTTGATTCTCTACTTCATTCTCAAACTCTTTGAACTTTTCAAAAGTCTCGGACTTATGCTTCATTAAGTAGACATAGCCATATCTCACCGAAATCATCGATAAAAGTAATGAAGTATTGGAATCCGCCTCGGGCCGTCGTACTCATTGGTCCGCATACATCGGTATGTATTAGTTCCAACAAGTCTGCTGCCCTTTCAGGAAAACCCTTGAAAGGCGCCTTGGTCATTTTGCCTAGAAGGCAAGCTTCACATGTCTCGTATGATTCAAAATCAAACGAAGTTAGAAGCCCATCAGTATGGAGCCTCTTCATGCGATTCTCACTTATATGACCCAAACGACAATGCCACATATAGGTAGGACTTAACTCATTAAGCCGAGGCCTTTTAGCACTTATATTACAGACAGGTGCATCATCAAGATTTAAAATAAATAACCCATTCACAATGGATGCGTTTCACCACAAACATGCCATCTTTAGAGATCACACAACCATTGTTTTCACTCTTAAAAGAATAACCATCCTTCATCAAACATGAAGGTGACACAATGTTTCGGCTCAAGCTAGGAACAAAATAACAATTATTCAATTCCAAAATAAATCCCGGCGGGAGGTGGAGTTGCATCGTCCCCAACGCTCAAGGCAAAACTCTTGCATTATTGCCCACGCGGAAGTCAACTTCTCCCTTTCCAACGCTTCTACTTCTTATCATTCCTTGCATCGTATTGCAAATATGAGCAACCGATCCGGTATCAAATACCCAAGAATTGATATAAGAATCGTGAGGAATATGTACGTAACATAAACAACAAGTGTACAAGCAGCGGGAGTACCTTTACCACCGCTATCCTTCTTGGATGCTAAGTGCGACTTGCGGTTTCTCAACCTCCGAGTGTAACCAACCATCTTGATTACGTGTGGCCCCTCTTTGCTGCACCCTTTGCTAGCTTGCTCTCGGCAAGCGCCTTTGAGACATTGAACCTTTCAATTCTCGCTTGAGTTTGGAACATATCCTCAAGCGCCCGCGATCATATCGTCTTGTTGCATGATTGTTGTCGAACCGCATTTGCGAATCGGGTTCCATACGAGGCAAGCATAAGGCAACTCACTTCAAGATCGGCATCACATGCTTTCTTGTAAGCGGTTTTCTCAAAGCATCGGGTGCATTATCGGTAGGCTCTTACGGTAAGGGGTGTCTAGAACATCTTCCTTTTTCTCAGCCCGAGAACAATTCTCGGAGTTACGGATCCAATCCGCATAGTTTGTTCCATTCAACTTATCTTTCTCAAGAACCGAACGCAAAGTAAATGGTTGATTGTTAGGTGCCATTTATCTACAACAAGAATAATGCAAAAATACTATGACAATGTATCCAAGATAGAGTAAAAACATATTAACTTTTAATAGAATGTACTCCCACTAAAATCAATATCCCTCAATTGAAACTTAGTGATTCAAGACCCACAACTAACAAGTCAACTAGTGAGCTTTAGCATCACCGCTAGAAGACATGGTAGATCGGTAAGCAACTCTTTGCTAATCATATCACATATGACTCTTGTTGTTGGGCAGCATCTCTATGCTAACGCCAACCTGCCATGCTCCAAGATCCCTAACCGTTAGGATGATCTTGTTCAAGTAACCAAACCTTTCCGCAAGTAAGTATCGATACGAACCCGCCTAGTCATGGAAAAAACCGGTGGTACCCTAATTTCATAGACCCATCATCGATTGTACAAGACTTATGACGATTGGTAAGATTTGGGGAGCATCAAAACTTAAAACATTTACTGGGGATCGTTCTACTTCGCTATCATATGTAGACAAAAAACATAGTCGCGCGCATGAAAGTAGAACACGATAAGAATGACATAAAATAGTTGTGACTTATCACATTTGGGGATCTCCATCTCCAATCTCTATTCATCATGATGATCTCCATCTCCATGATCCAAGTATACCATCCTCACGTTGTGCAAGTCATGAATTAATTGCACACATGCATCTCATACACATACTCTTTCCTAGAAGGAAAAGAGAAGGATGAATCCTAATCCTAATCGGTTTAGAAGGAGGAATCCTATTCCTAGTCAAACTCGGACCGACGATCGGTGGAAGATCAAATCTACCACCACCGCAACTCGCATCACATGCGCCCGACCAGGACATGACCTAGGTTTGATTCGATCAATCTTATTGATCTCTAACTCGCCATGACTGGGTTTACATGTATCACTTAACTCCGATGGCGGAATTCCGACCGGTAGGAGTAGATCGAACAAGACCAGTGCGGCAAGATCACGAACCAAGATCAAAGACTCATCAACAACCGCGCATATCATCATATGCACATATCCGAATCTATAACGACACAGCATCGGCTCCGATACCACTGAAGGAATATGGGATCGCTACGCTAGCCAGAAAACAAAACTTTTCTACCCATAAACCAAGAATCTACTGCTAGTTATAGATCACAGGATTACCTCTAGACGCGCAGGTGCAGCGGAAGCGTCGACTCGGCGACGATGATACGCTGCGTCGCAAAGCGATTGCCGTTGCGTTGCGTGGTCGTCGTCGTCACGTCCCGTCCTCCTCGTCGCGGTTCGTCCTTCACGTCCGTCCTCTTCGTGCGGTTCGTCCTTGTGCTCCCGATGCAGCACCTCCGAGGTATCCCACACGCATGGGGAGGAAGCGATGCGCCCCGGGACTGCTAGGTCCGCGAGGAGCAAGAGGCGAAGGCGTGGCAAATGGGTCCGTCAATTGGCGGGCTTAGACTCCCATGGTCAGCCCCGCCCCACCTCTCATTATATAGTCGTTCCTAACAAAGTTCCCGAGCCGAGTCGTATAGAAGTAGGAATCCTATTCCTAGTCCGTTTAGAAGTAGGAATCCTCTTCCTAGTCCGTTTAGAAGTAGGAATCCTCTTCCTAGTCCGTTTAGAAGTAGGAATCCTATTCCTAGTCCGTTTAGAAGTAGGAATCCTATTCCTAGTCCGTTTAGAAGTAGGAATCCTCTTCCTAGTATTAGAACTCTAAGCCTCATCCAATTCGGATCAAATCCGAATTGGGCCTCCTTCCCTTTAAGCGTGCGACCCTATGGGCTCACGCACACATAGACATGGCCCGAAAGTACTCCTACTCGACCAATAGTCGGCATACGCCTCTAGCAAGACGTGCCAACTCCCATGTGTACGCAATGATCATATCGCACGAACCACACAAACCATATACTCGTTATTCCCTTGCCACACGATATTTGGTCCAACTCGTGAGTTAACACTTAACCCAAGCACGGCCATGCATTTCTTGATCCAATCAATCGAGTGGTCCAAAGATATCTCTCTCATGGAGAGGGGCAATTCCATCTTGATTGACTATGACTCACGGCATGCTTCCCGACAAACCCGAAGACCACCTTTATAGCTACCCAATAACGGAGTAACGTTTGATAGTCCCTAAGTAGGTCGTTTCACATCTTGAGTACATACGACAATCTCGGGTCTAAGGACATAACGTAAATGATGTGTAAAGAGATAATAATAACATCTCATGTCGGTCAATCCAAATTTCCCATGTCATACATGTGCCCACACTATTAGTTTGACATCTCCATGTCTATGACTTGTGAAACATAGTCATCAACTAATACATGTGCTGATCTAATATTCATGTGTGTTCTCACATGAACTCCGATCGAGGACAATTATTGAATAACCATACAAGTAAAGAGTCTCACAAACAATTCACATAATTGCCAATCGATACAAGTTGTCTTTAATGGATATTCATGAACACATAATATATCATGGATACAAGGTGATATAATCATCTCCATGATTATCTCTAGGGCATATTCCCAACAATAATCATCTCCATGATTATCTCTAGGGCATATTCCCAACAATACACACCTTGTGTCATCATAGGACGAGTCTTGATTCTTTGTTAGTTCACTTCACGTTCCTCATGGAAATCGATACGGAATACTCACGGACCTCACGGTGAAAAGCTACACCGGCGGCCGCGGCGCTTGCGGTTTTACCGTTGCCATACTTAGGTGTATCGGTCCTTTAGTGGTAACACTAAAGAACCGTCAACACCGGGCGAAAGTGCCCGGTCTCCGATTCTTGCCGTGCCTTTCTGCGGCCCGGGTTTCGAAGGGTGCCCGATGTTGCGAGCCCCGGCGGAGGTGCCGGGCGCCGACTTTTGTGTGCCTCCGCGCGGCTCATGTTCGGGAGCGCGGGCGTCTTCATTGCGAGCCTGGCGGAGGTGCCGCGGTGCTCGACTTTTGTGCGCCTCCGCACGGCTCATACCTCGAGAGCGCGGGGCATCTTCATTGCGAGCCCCGGCGGAGGTGCCGGGCGCCGACTTTGTGCGCCTCCCGCGCGCTCATACTGGAGAGCGCGGGGCGTCTTCATTACAACCCCCGCGGAGGTGCCGGGCGCCCGACTTTGTGCGCCTCGGCGCGGCTCATACTCGGAGCGTGGGGCGTCTTCATTGCGAGCCCCCGACGGAGGTGCTAGGGCGCCCGGCTTTTGTGCGCCTCCCCGCGGCTCATACTCGGAGCGCGGGGGCGTCTTCATTGCGAAACCTGGCGGAGGTGCCAGTGCCCGACTTTTGCATAAATTAGAATGAGCTTTTGTTGGTTTGACCGGAGCCGGGGTGCAGCTCCGCTGCCCCCGAAGCATGGGCAATCCCGCCATTTCAAGCGATGAGGGTCGGATGACACCAGCCCAGCCCCTTTCGGTGCCATATCCGAAGTTACGCCTTTCTCCCGATGTGGGGTAACTAACCCGCATATATTAGATTTTGGTACTGCCTCGTTAAAAAACCTTGCACCCCTTCGCAAGGAAAAAGAGTGCAGCCCGTATTGTTCATGACTTTAACTTCGAAGAAGGAAAAAAAAAAAAAATCGGTAAAAAAAACGGTAGCGCCCTACAACTCGCGAGTGCTCGGTACATTGCACCGCTAGGGGTAGTACTTATGAGGTCGTCGACATTCCATGTGTAGGGAGGTCGTGGCCTTCGAGGTCTTCTTGAGTGGAAGGAGTCGGCTCTTTTGCTCTTCGTGATAAGGTAGGGTCCTGCCCACTTGGCGACGAACTTGCCTGCCATCTTCGCTGCGTTTTGCTTCCCCGATCAAGACGGTCTCCGACGGTGATCGTGCGGAGGCCGAGCTTCTTGTTTCTCCATCTTGTAGTCTCTTCTTGGTACGCGGAGGTTGAGGGGGCGGCCATGTTTCTTGTTTCTTCGAGGAGGTCCTTCGTGAGTGCTTCTTGTTCGGGGGTGGCCGTTGGTGACTCTTGGCGAGGCGTGTTTTAGTTCCTCTGGGAGGACGGCCTCCTCTCCGAACAACAGCTTGAAGGGTGTGAATTTGGTTGCTTTCGACTCTCGGAGGTGTTGTGTGACCACACCACCGGGTGAGCTCCTCCGCCCATGTTCCCTTTGGCCTTGCGCGAACACCCCGCTACGATGCCCTCGCAAGATTATGTCATTGGCTCTCTCAACGAGCCCGTTAGGCTGTGGGTGCCTTACGGATCGCGAAATGTATTTTGGTGCCTATTTGGTGGCAGAATTGTTTGAAGCCTTCGCTGTCGAATTGAGTGCCGTTGTCGACTGTTATGCTCTGCGGAGTTCCGAAGCGGCAGACAATCTATTGCCAGAAGAATTTTTGCACTGAGCGAGAGGTTATGCTAGTGAGAGGGCGGGCTTCGATCCATTTGGTGAAGTATTCGACTGCTACTACTGCATAGCGGAGGTTTCACAGGGCGGTGGCATTGGGCCGATGAGGTCAATCGCCCATCTTTGAAGTGGCCCAGTGGGGACGGATGAGGGGTCGTCGGAGCTCCCTCCTTTGTTGGAGTGGTGCGCGGTGGTGGCGACACCCTTCGCAAAGGTGCGACAGGTGCATTTGCGTCGTTGAGTGCGGTGGGCCAGTAGAAACCTTGTCTGAACACCTTGCCAATGAGTGCTCTGGGGCCGTTGTGCGAGCCGCAGATTCCTTCGTGCACCTCCACTAGGATGGCGCGGCCCTCGCCGGTAGATGTGCACCGGCCACGGGGCGGTCACGGGAGGCTTTGTATAATTTGTTGTCAACCGGCGTATCCCTTTTACCTTCTCGCCGACCCTCTTTTGTTCTTCCTTAGATCGTAGTTCGGCGGCCCCCGATGAATGCTATGATGGGGGCCCTCAATCTTCGCCGTGGATGGTGCTCACTGCCTTCGAAGGTGGGTCGTTTTCTTCAATCACCGGGCTGTGGAGTACTTCGAAGAACACGTCTTGTGGGAGCGGCTCCGCTCGGGCTGCAGCTTTTGCGAGTTGGTCGGCTTCGCCGTTGTCTCTGCCTGATATAGTTTTGGTTGTGACCCCAAGAAAGAAGGCCTCCGTCTTCCTTAACCGAGCCGATACTTCTGCAGTTCGGGGTGTCCGCCCTATTGTCCTTCTCGACTTGCTTTGAGACTACCTCCGAATCGATTTTGATGATAGCCCTTCAAGGCCGACATTGCCCGGAGCTTGCCGAGTGCCATCGCGCACCGCCGTGATTCTGCCGTGTTGTTTGTACACCGGAACTCTAGCCTTGCCGCATATCTCATCTTGACTCCGGGTGGGTGGGTGATGATGGCTGCTATGCTCGCTCCCGCGGGCCCCCCATGCTCCGTCGGTGTGCGCGCCGTCCATATTGGGTCTAAGTTTGTGGCCTGGTTAAATGTGTCTGGAGTCCAGTCTGCGACAAAATCCGCGAGGGCCTGGGACTTGATGGCTGTTCTACCGACAAACCTGATTGCGTGGTCTCCGATCTCGGTTGCCCACTTCGCTATCCCGCCCACGGCCTCGGGGTTTCTGAATATGTTGTCAAGTGGGAAGCTCGAAGGTACGGTGATCTCGTGTGCCTAGAAATAGTGCTTAAGTTTTCTTGCGGCCATGACCAATCTGCGTAGGCTACCTTTTCCAAATTCAGATAATTTAGCTTTGGCCCTTCGAGGGTCTCGGAGACATAGTAGATGGGGACTTGTGCGGACCGTGACCTTCGTCCATCTCCTGATGAGTACCGCTACCGACGGGCGTGTGGTGATCTTTGCGACATAGAGGAGCGACCCTTCGCCGGGCTCGGTGTGGCGATGGTGGTGAGGTTCGCGAGGTACTTGTTTGAGGTCTTGAAAAGCTTTTTGTTGCGGAGGTCCCCAATCGAACAGTTCGCGTGCCCTTTAGTGTCTGAAAGAATGGTAGCCCGCGTTCGGCTGATCTGGAGATGAACCTGCTTAGGGCGGCGAGGCGTCCCGCTAGCCTTTGCACCGACTTTCTGTTCTTTGGAGGCTCCATCGCTGTGATAGCTTTGATTTTCGTAGGGTTGGCCTCGATTCCCTTTACTGACACAAGGCAGCCCAATAACTTGCCCTTGCTTACTCCGAACACGCACTTGGCCGGGTTGAGCTTTAGTCTGGCTTCGCGGAGCTTGACGAAGGTTCGCTGGAGGTCCGTGATGTGGTCTTCCTTTAGCTTGCTCTGGACTACCAAGTCATCGACATAGGCCGAGATGGCGCTGTCTCCCCTGAATACCTCCGCTGTCATACGTGCGAAGGATGAGCCGGCGTTGCGGAGGCCTTCGCCATTCTTCGAAGCAATAAGTTCCGAAGGGGGGTTATGAAACTTGTCTTCTCCTCATCCGCCCGGTTCATCCGGATTTGGTGGTATCCCGAGAAACAGATCCGGGGAGAGACAACCTTTTCGCAACCGGCTGGCTTCTTTGCATCGACTAGAGAGCTAATTCGGGGAGGGGGGAAATCGTCCTTCGGACATGCTTTGTTCAGCCGGGTGAAATCCACACACATCCTCCATCCGGTGGGCTCCGCTTTGTCCTTGCTAAGGCTTGCTTTTTTCACCATGACAACGTTGAATAACCAAGTGGGATACTTGACGGGCGGATGACCATCGCGTCCCGGAAAGGCGCTTCACCTCTTCCTGAGCTGCTATTCTCCTCTCATCTGACATTTTGCGGAGCTTCTGCTTTACGGGGGTGGCGTCTGGTCTTATGTTGAGGTGGTGCTCGATGAGGTCGCGGCTAACGCCTTGTAAATCTTCGCCCGACCCCAGCGAATACGTCGGAGTTCTCGCGGAGGCACTTTGCAAGAGCTCGCTGCCCGGAGGTCCGTCCGGAGAGTGCGGATATGGTTACTTCTACGTTACGGTCATAGCTGAAAAGCCTGACTTTCTTCGTTTCCTCTGCTGGTAGTGCCCGCGGGGGAGGCTCCGCGTCGCCTTCGGGCTGTCTCTCTTGCCTCTCTAGTTCTTGTTCAAGGTTGTGGACATTGCGCTGCCCTGGTGTGACGGCCCCCTCCGCGTTTCTTGCTGCGGTCTGGTCCCCGAACACGGCAATTATGCCGCTGGCGGAGGGCATCTTCATGCAAAGATAGCTTGGGTGGAGGACCGCATCGAACGTGTTGGTGACCCCGCGACCCAAAATGGCGTTGTAGCTGTAGTACATGTCCACCACGTCGAAGGTGATGTTTTTGATCGGTGGATGGGGTCTTTCCCGAAGGAGACTGGTAGGGTGATTTTTCCGATGGTTCCTACTTGCTGGCCTCCGAAGCCGAAAAGAGGGTTTCCAGCTGGTTGTAGCATATTCCTGTCGAGGCCCATCTTGTCGAAGGTCGAGGCGAACAGGATGTCTGCGAAGCTACCCGTGTCTACTAGGATTCTGGTAACCGTCCATCCTCCGATGTTGGTGTCGATGACCATTGCATCGGTGTGGGGGTAGTCTCTGAGCTTCATATCGCTAGCGTTGAAGGTGATTGGAATATGGGACCACCGGCTATTTCTGTGTGGCCCCTCCGCACCGATTCCATGATGGACCCTCCGATAGTGCTCCTTCGGGGCGTTTGTTGCCATGGTCTTCGTTGGAGCCCCCCGTGATAGCGAGGATGACTCCGTGGGATGAGTTGGGCTTGCTAACAATTGTCTGGATTTCTTGCTTGACTGGTAGGTGCGGGGTTGAGGGAGGTGCGGGTAGCGGAGGCGGTGGTGGTAAGGCTTGGGCGTGGTAGTTTGACCGCGGAGGCTCGGGGGGTGTGAGATCGTATACTCTTCCGATAGTAGCGCGGGTGGTGTTGGTTGAGGGTGTTGTTGTGGAAGGCCGGGTAGTGGAAGCCTTTGGGTGTCTTTGGGGCTCCATAGTCGAAGGGGAGTATAGGCTGTAGTGGTTGGGGTGGTGTGGATCTGAGGATCACCAAAGAACTCTACCGAGTTGTGCGCGGGGTTCTATCCAAGCCCGTGGCCACAAACAACTCCCGAAAGGCAATGGAAGCATAGCTACGGTGACTTCGTTGTAACTAGGATAGAACACTAGTCGGGTTACCTTGTAAAGAGTTCGGGTGTTCGGTTCCTCTACGGATAACCCTCTCTCGTATCCGACTAGGATCGTAGCGAGTCCCTTGGCTCCTTGGACTATAAAAGGCGGCCAAGGGACACCTCGTAGAGGAGAGCAAGTACGAACGTACAGAACACAAGCTTGGCTACGACCAAGCACTGTAAGCTTCATAGCCGATTCTCGGCTAACCCCATCAATCGAAAACAGGCTCACGCCGACCGGGCGTAAGGTCTTTACTCGATCCGTGATCGAGGGCCCGAACCAATATAAAAACCCCGCTCTCCATGTCGGGCCGCGCAAGAACAAACCGCCCGAGCTCGAGGTTCGTCGAGGCCCGAACAAAGCTGCCGGTTCACCCGTGGCGGGCTCCGATCGTAAAATATCGGCGGCTAGTGCGCCCGGTAGGGGCTCTCGTCGAATTTCAGCACGAGGGTCCGGCGGATCACGACATCATGAGTACATCGGCGAGGAAGACGATCATCTTCGGATCATGGGCTTGCGAGATCGACGATGACGGCAAAACTCGAAGCTGCACCGTCGAGGAACCCAAGACCAAGAAGAACTCGTCGAGAAGCTCCGGCAATCGACAATTGCCGAAGCCACCTCGAAGACGGAGAACAAACTCGAAGCTTGCTCGGGAACCAAAGACGGAAGGGCCCAAACCCGAAACCAACTCGGGAAGGTAGGCAACCAGGGGCTCAAGTACGGACTCAGAAGCAACTCGAAGTACGACTCAACTCCGGCTTGGATAAGGGAAGCTACTCCAACTTCGGGAAACTTTTTTTCAACCAATACTACACCAACTCGAGAAAAGGAGGCGAAGTTCGGATATAACCCCGACACCGATCGGATTACCTTTTCAATTTCCTACGAGATTACGCAACGCAAAGATACGCGTATTCAAGGAGCGCCCGGGACTACTCCTCTAAGAGAAGATTGGAGATTCCTTTGAAAGGCGCACAAAGAGGGCTCATATTGACAAGAACCCTAGAGGAATGCATCATCCACTGGCCAAGAACCCTCAGCAAAGCCGATCGTCAAGCAACGGGGACAAACAGGAAGGACCAACATCATAAGGCCTATCCTAGGCGGAAGGAGTGGCGGCCCAAAGCTACAGCCACAAAGGAAGTCTTCATGGTGGCTACGGCTCGTGCTCCGCTTAACCGTCCAGAAGCCCCTGACATCAGGTCCACTGACGAAGGTCTATCCAACATCTCGGCGGACGAAAGAACCCTCGACGATGAAGGAGAATGCTAACGTCAAGAAAGGCTGAAAAGAAACAAGCTGAAGGGAGGGCGCCGAATCAGGGCGAACGCACGCATGCAAGCTCTGAACAAATATCAAGCCGATCTACATGAATACGAGAGGCTGAAATCTAAAAGAGAAGCTGAAGATGATCAGAGGGCAACCCGGGAGAGATTACAAGGGTTGATTGACCGCCTGAAGACTGCCACAGACCTGAATGACGAGGAGAAACTCATCAAGGAGGCATTACAAAAGGCTGTCCGAGAAAGAGACCCCAGGGCATCGCGGTCGAAGGCAAACAGGCTCTCATGTTCCAAGAAGTCGATCCAACGCTTTGAAAGGCTAGGAAGGCAAGAGGGTTCCAACAACTCCGTGCCACCCCGAGGGATGGCGATACGCCCGAGACCCCCGAGGAAAGCCCCGCACCAAGACTAAGCCGACGAGAAGAAGTCGCCGAATCAACATATCGACCTACTAAGACTCATCCAAGAGGAGGAAGAACCTCGAAAAGAGTTGAAGAGAGAACAAATGTAAAAGCTACGACAGGTTTCCTTGCTTCACCGAAAAGATTGCAAGAAGTCAAGCTACCTCCAAAGTTCAAGCCTTCAAACCACTCAAAAATACGATGGGAAAACAGAGCCCGCACAATGGCTCGAGTCTACTTGCAATCCATTGAGCCGGGCCGGAGGAGATGATGACGCAAAAGCCGTCTTCTTTCCCATGGCCCTAGAGGCTCTACCGCTCCAATGGTTCGACAAGGTCGAAGAGGGCTCAATCCGATCATGGGAAGACTTACGAAAAGCATGCAGAAGCAACTTCGCAGAATCATCACCCATCCTATTACTCGGTGAAGTTAAAAAGCCTCAAGCGTAAGCCGAGAATCCCCGAGATTACTACCGAAGATTTGGGAGATGAGATCCCAAGTGCATGACATCACCGAAAGGGAAGTGATAGACGCCTTCGAACGGGATTTTCTCAAGATGGCGCTTCTCGATTTCTACAAGGACAACCCGAGGACAAACGAACAATTCAAGCTTACTATTGAGAAGATGATCGGAGCTGAAGAAAGAACCCGAGATCGCTTTCCAGAAAGAAAGAACTCAGAAGCCCCGAAGAAAGATTAGAACAACCCTCAACAACAGAAGAAGCGAGGACCGCACAATACCGTCGCAATGGCGAGAGAAGTCAAAGAAACCTTACAAACAGAGGTTCAACAACAACAACAATGGCGACAGAATGTAAGCAATATCAAGCTAGAAGATCTACCCCCGCATCTACCACCCCTCGAGCTCAAGACACGCCGAAACCGTACCACTTTCCAAGAAAAATACAAGGGAGGAAACAACTCGCCGAAAGAAAACAATCAAGAAAAACAGAGAAGAAGCCATTGAAGAGGCAAAGACAGGAGATTTCCGTAAAAAACAACGAGATCTTTGAACATCATATTCTCTTCGAGTACCCGGATCAAAGAGCAAGAGACAAGACAAACTAGCACTCCGATCAATCATGGCGTGAGAACACGCAGCATCACAGCGCTACCTCAATTGGTCCCAATCCGATTCGGGTTCACCAGGGGAGGATCAATGGACAAGTGTGGGCAACGCCGCCTATATATCCTTTGGTACTAGAACCCACAATAGCTGGAGTGACCGTTACCAAGGTGTTGATCGATGGAGGAGCTGGGTTGAACATCATATTCTCAGAAACACTGGACAAGATGGAACTAGACCTATCCGGACTTATTGCTCCTTCAAGCACTCCTTTCTATGGAATAGTGCCCGGACGAGCAGCTATACCAGTTGGACAAGTTACCTTGCCGATTACATTTGGATCTCCATCAAATTACCGGACGAGTACATCAAGTTCGAAGTGGCGGATCTCGAGTCTCCATACCACGCCATTATGGGAAGACCCGCAATTGCAAAATTCATGGCTATTCCACACTACCCGTATCTTCTACTAAAGATGCCGGCACCTTTTGGGGTTCTTTCCATCAAGGGAGACCTCAAAGAGAAAGCTTTTCGAGTGTGACGTACAAGCCGTGGAAATCGCAAACAAGACAGGGGAGCTCTTAGAGAAAAAGAAACTCAACCAGATGGCGGAGGATACAAATCCAAAAGAACTCGAGATACCGGCCAAGAAGCGGGCAATTCGATTCCACCGTAAGAGGCCGACGTCAAGCACATTGATCTACAAACGGGCGATCCATCCAAGACGACGATCATCAGCGCCCACCTATCTCCAAAATAGGAATTCGCGCTCACCAGCTTCCTAAGGCAACACAAAGATATATTTGCACGAAACCGCGTACATGCCCGGGCGTACCAAAGGAGCCGGGTGAGCAATGAGATCGACATCAATATGGGATCCAAACCCATCAAGCAAAGACTAAGGAGGTTTTTGCCGAAAAAGAAGGAAGCCATCAAAAAGGAGATTGCAAAACTACTCGCAGCGGGATTCATCGAGAGATCCTACATCCTCGACCGGCTAGCCAACCCGGTTACGTTCGGAAGAAGAACACCTCGATCGGGCGAATGTGTGTGGACTACACGATCTGAATAAGCATTGCCCAAAAGATCCCTTCGGGCTACCAAGGATCGACCAAATAGTTGACTCTACGCCAGGGATCAGGCTCTACTTGTCATTTTTGGACTGCTACTCGGGGATACCATCGGATCGCACTAAAGAAAGAAGATCGAGCAAAACCTCTTTCATCAACCCCCTTCGGTGCCCCTCTTTGCTACAAAACAATGTCCTTCGGATTGAAGAACGCCGAGCAACGTATCAAAGAGCGTCTGACGGACTTGTTTGGGAGAGCGATTAGCAAAAATGCCGAAGCTTACATAGACAACGTGGTGGTGAAGACTAGAGAACCGAAACTCGATTCAAGACTTGGAAGAGACTTTCAAGAACCTTAACAACCGGAAGTGGAAGCTCAACCCAACAAAATCGTCTTTGAGTACCTTCGGGACAACCTCATCGATTCTTGGTCAAGAACGAGAGGCATTGAAGCTAGCACCAAGCGGATCAAGGCAATCAATGAGATGACACAACCCGGAAGCGTGAAAGACGTCCAGAAGCTCACAGGGTGCATGGCGGCACTCAACAGATTCATATCCAAGCTTGGAGAGAAATGGCTACCCTTCTTCAAACTCATCAAGACAAAAAGGAGAATTCAAGTGGACACAAGAGGTCGACAAAGCGTTTGAAGAACTCAAGCGCACCTTACAAATGGCTCCAGTCCTTACACCTCCAAAAGATCAAGAAGAACTCTTGCTATACATAGCAGCAACAAATACAAATGGTCGCCAAAGAATCATCGTGGAAAAAGAAGAGCCCGAGCAACCTAACAAGGTCCGGAGGCCGGTTTATTATGTGAGCGAGGTTACGTCCGTCGAGTCCAAGGCTCGATACCCTCACGCACAAAACTACTCTATACCATACCGATCACATCAAGGAAGCTACGACATTACTTCGACAGTCACAAGATAATAGTGGTAACCGACTCACCACTAGGCGACATCACGAGGAACAGATTTCAACAAAGCCACATATCAAAATGGGCGGTAGAACTTAGAGCAATGAATCTAGAGTTCACCCCAAGAAGAGCAATCAAATCCCAGCGCCACGGTTTCATAGCGAGAATGGATGGAGCTCCAACAACCCATATCCGGCGACAACAAGAAACATTGGAATATGTACTTCGATGGATCGTTGAAGCTAGGGGAGCGAGAGCGGGATTTTATTCATATCTCTAGAAGGAAGACAACTCAAGTCGTGCTATGCACCATGTGGCAGGCTACAAACAACGAGGCGTAGTATGAAGCACTCATCCATGGCCTCAAGATAGCAAGAACTCGGGAATCAAGAGACTACAAGTATACGGCGACTCCGTGGTTGTCATCAATCAAGTCAACAAGGACCGAGACGCACAAAGGACAATATGGGCCTCTATTGCTGAAATGCGCAAAGGCGGAAAAGAACTTCCAAGGCCTTGAGATCCTACACGGATGTGCCAAACACAACCTGATCCGCATACCACCATCATGGCCTTTCTCGTGCTGGGGACTGGATCAAGTCGGACCACTCAAGAGAGCAAAAGGAGGATATGAGTACATCTACGCCGCCATCGACAAATTTACCAAGTGGATAGAATACAAGCCATTGATCACCTTCACTCCCACCAAAGCGTTCGAGTTCATCCAAGAGATCATGCACAGATTTGGGATGCCCAACAGATCATCACCGACCTCGGATCACCGTTCACGCAGCAGCCAGATTCAAGATCGGCACAAGATTGTGGCATACGAATAGACTACGCCTCCGTAGCACACCCTCAAAGCTAACGGACAAGTCGAGAGAGCAAACGGACTCATCCTTGCCGGACTAAAGCCAAGATTATACGAATAACTCAAGGACTACGGAGCCAAATGGATTGAAGAGCTCCCAAAAGTTGTCTGGGGCCTAAGAACTCAAATCAGCAGAGCAACAGGCTACTCACCCTTCTTCCTAACCTATGGATCAAAAGCCGTTTTACCGGCAGACCTCATATAGAGCTCTCCAAGGATCGAGCAATTTGAAGAAGGAGAAGGAGAACAGACAAGAAGACTAGAAATCGACTGTGCAGAAGAAGTCAGAACAAATGCCATCCTACAGAACGCAAGATATCTGCAAGGACTCAGAAGGCACTATGACAAGAGCACATGTCCAAGAAAACTCAACCCAGGAGATCAAGTACTCAAGAGAAGCCAAAAGACGGAAGGCAAGCACAAACTGCTCTGCCCATGGGAAGGACCATATATCGTCAAAGGAGTGCGGGACCAGGGAACCTACAAGCCGATGACAATGCAAGGAGAAGAAATCGAAAACTCTTGGCACATAAACCAGCTCGAGAAGGTTCTATCCGTGTCGAGAGGAACTCAAGGCGGCGAGAAGAGAAGCGAACGTGATAACAACTCTCGACACTTCAAGAGGAAGAAGATCAAGCCCGAGAAGAACTCTAGACCATCCAAAAGGTCACAAAAATACACGACCACCAGGCACCTCAACAGACAAGCCGCCCACGGTGAAGCTGCATGCCTCCTACAGGAGAAGAACAAAAAAGACCGAATTGGCACTTCACAAGAAGAAGTCGACCAAAAGAAGGCAAAACCGACCACCAGAATGGAGGTCAAAATCCAAGGGTGGAACCACGCGAAGTCCTAGCTCTGGAATAGCGTCCACACCTTAAATCCTAGCGGAAGATCGTGAACTTCGACTCTTGAAAAAAGAGGACGTTGGGATCGGCCCGTCTAGGTCGCAGAGGCCATCAAGGGTCCAGAAAGCGCCACTATGTCCAATGACGGCGGACGGCCTTTTGAATCGGGCGTGAACGGTGTAGTGTTGTGAAATAGAAACCCATCGCCTCACACAAGTCTCTCGAAGCGAGAGCAGCCCAAACCGGGCAAGGTGGATTGTAGTGTTATGAAATAGGAACCCAACCATCTTGACCTTCAAATCAGTGCACTTAAATGGGCCCGGACTGAGAACCCTTCAAGGGACGTCATGCGATAGTCCACTGGACTGCATGGGAGAGCCCTAGCCCAGAAGAGGCAACCCCGAGTTAGAACAACTCTTTCAGGAGCACGACTCCACCAAAATACACTAGCATGTCTAAAAGAGGACAAAAGCTAGAGGGCCTAAGAGGAGAAACCTAACGGCCTGGAGTAACCCTCCGAACAATCGTGACAAGTCTCAGAAGAAGACGCAAGTCACAAGCCAGAGGAAAATAACCCTGGCGAAACGGGGGACGCCCCAACCACCATCGGCAAGTCTACGGAAAAGACGAGCTGAATCTTCGAAAGAAACAACTGAATGCCGAGCAAGACTCCAAAATTACTGTCAGCAAGTCTATAGAAAGGACGAGCTAAATCTTGAGAAGAACAACTCAAGAACAAGAGCAAGACTCTATCACCTTCAGCAAGTCTATAGAAAAGGCGAGCTGAATCTTCAAGAAGAACAACCCCTGAAGACCGAGAGCAAGCCTCCACAACTATTTTCACAAGTCTACGAAAAGGACGAAATGAACCTTCGAAAGAACAACCACGAAGATGGGGAGCAAGCCTCCACAATTACTATTAGCCAATCTACGAGAGAAGAAAAGCTGATACTCCAGAAAGAAGAACTCTGGAACTCAATTGCAAGACCACACTCATCATGACAAGTCTCAGAAAGAAGACAGAAGTCATTTGTTAGAGGAAAACAGTCCTGACAAACCAGAGCAAGACTCTACAAATACCTCCGACCAAGTCTACGAGAAAAGGCGGGTTGACACTCTAGGAAAGACAAGATCGGATTTCGGAGAACTTCAGACTATCACCGGCCAAGTCTACAAAAATAGGCAAGGCGATCCCTCCGTAAGAAAGAACTCGAAGCACCGAGCGGGACTCCAATCTACTACGGAAAGGATAAACCGACGCGTCAAGGGAGAAACAACCCAAAGATGCACAAGGACAAGATCCTATGTTAACCTCGCCAGATCTACAAAAAGACAAGCTGACCAGTCAAGAGAACAGCCTTGACAACTCGAAGCAGGACTTCAATACTATGAACGCCAAGTCTACGAAAGACAAGCCGGACCATCAACCGAGACAACAGCGGTGTCACAACGAGTGACCCCAAACAACTCGGCGCGAACCTACATGAAGGACATAAGAGCCGAGAAGCCTAAGAAAGAACTCTAAAGGCACAATCACATCAAGTCATCCGAAGAAGAAGAGCTCGGAAGACAACAAAGAATGACAAGACAAAGCACAACAAGTCTGCACGAAGGCAGATCAGAATCACACAAAAAAGTACTAAGTACAAAACGGATAAAGGAACAGACATCTTTATTCAACATCTTGGAGATTACAAGTTACTTGGGAAACAACTCCCTACAAGATACAAAGAAGACTCAGATACACGGGGAGCCCAACAAGAACTCCCGCGTACAAGATACAAAGAAGGCCAGAAGCCCAACAACTTGTTAACACCAAAATTTGGTAAAGCCTGGATGACAGATGGGCCGGCAAACGATGATTCGGTAAGAGGTCATTCGGCCCGGCAAGAATGTAGCCTGCAGTGCTATAAGCATTCGGAAGCCGCATTGTTATTCGGCTAAGGAGCCCGAGTCCAAGAAGGAGCCGAGCGAGAGACGGTTCGGCAAGCGTGGAGCACCAAGGAGAATATTTTGAGGACGCGAGGGCCCACATCACGTATAATTCCACGACTCGAGAAGACTTGGAGGACAATGTATCTTAGCTAGATATTCTCGTCATTATTATTCGTAATTAGTTAGGACTCAATAAGCCCGGGGTATAAATATGAGACCCCCGGCAACCGTAAAAACGATCTACCAAATCAAATACAACCAACCCGGCTCCGTGCCTTGGCTCCGCCACCCTTCGAGTTCGATCGTGTCGTCGATCTACTTTGCGAGAGGATTCATCGACCCGTTGACCTCCGTAAGTACCGGCAACCTTGCACCATGTCTAGTATCGTCAGGCGGATTTAGATTATTGCAAGAAGTCTTGTTCACGCTTAGTATCGTCAGCGGATTTAAGCTATCGGGGGGCAAGAGGGTTCTTTTGTCGATCATGAGCCATCCGGTGGGCTAAGATCTCGCTAAGAGCTAGTTATCGGCTTCATTAGGCTTGGCACCCTAATGAATTCATTAAGTTACCGAGTGGTGCATGATTCCTATTTGCTTATCTATTTATTTATTTATGTTTGCACACACTCTTTGCCCAATCTAGATTGATGTGGCTCGGCTTTATCTTTTGTTAGATCTACATGCCATCGGTACTCTCAATATTTATCATTGGCTTGTCATTAGATCTATCTGTTCTTTCATAGCCGAACCTAGATCAATCTCGGTTGTCACGTGTTGCGGTTCTTACATGTTTAGTCATGAGTCGTGCGGCAGGCTAAGGTTTTACGTGTAAGTTTCTTCTTCATGGACCACGGATTCGGCAAGCTTGCGAACACGCTTATGTGTTTACTTGTATCTTGCATGTGTAAATCTACCTATCGTTAGAGTCTAGTCCGGCAAGCCGTATCATGCGGTGGATTAGCTTGTTGCGAAGTATCATGCGGTGGATTGTTTGTTAGGGACGAAGAGGGTTTAGAACGGTTAAGTCCGGCAAGCCGTATCATGCGGTGGATTAGCTTGTTGCGATTGTATCATGGGTGGATTGCTTGTTAGGACTGATCGGGATGAATCTCCAGGCTTTGCTTTAGATTAGGTTTGCATGTGTACTTTACTTGTCTATGCATACGCTTCAACGAGTAATGAGTATTTATAGATCTATTTAGATGTATGCGTGCTTTTAGCTTATCATGGTTAGATTGTATCATGCGGTGGATTGATCTAGTCGTGGTAGGTGGTTTATATCTGTAGCAAGTGGTATCATACGGTGGATTAGCTTGCAAGGGTTTAAACTTGACGGGTTTAGGAAGGCTAGACGTCTTGTGCACTAGTTGGATGAAACCTATGCATGTGTCATTTAGATTAGGTTTTTATTTATGAGTTACCTGCTTTTGTTCCATGTTGTCAATTAATTCGATCCGTGCAATAGAACTTTATGATGACATATCATGATGATCGACTTTACTTGTTCAAACATGTCTTCTATGATCATTCGGCAACTGTTATTACGTTACATCTTTATACATGCTTACCGAATGCATTCATTATCTGTCGACGGATAGCTCTCATAGCTATATGTCTTTACATCCGCCTTAGAGCCATACATGCGGAACTGTCTTGGTCTCACCGAGGGCATGTTCCGGATCTCACGCTTACCTCCATGTCAATTAACAGGTCAAATTGACTGCGCACGCCGATTCAAGACGCTCGAGCGAGAGTAAAGCCGCCTATTCCGCTTGTCGGTGTGTGCGGCGCAAGGAGTAGGATTTTTGTGCCTACACACTTTTTGGCACGCTTCGGTGGGACACGTCAAGATTAAAACGCGATGCCCGACGAAGTCAATAAGAACAATGTCATTCAGCTCCGGATGGATGACCTTCCACCGACACGAGGCCACGAAGTGAGGGACATGTGCGCAACCTTCTTGCAAAAGTGCATGTCATGCTTCTCCAAGAACAAGAGCGGCGCAATCATCCAAAAGACGATCTTCCAAAGATAGTGATGCCCCGGTGATAAGGAATATGCTCAAACAGTTTCGACACGAAGAGGGGCGGGAAAGGAAGATGAAGAACCAAGTCCCGAAGAAATTCGCCTGATGGAGGAGATTGTTGCGGTACCGCCGTTGGGAATGCAATGACCAATCACAACACGGTGTTCTTCAATACTTTTCGCGATATCATGAAGGCTAGTTTTGGACCCAGTTTGATCAACACTTTGAAGCTCGGCTTGTGTTGGTATTTTTTTTTAACGCACACGATAAATCCGCAGCGCACGGAAAAGTACCGTTGTAGCTTTCACCCGAGTATTCGAGGGTATCGATTTCCACGAGGAACGAGAAGTGAACTAGAAGGGATCAAGCACGCCCAAGAGATAAGATAGATAAATATTTTTTGTAGGTAGAGAGGGTTTCTCTAAGGTTTTCTCAAGATTACTAAATACCAAGGTTCAGGCTTACTAAACCCTACTTACTTCCGAGAAATGGAACCTTTCCGATTCTCGAAAAGACCGGGAAACGGTAATCGGGTCGGCGGCCAAAAGCTCTACGAAAACACCAATACGTGCGTGGTGGACTACAAAGGCCTAGTCGGAGTTGTCACCCCTGGGGCTACCACAACTATTCCATAGCATTGGGCGCAATCTCGAAAACTCTAGCCCGCACACCATGTCTACGCTAGGGAGTACGAAAACTAGTTTCACGTAAAAACTAGAGCCTTCGATCGAACGGAGATCCAAAAAGTAAAAATAAAGTAAGGTCTGAATTTAGTTAAATAATAATCAAGAAATTACCATAAGATAACCCGGATATTACTCACAAAAGAGTTTGGATCCGTAGAGGTACAAAGTTGAGGCGAAACCGACAAACCCGACTCCTCCTCTCCTCTTCTCCTCTCACTCTCTTCCTATTTTCTAACTTATACAACTAGGTGAAGAACACCTAGAGGGACACCACTACATGGTGAAGGAATTGGAATTGAAGCTCTAATGTGTGTGTTGTGTGTTGTATTGGGTGAAGTGCCCCTCTTTATATAGGGAAAGAGAAGGAGAAATGGAGGGCTCTCCTTGTTTCCTGCCAAAACCGACCTCCCATGCGCATGCAACCGCCTTTGCCGATGGCGGGAATAATTTCCCAAGAATAGCCGCACCAGAAAACCTAAGAAAACCGGGAAGGCCTTGAACCGGAGCCAAATTGCATGAACCGGGCTGATTCTCGTTTTTCGGGGGAGAAAACCGGGTCAAACTAGTCCAAAACCGGCCCGAACCGGCGGTCCAACCACAAGACAACGCGCCACCGCCTCGCGCCCGTCGCTCTGTCACGCCACGTGTCCCGCCATGCCGAAAAACGCCGAAGCGGGCGTTCCCCGCGCGCGTCGTTCCCCCGGCCGCCACGCGCGTCGGGACCGCTCCCCGCCGAATTTGAATTCCCGCCGAAGCGCCGCCGCGCGTGAGCGCCCACGCATGGGTCCGCCCGTGCCACGTGGCTATTTTTGGTTGGCCCGGCATGGCAATCGTTCACGTAAGTTTATCATTCCATGTGAATTCTTGTTTACGTGATAACTTTTTATTCAGTTCCAAATATAGCAAATGATATGTCCATTTTGATCAAATAACGAGCCCTTCACAATGGTGTACTCTGTTTCCTCATCTTTGATACTTTTTTATCTGCGAAAAATTAGGAATTTCTACAAAAACAATCGAACACCAAAACTTCGTGGAACTCGTCGGATAATTAATATTTCATTGTGATTTTATATGGAATCTTATCCTTTTATGTGCAATTTCATGGTCATAAAACATGCATTAAAAGAGCATCAACAAGTTAGTTCCCCACACTTGGCTCTTTGCTCGTCCCGAGTAAAGATTAATGATAAAGTAAGTATAGACATAGCAATTCAAGTTATGAACCCGACATAAAGATCATCCCAAGACATACCTCATTACCGTGGGATATGTGGAGTGTCTAACATATATTCTTGGGCGGTTGAGAAATGGAACGACTTTGAAACAAAGTCATCCTATTTTCACATCTTAGTAACTTCGGAGTTTTTTTTCAAATAAAGCATAGTTCACATGTACTCCTCAAATGGTACTCTCAGTCACTCAATGGTGTATGTTTCCTCACCAAGGCATTTCAAAGCATTCCTTCTTTTTTCTTCCTACTTAAAAGGCTTATGTGGAGCTCGGGTAGGAAAAATTTTGTGGGCATATTTGTATTGCATATTTTGCTTTGGGTCAAACAATGGATCCATGGAGAAAAATGCCATACAATCAAATCAAGATGTGCAAGTGTGTGGATATATGGTGGCTATCCTATTTCTACTATGCTCTTTTTTTTTTTTTGACAAAGCTACTATGCTCCTTGAAATATCTCTCTTTATTGACACTTTGGATAAAGTATTTGAGAGAACATGGGCTATCTTTTATTCTCATCTTTTGTTTCTTTTTCTTCTCTTTTTTTTTATAGAGAGGCGGGCATCTAAGTACCCATTGTTTTATTTCGGACACTTGTCCATTTTTTTTTTCTCTCTATTTTATATATATATATATTTTTTATTTGATGATAGCCTCATGTCTCTTTTTTTCTCAAACCTTTGAGAGGGAGATATCAACAAGTGTTTGGAGCATTTATTTTCAAAGAACCTAACAAAGATATTTTTGTTTACTCTAGTGTAGGAGTAGAACATTTTTTTTTGGTGGATCTAGATGGAAGGCATGTTTTGCGCCTACTCCCAAAGTGTAGAAGTAGTGCATATATTAGGTGGCGTGTGCGTGATCTTGATTTTAAGAGCATGATAAATTTCTCAACACAGGTCAACAAAGTTTGACAAAGCTCAATACAAAAACAAGTAGCATATGTAGAAGGTTTTCAAATTGTACCATGATATATTTGGCCTTGGTAGGAATTTCTCACCATTGAGGAGTATGTGACACTATGGTTTTTTAGCATTTTTATAAAACAGAAATTCTCCAAGTACTTGAATAGAAAAGTTTGGATTTCCATGCCAAAGCCATATCTCACTTCACAACAACTTAGGCAATATGTTTTTCCTATGTGATATTTTCCCCACAAGCACCAAGAATATGTAAGGAACAAAATTTATGTAGGCCAAACTCAAAGCGCTATATTCATATTTACTTTCAAATTTTATATCTAAGTGTGGAATTTGGTTCTTTTTAAAAAGTTTGCGAGTTTAAACAAGCATAGAACCGAGGGAGCATGCATATGAATACTTGGGAAGGAATTGTTCAAACCGAATTTTGTGTATTCTCCTCCACCAGCTCATGATGTGGTTCGGTGCTTTTCTTTCTTCAATGGGATGTTGCACTCCCCCACACTTCTTTGGAGCTTTATCTGTTTTATTCAAAGACAAAGACAAATGAAACTAACATGGACTCTTACGGTAGTAAAACACCGTAGAGCCAAAGATTTATTTGATTAACACATTATTCTAAATTCTATATATATAAATTTTTATTTGTTTATTTATTTATATATTTTTTTTTGACAAGATTGATCATTAGATTGAATCATTAAATTGTAAGAATTCAATCAAGTCAATTTCTTCTTCATTTTGTGGTTCAAGGAAAACTTTTAAATGATGGCCATTTACCTTACATACATTACTTTCATCATCCGGGAGCATGATGGCACCATGTGACGAAGGGTCGATTACCGTGATTGGCCCTTCTCGATTTACTCACGAAAGTTTTTTTTTTTGAACAAAGAGTTTCACCTCTAAGTTGAACATCCGGATCTTATCTCTAGGTGCAAGCTCTTTGTGTCACCTCTTCGTTCTGTAAATGTTAGTGATAGAGAATACCCGAAGGGTGGAACCATTTTTTTTTTTTTTTGAAGTATGTTCATCCAACCTTTCATTAGAACTCAAACAAGACTAAGGTAAAGTTTGCAATGTAAACATAGTCTTGATTTATCTCCAAAGATTGATTACTTCTCAATTGTTCATGAAAATAATTACTCTAAGTTCATTAACCAAGATTCAACACCATGTCAAATTTTTGATTAAAGAAAGTCATTTTAACCTAAGCACCATGCTTAATTTAAAAAGACCTATAGATGTATCGTGGACGATTGCATCCAAACTAGAGCATATGACATAAACATGGGAAGCAAATTTTTCTTTTTTCGTGGAGATAAATATGAGTCAATGAATTGGTGAACAAATTATTACCTTTGCTTTACACGAAAGTGTACCTTACCAGCCAGTATGTGGATGGAGTTTTGAAGTTGCTGCAATGGTGTCTTTGTTGCACTTGTCCAACTCAGGCTATCATCATGTTTTTTGAGCCATACACATGTATGGTGTGCATGGATCATAAGCTTTGATTATAGCAAAGGTTTTGAGAGATAAGAGTCCTCCTTCTCTCTATTCTCTCTTTTTTTTGTGTGTGATCAAGGTTCATTCAAAGATCACGAGAAATGAACTTTGATTTACCTCCGTTATGAATTTATCTCAAAGACTCACCCTTATGGATTTGTGAAATTCTTGTAGGGGTTAGTCCAGGGCATACAACCAAAGTCTATACTAGCGGTTTGGTTCAGCAATCAAACTTGACTCCATGTCCAATTTGATTAAGGTAGGCTTTTTAACCTAAGCACCATGCTTAATTTAAGAAGCCTATGGAAATATGATATCAATACTTCCAAACCAAACATACTAACATAGATAAAGGTAGCATATTAATGATAAACATGAGATTGATTCAAACATATGTGTGAACATTGAATGATGAATTGGAGAACCATTTTTTTTTTCAGTGATGCAATGGGGTGGATGAATGAGCTTAAACAACATGCCATGGTTTTGAATGAACAGGTTAATTGGGCGATATGCATGCAATCTAGGCTTTTAGCTTTTTTGCTCGTAGCATTGACCATCAAGCGAATTCATCATACAGATTGGCGAAGCCAACATATAATGTCGAGATGGTACCATTTAACATCCGACTACTACGAAGCTAGACTAGGAGCACCGAATAGGCGGACAACAATAAAATTGTCATCTACCTAGACTAGGCATGGCGCCCCGAATACACTCAAAGACTAGGAGACACCCAATGAAAGCACTAGATAAATGACAATTCAAGCAAATATGCAAGTGGTGAAAATAAATTTGGAAAAGAAAATAAATATTTTTGGGTTGGTTCTTTTACCTCGATCGACTTACCTCTCACAATGATAGAATTGTGAGTGATGCAATGTAGTCGTTCCGTCACATATCATGGTCTTGTTTCCTTTTGATGGTGACCTCTCTCCATCTGCATAGAGTTAATGTGCACATATATATTCCTATCTATGCGATGGTGGGGTGATGGTTTGATTATGCAAGAATGATCGGGCACCCCTGGGCTCGTAATGGTACTCTCTTTTTAAATCCATTTTCAATTTCTATTTTTTATAATAATTTTTTTTTGTGACTTTAGAAATAATGAGCAAGACATAAGTGTGAACAAGGTAGAGAAACCACAGCAAAAGATGAATGAAGCATGTTATGAGATGTTTAGAGTTGTTCACCCCACACTTGAATTTTGCATGATACAAATTCAAGTTTGGGTGGTAACACTCTCGTCGAATGTGCTTCATTGTTGAATGATGTTTGATTGATTTTACCTTATGCTTTCACTCTTCGTTATTTTTGTTCAAACCTGAAAGGTTAGTGACAAAAATACCCGAAAGAGCAAATGCATGAATATGTTCTTAAGCTCATTTTCAAAGGTCATGTTATTAATGAAATTATTTATGAAAGTAAAAGGATTTGAAAAGAATTTCAAATTTGGTTGTAGGTGCCTCCTCTCATTGTTCGGGGCTTGACTCTATTGTTTCTATGGGAGACTCGTCATGGATATTGGTGTGAGGGGTGTTTTCAAGAATTTTCTCTAAATTGGTTTTCCCTCACTAATGGATTTATGCAACGAACGAGCCCCCCAAAGATTGATCAACTTGGAAAGCGACTTCTTTGCTAAGACCAAAATGGACATGATTAAGCATAACGTGGTCGGGCAAAGAAAGGTTTGGGCTTCAAATGTATGTAAAAGGTTTAAGAATCCGCCCAAGCCGCTTGTAGAGTCTCCTTCTAAATATTTTTTCTTTTGAAATTTAAGATTTTTTTTTTTTTGAAGGGTTGCTCCCAACCATGGCTATAAAAAGCGGGGCGAAGCTCATAGCCATTTATAATGTGATGTGAATGGTGGTGGAGGCTCCAACGAATCGCCCTTTGGAGATGAGAATTAAAAAATTGGCATTGAATCCATGTGGTTGGAAAGGTAATGGTGGTGAGGTGTATAAAATAAAAATAAAAGGGATACACGGACGACTTGGGTTCGATTCTAGAACAGCTACGTTCCCGACAACGGCGCCAAAAGCTTGTTGGTATTTTTTTTAACGCACACATAAAATCCATAGCGCGCCGCGGAAAGTACCGTTGTAGCTTTCACCCTGAGTATTCGGGGTATCGATTTCCACGGGGAGAAGCCAGAAGTGAACTAAAAGGGATCAAATACGTCCAAGAGATAAGATAGATAAATATTTTTGTAGGTAGAGAGGGTTTCTCCAAGGTTTTCTCAAGATTACTAAATACCAAGGTTCAGCTTACTAAACCCTACTTACTGAGGAGCGGCGGAACCTTTCGATTCTCGAAAAAGACTGGGAACGGTAATCGGGGTCAGCCGCCAAAAAGCTCTACGAAAAACACCAATACATACATGGTGGACTACAAAGGCCTGGTCGAGCTGTCACCCCCGGGGCTACCACAACTATTCCATAGCATTGGGCGCAATCTCGGGTAAACTCTAGCCCGCACACCATGTCTACGCTTAGCGAGTACGAAACTAGTTTCACGTAAAAAACTAGAGCCTTCGGGCGAACGGAGATCCGAAAATAAGTAAAATAAAGTAAGGTCTAAATTTAGTTAAATAATAATCAAGAAATTACCATAAGATAACCTGGATATTACTCACAAAGAGTCGGATCCGTAGAGGTACAAAGTTGAGGCGAAACCGACAAACCCGACTCCTCCTCTCCTCTTCTCCTCTCACTCTCTTCCTATTTTCTAACTTATACAACTAGGTGAAGAACACCTAGAGGGACACCACTACATGGTGAAGGAATTGGAATTGAAGCTCTAATGTGTGTGTTGTGTGTTGTATTGGGTGAAGTGCCCTCTTTATATAGGGAAAGAGAAGGAGAAATGGAGGGCTCTCCTTGTTTCTGCCAAAACCGACCTCCCATGCGCATGCAACCGCCTTTGCTGATGGCGGAATAATTTCCCAAGAATAGCTGCACCGAAAACCGAAGAAAACCGGGCGGGAAGGCCTTGAACCGGAGCCAAATTGCATGAACCGGGCTGATTCTGCGTTTACGGGGAGAAAACCGGGTCAAACCGGTCCAAAACCGGCCTGAACCGGCGGTCCAATCACAAGACAACGCGCCACCGCCTCGCGCCCGCCGCCCTGTCGCGCCACGTGTCCCCGCATGCCGAAAAACCCGAGCCGGGCGTTCCCGCCAAGCGTCGTTCCTCGCCGCCACGTGTCGCCCTCTGACCGCTCCCCGCCAAATTTGAATACCGCGCCGAAGCCGCCCTGCAAGCGCGTGAGCCACGCCAGCATGGGTCCGCCCTCGTGCCACGTGGCTATTTTGGTTGGCCCAAAGATGGCAATCGTTCATGTAAGTTTATCATTCCATGTGAATTCTTGTTTACGTGATAACTTTTTATTCCTGAGTCCAAATATAGCAAATGATATGTCCATTTTGATCAACAAGAACGAGCCCTTCACAATGGTGTACTCTGTTTCCTCATCTTTGATACTTTTTATCTGTGAAAAATTAGAATTTCTACAAAACAACTGGAACACCAAAACTCGTGGGAACTCGTCGATAATTAATATTTCATTGTGATTTTATATGGAATCTTATCCTTTTATGTGCAATTTCATGGTCATAAAACATGCATTAAAAGAGCATCAACAGCTTGGTGAGCTATCGGGGCCAAGATACATACAAACGCCTAAGCCACCACCAAAGAAAGGAGCTATAAATCAAGAATGCGGAGGAGAGAACAAGACACCGAGAAAACCCGAGGGATCCGAGCCAAGACACATGGAGAAGCGGCGTTCAAGACACACAGAACCCTCCAAGATACAACACGTATTCGATAGCTCCAATGGCCGATGGGTTGCAGAAAATCCCTTTGGCCCCTCGTTACCTGAAGTTCGCTTGACTATTCCACGCTTCATGCTATGCCAAATCCTGCGGGTATAAGTCACCGGACAAATGTGACACAATCTCATGGACCACAAAATTCAAACATGGATATACTCCTAGCGAGGATGGCCGATATGATGCAACACCAATTTAGGATCAAGCCCAAGAATCGGCCCTATGTGTATCAGTCTCCATATCCTCGATTGGTACAACAGTGGCGCTTCCTTCAAGATCGAAGCCTCCAACCGACTTGACCAAGTTCTGCGACAAGATGATACTTCCACTACCGAACACATCAGTCGGTATCTGATTCAGTTGGGAGAGCTTGCCAATGATGAAGCATGGAGGATTCGCTTCTTCCCATCATCCCTTACAGGGCCGGCTTTCACATGGTTTGCCACGTTGCCGGCCAATTCTATTGGAACCTGGTCTGAGCTGGAAGATAAGTTTCATTCATACTTCTACAGCGGTTCCAATGAGAAAGAGCTTGTTGACTTGATGGGGTTGACACAGAAGTACAATGAAACACCACAAGAGTTCTTGCACAGGTTCAGAGATAAAAGAATTCTGTTATTCTTTGAGCTTGCGGACCATCGATTGCCGTAGCCATTCGGGAATGCATCCAGCCATCAAGGAGAGGCTAGCCGGCATGGAGTTTGATGACCTAGGACAACTCTCTAGGCGCCCGTCACTCATGGCCAATCGCCCCGAGCATCAAGAAAGATACCCGTTTTTTAGAAAGGGGGCAACGTGTCTTATCAGACATACAGCTACTTCCTGGAAGAGGGAGAAGATGATGATGACGGCCAGGAGGATGTAGCAGCTGCCGAATTCACTTGGGGCAAGGAGCATGTCCAGGTTAATCAGAGCTGGATGAAGACACTCAAGGGGCATATGACTTCGACGTCTCCAAGTCGGAGAAGCTCTTTGAGTTTTTAGTCAAGGAAGGACGTATCAAGCTACCGAGAATCATTCTATGAAGCGTCCCGTATTGGGTCAAGATCGGCGGATATTGTGGCTTCCATGATATGATCACTCACAACATCACTTTTGCCGAATCTTTAAAACAAAGGATTCGAGGGGCCTTCGGCAGGGGTCTCCTCAAATTCAACAACAACATGAAGGTGGATAAGGAGCCCTTCCCTGCAGGCATGGTTGCTTTTGATTCGTGCATGGTTTCTACCAGTGATCCTAAGGGTAAAGCCCCAATGAGAGTGCTAACTTCTAAGAGGGCAAAGCAAAGTGGTTCGATTGACCCTAGTCGGCGGGTATCTAGTGTTGAGCTCAGCGAAAGACGTGTTCGGTTTCCAAATAGCCGAACAGAGAAAAGGAGAAACCTCCAAACCAAGGGTGACATCTCGTATATTGTCAACAAGTGGCAAAGACAGCAAGAGAAGCAAAGCATCCGCGGGATCGGCAGCCTTGCTAGGAAACAAAGCAGAGGTATGAAGAGGAGATGTACCACCGAGAACGGAAGGAGTACATGAAGG
The DNA here is from genome assembly GCA_015847255.1 of Hyparrhenia diplandra. Classification (NCBI taxonomy): domain Eukaryota; kingdom Viridiplantae; phylum Streptophyta; class Magnoliopsida; order Poales; family Poaceae; genus Hyparrhenia; species Hyparrhenia diplandra. The sequence goes on along the minus strand of JADLZK010010999.1, from coordinate 248,508 downwards.
AGCGAGAAGAGTCTCATTGGGACCTGTCCTTTCTTTAGGCATTGCTGGAATGAAGGCTTGAAGTTGCACTGGGAACAATTGCCCCCGAATGCGTGAGCAATACCACGGGCAGACAGGGCACAAGTCAACCGCCCGTCCCATCCAAGAAAGATCGGGGCACGCTTCCCAGGATGATCGGCGCTTAAAAATGAAAAACAATACACCTCACGTCGGTAAAGGATTGCCGATCAAGCTTGGGCTGATGTGGAGGATTCCGATGATGACATGGACTCTCCTCAGGAGTATGAGTGGCAAAAGGGACAGTGGTGCCCTCCTTGTCTAAGGAAAAGCCAGAAAAGAAGAGTCCAATGTCTCAGGAACAAGGAGCTCAAGGAAGCAACAGCCGAACGCAAACAAGTGTGGCGCCCAAAGAAGAAAACTTCGGGAGGCCAGTCATTCGGCGGAGGAGTATTCTCGCAAGTGGGCGTTCGGCAGATGTTAGCATGATTTTCTACATCCCTATAAAATTTGGGAATCCTACAGAACAAATCACTGAAGACCCAGAGGAGGAAGGTGCTTGTTCAGACGGTGATGCATTTTCTGATCTCGATAATAGAGAGATGATAGACCTCTTGGCACAATTGACCTTGTCAAGGCAAGCAGTGTTTGATAAGCCAAAGAAGCATGATCATCTGAAGCCCCTCTACTTAAAAGGGTACCTCAATGGGAAGCCTCTGACTCATATGTTTGTTAATGGAGGGGCTGCTATCAATATCATGCCGTATACAACTTTCAGAAACCTAGGGATGATTGATGAGGATTTGCTAGAGACAGACATTGAGCTAAGGGACTTTCTTTGGCAAATTTTTGGATACCCATGGAGCTATTTGTGTTGACTTGACGATCGGCTCGAAAACTTTGATCACTACCTTCTTTGTGATCGATGGTGAAGGGCCTTATAGCTTGCTTCTTGGGAGAGATTGGATCCATGCTAATTGTTGTGTTCCATCCACCATGCATCAGATTCTTATCCGATTAAGATGACGATGAGGTTGAAATAGTTCAAGCAGATGATTCTGAGGACATTGCAGTTACCGAGTCGTTGAGGGAAAAACTAAAAGAAGATCTTGCTAGTATTCATCATCAGGATCAACAGCCGATCCAAGCAGTCGGCATTCGTGATGGTTTTTAATGGGGAACCCAATTGATGGTAACAAAGGAAAGCTTGGGCATGGTTTTAAATTAAATTTACCGAGAAATTGGAAGAGATAGATATTGGTAATGGTGACAAGTCAAGACCGACTTATATCGATTGCTCAACTTGATCCAGAATTTAGGGAAAAAATTAATAGACCTCCTCAAGGAATTCAAAGATTGCTTCGCTTGGGATTATTCGAGATGCCTGGGCTAGATCGCCGATTGTCGAACATCGATTGCCCATCAAAGAGGGGTTCCAGCCCTACAAACAACCTCCTCGGAAGATTTATGAAGAGAAGGTATTGGCCGACGTGAAAAAGGAAATTGAAAGATTGTTAGAAGCAAATTTCATTCGGCCGTGCAGATATGCAGAATGGATTTCCAGTATAGTTCCTGTCTACAAGAAAAACGGAAAGATGAGGGTTTGTATAGATTTCAGAGATCTTAACAAAGCTACTCCTATGGATGGATATCCCATGCCGATTCTTTGATCTATTAGTGGATCTTTAGCTTTAGGGTATGAGATTATTAGCTTCATGGATGGGAATCTTGGATACAATCGATTTTATGGTCATTGAGGATATATCAAAAAACCGCTTTTAGGTGTCCTGGTCATATTGGTTTATTCGAATGGATTGTTATGACATTCGGATTAAAAAATGCTGGTGCAACTTATCAGAGAGCTATGAATTATATTTTCCATGAGTTGATCGGCAAAATAGTCGAGGTCTACATTGATGACGTGGTTGTCAAGTCGAAGAACTACATGAAGCATCCGGGTCAAAACTTGAGGAAGACATTAGAGTGCACTAGGAAACATGGGTTAAAGATGAATCCAAACAAGTGTGCTTTTGGAGTCACGTAGGTGAATTCTTAGGGTTCTTGGTTCAAAAAGGAGGCATTGAAGTAGGGAAGAAGAGTATGGAAGCTATAGAAAATATTCCTCCTCCTACTTGATCTTCTGAGTTGCAATCATTACTTGGCAAAATCAATTTCGTGAGAAGGTTCATCTCCAATCTATCGAGAAAGGGTCTTGCCATTTTCTCCTTTGTTAAAACTTAAGAAAGCTCAGAAGTTCATTTGGAGTGACGTACATCGAAAAGCCTTGGATGAAATAAAGGAATATATGAAGACGCCACCTGTTTTGGTCTCTCCAAAGCTAGATAAACCATTCAAGCTGTACGTGGCGGCCGATGATTTAACCATAGGATCGGCCCTTATGCAAGAAGAAGACGGAAAAGAGCGAGTTGTAGCTTATCTTAGCCGAAAACTTTTGGATCCCGAAACGCGGTATTCGGCTATAGAAAAGTTGTGTCTATGTGTTTACTTCTCATGTACTAAGTTTCGGCACTATTTATTGAATGACAAATGTACAATAGTTTCCAAATTTGATGTGATTAAACACATGTTGTCAATGCCCGATTTTAAAGGGAAGAATCGGTAAATGGGTGTTGGCATTATCTGAATTTGATCCGAGATTCGAGTCGGCGAAAAGTCGTTAAAGGACAAATCATTGCTGATTTTGTAACACAACACCGCGATCCTTCAACGACATGATTGGTATTACACCTTGGGCTTTATTCTTTGATGGATCATCTTGTGAAAAAGGCGGAGGTGCAGGTGTTTTACAAATTTCGCCTAAGGGGGCATCTTTTGAGTTTGCTATTCCTATTGATGCCACTTTGTCACTAACAATCGAGGCGAGAATATGAAGCTTTACTCGAGAGGACTCCAACTTCTTGTTGAGATGGAAGCCAGCTGCGATTGAGATCTTTGGAGATTCTGAATTAGTAATCAAGCAACCGATCGGGCGAATATGAATGCGGGAATGACATCCTAAGAAATTATTATGAGGAATGTCAAAAATACCGAGAACTTTCAAGATTGTGATCCTTAAGTCATATTCGAGGGAACAAAATGAAGAAGCTAATAAACTAGCCCAAAATGCTTCCGGATATAAGGACAATCAAGAAGTTTTCATTGCAGCATTTGTGTGCGCTTGGTGGAGATCAAAGTACCAATCAAACCGATGATGATTGGAGGGCTGAGATTACCAAATACCTTAAAAATCCTTCGAAGAAAGTTTCTCAAAAACTTCGGGTACAAAGCTATTAAATTTGTGCTCCTTGATGATCAGTTATATTATAAATCTCTGGATGGGGTGCTACTTAAATGCTTGAGTCAAGAGGAAGCTAAGAAAGTGATGTATGAGGTACATGAAGGGTTGTGTGGTGCACACCCGGTCGGCTTACCGAATGAAGTGGGTATCGGGAGGACGGGATACTTTTGGCCCGCTATGCTTGAGGATTGTTTTGAATATTACAAAGGGTGTCAAGATTGTCAAAGGTTTGGTAATATTCGAGAGCTCCTGCATCGGCATTAAACCCCATTGTTAAGCCTTGGCCATTCGAGAGGATGGGGTATAGATTTGATTGGCGGATCCACCCTCCATCGAGCAAAGGCCATAAGTTTGTGCTATTGGCCACCGATTATTTTACTAAGTGGGTTGAAGCTATCCCATTGAAAAAGGTCACATCGAGAGAATATGGTTGAGTTTGTCAAAGAACATATCATTTACAGGTTTGGAATTCACGAAACCATAACGGCCCGATCAAGGAGTCGATTTATATCTGCTGAATTTTGTGACTTTCTTTGAGGATATGGGAATCAAATTGTACAATTCATCCCCTTACTATGCCCAAGCCAACGGTCGGGCTAAAGCTTCTAATAAAATCATGATCAAGATCATTCGAAAGAAGATCAAAGAGAAGCCTAGAAGATGGCATTTGGTTCTTAATGAAGCATTATGGGCTTACTGGGATGGCATGTCATGGATCTACTAAGACATCACCTTATGAATGAGTATACGGACACCATGCAAGATTACCGTGGGAGATGCAATCGGGATCCGGATGGGTTACATTACGAAAAGATTTGGCGAAAGAAGAATATAAAAATCTTATGATAGATGGATTAGAAGATTTGCATCAAATTAGATCTAAAAGCGTTGGAAAATATTGAGAAAACAAGATGCGTGTCGCCAAATATTACAACAAGAAAGTCGAATTAAAGAGTTTGCGAAGGAGATCTTATGCGGAAAGCATTATTACCACTTGGGACTAAAGACAAAGCATTCGGCAAATGGTCTCCAAATTGGGAAGGTCCTTTTCGGATATTGAGATGTGTACACAGGAATGCATATATCTTAATATCTTTGCGAGGACAAGAATTCAAATCGGCAATCAACGGGGAGATTCTTAAAAGAAATATTATCCTAAGCGTTGAGGTTGGAGCCCGAAAAGGTAAGGACCAAATCTCGATATAGCCAATGTGTGAGAGCATCGCCTCTAGCAGAAAAAAAATATTCCAAAGGGTGGAAAATAGCCAACATATGTATGATATGTTGCCTTGAGAACAAAATATATACAAATATATGACTAAGTACATTATTCGCGATATAATGTCGTGCTTTCACGATTGAAAGCCCTATAAATAATAAGGAGAATTCATCGGAAGATAAGTGACGGACGTCATGACAAGAGAAGCAAACATGGAATTATGGTTGAAGGTGGGCATAAGCGCCATCTGAGAGTCACACATTATTTTTCTGAGTTCTCCTAGTTAAAAAGAGTGTCAACGACAGACCTTGACGGCCAGAACGCATAGCGTTCATCCTCGTGTTATTGGTTAGGCCACCTCGTGCATCCCGTGCTTCAATCACCTGCAGTTTGCTTCGATCGGGCGAATTTGAACCTCCATGCCACACCTACAAAGGAGATTGCTTCAAAAAGATAGACCATGGAAAGAGGAATTCATCGAGAGGTTGCGGTAAGGCTTACTATTGCTAGTTTGCACATAGCGCTCTTGAGCTTCATCAAGCTGGTCATATTCCTCTTTACATCTTCTATGTCTTCGATCGTTTGCTCGTGTGCCTCCCGCACCGCCTTGAGTGCCTCTGCGCCATTGCAAGGCGGCGGCGGAGCGATGCAATCTCGGCATCACGAGGACTTGAAAAATCATCGGAAAAAGAGAGTCGATCGACATGAAGTGAGTATCGAGAAGCATATAGGAAAGGAACTTACTCCATTATAGAAGATGAAGCTAGCCCGAATACTTCGGATCTTGGAAGAAAAGAGAGGAAGAGCTGGAGGATATAGGCGAGATCTAGATGGCTGCTCTTGGGCGAAAGAGTTCACCCTATATTTGTATACGTAAGAAGGAGGGCCAAGAGGTGGATTTGGATTGGCCATGAGGAAACAAAAGATCTATTCAGTGCCTATCTTGAGAAGCGGAAGCAACCTGGCTTGCCGATTCATTGGTGGAAATTCTGGTGGCACGAGTCCCGAGAAGAAATTGAGGGGGGTTAAAGCAAGTGTTGCGAAAACTTCCGAGAAAAGTGGGCCTCGGTAATTTTTAGCCCGATTAAAAGTTTGGCCCGAATTTTAGAGGATCATGGTCAATTTCATAGCAAAAGAGCCTCTTTTACTCTAAAATTGAGGGGGCATATGTTAACACCAAAATTTGGTAAAGCCTGGATGACAGATGGGCCGGCAAGCGATGATTCGGTAAGAGGTCATTCGGCCGGCAAGAGAATGTAGCCGCGGTGCTATAAGCATTCGGGGAAGCGCTGTTATTCGGCTAAGGAGCCTGAGTCCAAGAAGGAGGCGGCGAGAGACGGTTCGGCAAGCGTGGAGCACCAAGGAGAATATTTTGAGGACGAGGGCCCACATCACGTATAATTCCACGACTCCGAGAAGACTTGGAGGACAATGTATCTTAGCTAGATATTCTCGTCATTATTATTCGTAATTAGTTAGGACTCAATAAGCCCGGGGTATAAATATGAGACCCCTAAGAAGCGTAAAAAGCGATCTACCAAATCAAATACAACCAACCCGGCTCAGTGCCTTGGCTCCGGCCACCCTTCCGAGTCCGATCGTGTCGTCGATCTACTGCGAGAGGATTCATCGACCCGTCGACCTCCGTAAAAGTACCGGCAACCTTGCACCATGTCTAGTATCGTCAGGCGGATTTAGATTATTGCAAGAAGTCTTGTTCACGCTTAGTATCGTCAGGCGGATTTAAGCTATCAGGGGCAAGAGGGTTCTTTTGTCGATCATGAGCCATCCGGTGGGCTAAGATCTGGCTGAGAGCTAGTTATCGGCTTCATTAGGCTTGGCACCCTAATGAATTCATTAAGTTACCGAGTGGTGCATGATTCCTATTTGTTTATCTATTTATTTATTTATGTTTGCACACACTCTTTTGCCCAATCTAGATTGATGTGGCTCGGCTTTATCTTTTGTTAGATCTACATGCCATCGGTACTCTCAATATTTATCATTGGCTTGTCATTAGATCTATCTATTCTTTCATAGCCGAACCTAGATCAATCTAGGTTGTTGTTGACTGCAGTAACCAACGACATATTTTTCCCCGTCAACATCCTACCATAAAGGGGTGAAACTATACCTTATCATACTCATATACATTTATCACTAATAAATTCCACTTGTAGTGCCCAAATTATTATTGTGCAGATTTATACAAGAAACAAGTGGAAAATGCACCAAAAAGGCGCCTCCCGAAAGCGCATTCACGAAGAATATCAAGCCCAAGGGAGAAACGGACCAAACACGCAAAAACTGGGCCGAGCACACATCGCCACACAACTTTTCAAGCCAAAAGACGCCCGACTGCCAAAGCCCGGCCGAGCGAACTGGCGGGAGTGCTTGTAGCGCTTTCCACAGTGCGCCCGCACCCCGCTAAGGCGGTTCGGGCCCAATTTTGGCGAGGCGGTTCATCTCCTTCCAAAATCGGTGAAACCGACGTGCGTTGGTCGGTTTGGGCTGATTAGGAAGGTGTTCCAAGGTCGGTTTTGATCCTTCCATATGGGGATGGTCATCTTCCAAAGAGCCCCTCTCCTCTACCTATAAAAGGAGGCCATCTCCCACCATTGTAACACACACCATTTGGAGCCTCCTCACTTTCTACTCTTCTTCTCCTCTCCTCTCTACTCCTCCACTTCTCTAGTTCTTTTAGTCTTTAGTAGTATTTGGAGCAAGGCTAAGCTTCATTGGAGAGCTTGTACTTGGGAGAAGGAATATTCGGTATGAATACATTTATGGTTTATCCTCAAGTCTTGATCTCATATGCTTGTGCAATAGAGCTAGAGTATTTACATGTTATATTCTTGACATGTTGTTCTTGACACAATCATGATAGAAGAACTAGACTATAGTTCCTATGTCGTGGTTAGTCGTATAGAACTTAGGGCTTAACCATTCATGCCATGTATTTGAGTAGAGTAAGAGTTGTCTTTGAGATGACGGTTCGTTGTGCCCTTCGGGTTTGCTCGTGTCCTATTCCGTCCATCCATAGGGTGGGGACCATGGGGACATGGGTAGTGTCTTAGTATCTCTTGGGCGTGGTGTCCGGATGCCGTGTATCCTTCGAATATGAGTGCATGCCACGGTTGAGGGGGGGTAGGCGGCTTGGTCGTGACAAGCCTTGTCCGGTCCCTTGAAATCCCCCCACGTTCGTGTGTGCTTTGTAGGAGTTCAGAAATGCCTTTCTTCGGGATGCTCGAGGTCTCCCCGTCCATCTCACTCTCGACCTAAAACTCTAGTCATTTATGTTTGCATGATTATTAACTTGTTCTTTGCACAACTAATTTAGAATGCCCGCTCCACTTAGGAATATTCTTTATTCTTTATTTTTCTTTTTTATCCTTGAGGTTGGCCCAAGTGTGTGTCACACTATCTTAAACTATCATAACTTACCCCCCGTATTGAGTATTGGTCAACTTGCATAGACATGTCGTCTTGTTCATGCCCCCCGCTAGAGTCCTACACCATGCCTTCCTTTGGGAAAATATAAATAACGATACCCCAATACTTCCGGGTGAAATGCTACAACGGTATTTCCGTGCGCTTGCGGACTTGTTCTCGTGAATGCTACAAGAATGCCACCCGACATCCCGTGGTGATGGTAACCGGAATGTAACAATTCCGGTGAAGTCGTTGTGGGGAGTCAACCCGTGGTTCCCAAAGCTCTTGCCTCTTTGGCACTTGCGCTTAGGAAACACAACAAGCATTCCGGCGCTTTTTATTGGGGATGGGTTTTTATACCGTTTCCTTTGATTGCGTTAAGAAATGCCAACGATTGTCACGTGTTGCGGGTTCTTACATGTTTAGTCATGAGTCGCGGCGGGCTAAGGTTTTACGTGTAAGTTTCTTCTTCATGGACCACGGATTCGGCAAGCTTGCCGAACACGCGATTATGTGTTTACTTGTATCTTGCATGTGTAAATCTACCTATCGTTAGAGTCTAGTCCGGCAAGCCGTATCATGCGGTGGATTAGCTTGTTGCGGTGTATCATGTGGATTCTTTGTTAGGGGCGAAGAGGGTTTAGAACGGTTAAGTCCGGCAAGCCGTATCATGCGGTGGATTAGCTTGTTGCGAGTGTATCATGGGTGGATTCTTTGTTAGGACTGATCGGGATGAATCTCCGGCTTTGCTTTAGATTAGGTTTGCATGTGTACTTTTACTTGTCTATGCATACACGCCTCAACGAGTAATGAGTATTTATAGATCTATTTAGATGTATGCGTGCTTTTTTAGCTTATCATGGTTAGATTGTATCATGCGGTGGATTGATCTAGTCGGTGGTAGGTGGTTTATATCTATAGCAAGTGGTATCATGCGGTGGATTAGCTTGCAAGGGTTTAAACTTGACGGGTTTAGGAAGGCTAGGCGTGCGGCGGACTAGTTGGATGAAACCTATGCATGTGTCATTTAGATTAGGTTTTTTTTATTTATGAGTTACCTCGCTTTTGTTCCATGTTGTCAATTAATTCGATCCGTGCAATAGAACTTTATGATGACATATCATGATGATCGACTTTACTTGTTCAAACATGTCTTCTATGATCATTCGGCAATCTGTTATTACGTTACATCTTTATACATGCTTACCGAATGCATTCATTATCCGGCAGACGATAGCTCTCATAGCTATATGTCTTTACATCCGCCTTAGAGCCATACATGCGGAACCGTCTTGGTCTCACCCGTGCATGTTCCAGATCTCACGCTTACCTCCTTGTCAATTAACAAAGTCAAATTGATCGCACGCCTTCGATTCAAGACGCCGAGCGAGAGTAAAGCCAGCTATTCCGGCTTGTCGGTGTGTGCGGCGCAAGGAGTAGGATTTTTGTGCCTACACAACTTTGAAGAGTACTTCGAAGAAGGCAGCAGAGTCCGTGTCCAAGAGCGACGAAGATAGAGCACCAGGACCTGTTTCCAAACTCCACCAAGCCGACTTCAACTGCCAAGAAGAAGACCCCTCCATATCTTGACCAAGAAGCCAAGATCCTTAAACGGAGCTCAAAGCACCAAAGAGTGCTAAGAAGACCACGGAGGAATCAAAGACGCACGTAAGTACCGTAAGCCCGAAGAAACCGTAACACACGAGGAACCAACGGACCACCGAGTTCCAAAGCTGGCGACCTAGGGAAAAAAGAACCCTCACCGCACAACACCTCGAAAGGAGCAAAGTACCACAAGAGAACGGACACGGCAGGTCCCTCAAGACTCAAAGGCGAAATCGAGAGAAAGATAACCCCCCTTGAACTAGGCAAAGAAAAGCTATCCTCTCCAAGAAACTCGAGCCGATGGACATTGTGAGGATCAGTCTAGCCGACCAAGAAAGCACCTTAGCCCTCCTCAAGATAAGGAGCAACCGAAGTAGACTGCCCCGCTCATCTTGAGAGGCTAGCAAAGTGGGATAGGGCGGCGGAGCCGAAGGAAAACTTCGATCGCAAGGCATCCTTTTCCCACCGCTAGCCACGCCCAAGAGTGGAGCTGCCGCCGGAGTAGTCCCCTTCTACTCCGATTCACAAGACATCCCTCACTCACGAAGAACCCCGTATAGGCTAAAGAAGACGCCGGGGGCTGATCCAACTCACTCAAAGGCATTGCCATGGATCCAAAGCTCGAACGAAGCTTTTTCTCACGAGAAGGAAACCGCCTAGAGGAAGAAGAAGCGAAGAAAGAAGAAAGACACTGATCCTCACGAGAAGCAAAACGGGCCATATTTATAGGCGAAACAGCACGCCTATGGACCAAGTCCACGTAAGACGAAGCAACCACCAAAAAGGAGCGGTCACCTCAAATCACGCTAGAAGGGAATTTATGGCAATGACGCCATGCACCGACATTTCCCAAAAAAACGAGCACATAAAAGCGCCTTTGCGACTCCCGTGACCGCACTAAAAAAAGAGAAACGGTCAAAATCCCGGGTAAAATGATGAACCTCTAAGAGCTCTATATACAAAAAAGAACTCTTAGACGGCGGGGCTACAGGGATACTCGGGGCAAGATTTTTCGAAGAACTCCGACGGCGAGAAGAACTCGAAGACGGAGGAGAAGAACCCAAAGACCTTCCACTCTTTGTACCAAAAAGCAAGAAGCTCGGGGGCTACACCCTCACGGGTGCACTTTTTCAACAAAGTGCACACCGTACGAAGACAACAAGGACCGCATCGAGAACGCGCCCGAGAAGAGCAGACGGCTCTCACAACTCAAACCCGAGATGCTCGGGGGCTAAGGGGACAAGGCTCTCCTTTCAAGAAAGAAGAGCCCGACGACGAAAGAACTTCGAAGACGGAGGAGAAGAACTCAAAGACCTTCCAAAACTCTTTGTGCCAAAAAGCAAGAAGCTCGGGGGCTACACCCTACAGTGCACTTTTTTTCAAAATTGCACTCCGTAAGATGATCTTGAAGACCATATCAAGGCCTCGCCCGAAGGAAGCAAAGCAACCCTCATGACTCGACCTTGAGATGCTCGGGGGCTTGTGGATACAGGATCACCAAAGAACTCTACCGAAGTTGTATGCGCGGGGTTCTATCCAAGCTGCGCGCCACAAACAACTCCTAGAAGGCAATGGAAGCATAGCTACGGTGACTTACATTTGTAACTAGGATAGAACACTAGTCGTTACCTTGTAAAGAGTTCGGGTGTTCGGTTCCTCTACGGACAACCCTCTCTCAGATCCGACTAGGATCGTAGCGAGTCCCTTGGCTCCTGGACTATAAAAGGCGGCCAAGGGACACCTCGTAGAGGAGAGAGCAGCACCTAACGCAGCGTCTGTGAGAACACAAGCTTGGCTACGACCAAGACCTGGAGCTTCATAGCCGATTCTCGGCCAACCCCATCAATCGAAAAACAAAGCTCACGCCGACTAGACGTAAAGATCGAGGGCCCGAACCAGTATAAAAACCCCGCTCTCCATGTCACCGCGCAATGAAACCGCGGGCTCCAGGTTCGCCGAGGCGAACAAATCGCCCTGGTTCACCCCCGGCAGCTCTCGGTCGTAAAACATCGACAGTGGGTGTTTGTTTGTTTCCTCGTGTGATTGATTTGCCTCCGGGAATTCTCGCGAGGATAGTTCTCTTTCCATCGCCTCTTTTCCCTTGGCAAAGTATGGACACTTTGCTTGGTGTAGTGGCCCTTGCCCTCCCCGCAAAGAGTGGCGAGGGGTTGTTTTTTTGCAGGGTCTCGTGTTGGTGTCGGTGGTCCGGGGTTCTTGGTGGGTAGTTTTGTTTCGGAGGTGGCCGGTGGGTTTTTTGTTCGGGTGGGGTTGTTTTGCGATGGTGCCAGCCTCGATGGCTTCCCGCCTTGTGTAGTTATCTGTGCGTGGTGGGCGTTGTGCTTGGTGCCGATATTGCGGAGGGTCGAAAGGCCTCTAGCTTCGCTTTGTGGCTGTTGTCGGCCTCAAGCACTTGTCCATTATCTCATGTAGCCCGCTAGGTTTTGGGCTGCCTCCGCTCAATCTTTGAATGGCATGGGCCCGGGCGAATCAGAGACGGCCGCCATGATGACGCTCTCGCCTGAGACCCCCTGCCTCGGCCTTAGTCCGGAGGAACCTTTCGCCACCATTCTTGCGGGGCTCGCTTTGGCCTCGCACCATGTTCGGGAGTTCTCGTACTATTGATGAGTTCGAGTCGACACCCTTGAAGTTTGCTCGAAGGGCGTCCCGAAGATCGCACCAGCCGATCGTTTCGGGGCAGCGTGCACCATGACGGCGCCACCCCTCTTGCGATGATCACGAATGACTTGGCCATAGTGGAGTGATCTCCCCTCGCCGCTTCCACGGCGCATAATGAATTGTCCGGGATCGGAGGTGCCGTTGTATCTTGGTAGGTGTTGGGGGCTGTAAGCCGAGGCCACCCGCGAGCCGGAGGGCGCAGGGAGAGCGGGGATTTGGGGTCGTAGTGGTGATTCTACTGGGAGGTTGCGCCCGGGCAAGGTGCCCCCCCGCTGCGTCTCCGATGTGGGTGCCGGGATATAGCCGGCTTATGCGAGGGTTGAGGATGGTGGGTTCTGTGATTGTGGTTGATTTTGCTGCGGGCGGTGGTGGGGTTGGTGGAGGCCGGGCTTGCTCCCGTGCGAGGGCCGCGGCCGTGGGCCGGTGTGGGCTTGCGGCTGCCCCCCGCCGCCGACTTCCCCGCACCGCCGAGCCGGCCGGTTGATCCACGCTAACCCGGTCCTGGCGGCCTCGGCCTGTTCCCTGAGTGTCCGCAAGCACTGCCTCTGATCCAGGGCCTGCAACAACCTCCTCTTTTCCGCGATCTGGGCTTGCAGGGCTCCCAATGCCTGCTCTCCTTGTTCGGTTTCCTCCTCTTCATCTTCCTCGTAGCGCTCTTGAGGAGCCCCCTCGAGCGGGTCCGCGGGGATTTCCTGGGGTTGGTGACCCCCGCGCCACCGGCTGCCGGACCACCGCCCCTCGCCCTGGGGCGCTGCCTTGCCGGGCGGGAGGGTCTTCTTCCCCGGTGACCTCCGACATCGGGACAATCGGGGTTCCGAGAAGACAGACCCCCGCTCCCGCAGCCCATGGCGCGAGCTACTCGGGTGGGCGGTGACCACGCCGGTTGCCCGACGGGTTCGGTCCTCGCGGGTCCCCCGGGAGGTGGGGTTGTCCCGCCGCGGCGCAAGGCATCGGTTCGGCGAGTGACCGGCATAGCTTCGGGCTTTTCGTGTCGTTCCCCCACGGACGGGCGCCAACCGGTGTGGGGATCACTCCCGCCCCTTTGGCCTTCGCCCCCTGAGGGAGGCGGGAAGGGGCGAGGGCTTCCCCAGGGGTGAGACAGTAGTAGTGGGCACAACGCGGCGGCCTCCGAGCGACTCGACCTTCGCCGATATTGCCGGGGCTCCGGGTCGTTCGGTGGGCGTCCGGCCTCCGGAAGTAATCGACCGCTCAACGTGGGACGAGTGAATGAAAAAGGAGTAAATGGCACTTAAACCGCCAACAACCAATCCCTTTCCTGAGCCCGTACTGGGTATTTATAGGAATACCAGGGGGTAGAGGGGCTGATTTACAATTTGGTACATGGTAGGTGGGGAAACACACACTTACAGGCGGGCCCCCACAGGGGCAGGCTAGTAACTATTCGTACAGGGCTAGTACGGGAAAAACACCCTCTCGACTCTCCTCGCTTGGGAGCGTGGGGTTTCCCCCACGCCGCCCCGATCGCCAAGGTCCGCGGAGGGGGCTACTCGGGGGTGTCCCCCCGCCGCCTGCCTTATCGGGTTCGGGGGCCCTTCGTCCCGCCTCACCCGGGTGACGACGAAAGGCGGGGCTTGCCCGAAGTGGGTGGAGCTCAGCCGTCCGCGCCTCAGCGGAGGGACCTTCGCACTCTCGACCCTGCAAAACCTTGGCAAGACTTGTTAAGGGGGATTAGTTCTTGCCCCCTCGTAGTGAGGCCTGCGGGGCTGCCGGGGCTGGCGAGGTGATGAGGACATGACACCTATGGATACGCCCATGAAGGGTAAAAATACGGTGAGCTCATTCCTACACTTGCATGATAACTTTTGGTATAATTCACTTGGTTCCACATGTACATGTTATTATTTGAATGTAGGAACAACTATGTCTCAAAGTGCAAACTCATCAAAGTCCAACATTTGGTTTGACGGCAGCCCCCGACATGCTTCATGGGGAAGGCCATAACTCCTTTATCCGAAGTGTAATTGAGGTCAATGAGAACTTGTTGGAAAGCTGGGTGCATCATCTTGGGCTTATCATGCAACCTTGGGACCCTGGTCCAAGTGGAGACACACTAGAAGGAGATGGATAACAAGTTAGAGATGCCCAAGGACGTCCTCCTCCTTGGCCACCACCATGCAATAGCTATAAATATGAAAGCATGAAGAAGCTAAACTTGGAACCTATCTCCTACGATGGCATCCTGGTAGGAGGAGCCAAGCAAAGGAATAACATGAACACTCTCTACCTCTCGCATGGTCGAAGAGGACTTGGTAGAAGTTCAACGAGCGCCCGAGCCATTGCATGGATGAAATAATTCCTCCACCACTAGATGAAACAATAATACTTCCTTTGATTACACTCCACGTCTTTGTATGGCTAGAGGTGTTGCACGACCCTATGTTCTTTTTAAATAGCCCTTGTCACACCTTTAGAACTGGGGGTTTTGCTTAGATTATTCTGTCAAGAACAGTTTCGCCGTTTATCGGTTTGTAAAACCCCACTTGTGATCTTAATCATATATCTGCGCTTGTCCCAATTTTTTGAGCTGCGTACTTTCGAAGTTCTTGCTTGTGTTCTTCCATTCGCAGCAGGGGATTAGCCTTCTTGGCGAGGTCAACTGGTTGGTGACATGGTTGATATCCCGAGGAGACGTGGTGCTAAGATTGCGGGGGTTCGGGTCTTTGTGATCTGAAGCCGGATCGGTGTGTCACTCTCCACCAAATCGATAGTTATCTTGAACTCGACGGAAGATCGGGAACCCCGTCCCCATCAAGTGGTATTCAGAGCCAAGGTTTACCATCGAGGTTCGCCTTTATCCTAGTATTTTGCTTTGTCCTATAAATCCAGAAAAATTGCCACACCAAAATATTTGTGTTCATCATTATTTTGCCATATCCCATAACCCATTGTGCCCCTTTGCAATATTTTTTTAATTTCAGTTTGCACTATTGAATTGTTGTCCCTCGCATGTCATTGTGTTTATCGGTCTAGGTGTTCATCCCGGTCTAGTGTCAATTCCCATTTGTCTTGAGTGCCATCCGTCAATTTGATCATCGGTTTCCCACCAAATCGTGTTGTCCGGTTGCCATAGCACTCATGCGCGTGACCACGGTGCATGTCCTTTGGTTGTTCATGAGCAAATTAAGGGGACAATAATAAGTCATTCTTTTTCCACTTATAGATAAAGGATCTCCTTTTAAGGACCGCAAGTTTTTCATAGCTAGGCATCGGTTCACTCTCCACTATTTTTTTTGTCCTCTGCATAATAGCGTGTGCCGCGTGTGTCGCATGCACACATTTTTGGTGAACGTGGTCTATAATTTTCCTTGTTAGACAACACTCATACAAATCTCGACTAATATTATCCCTTTGATATCATATTGTCAACGATCCTTTTGCACGCTTGCATAAGCATTGTTGCAACTTGAGATTTAATCTTTGCCTCGTGTTCCGACCGTACAACTTAATTTTAGAGTTGTAATCTCCCGTTGTGGCACTTTCTAGAATTAAAAAAAGGGAAAAAAAAGGCAAAGTGCAAAGAAACAGCCGCACAACAATAACAAAAAAAATCAGAGAAAAAGAAACGGCAAAAGGTGAAAAAAAAGAGGCCGCACCAACAAAAAAATTCAGAAGTGCTTGCATCCAATTGAGTCTTCATGCTGAGTTGTATTGTTCCTTGCTTGAACTAGGTCCAGGACATGGTTAGGCCGGTGACATTGACTAGCTTGGGACTACTTTTCAATCTTGCAATCTGAATTAAATTATTGGTATTCCTTGCTACCATATTTTAAGCCTCCCAAGCTCCACATATGCACTTCAGTCGGTATAGAAAAGATCCTTGCAATCGTGGTGCCACTTCTTCACAGTATCACAACCAAGCCACCATCGGTTGCCATCTCGACGAAGCGTGGTAAGAACTTGGGTAAGGTAAGAACTTGGTAAGACATGTGTGAGGTTATGATTCCACCAACTCATAAAAGTTGAGAGAGAGATTTATTTTGATTTCTAATCATATCAACAATGTGTTTTTGCTAAGAGTTGATTACAGAAACCATGGAGCAAAAAGTTTGCAAGGATAAACCAAATGAACAATGATCGACTATCACATATTGACTATAATCATCAAGGTAAGAGAGGTAAATTTACCATCCCATCCTAT
This sequence comes from Hyparrhenia diplandra, assembly GCA_015847255.1. Classification (NCBI taxonomy): domain Eukaryota; kingdom Viridiplantae; phylum Streptophyta; class Magnoliopsida; order Poales; family Poaceae; genus Hyparrhenia; species Hyparrhenia diplandra. Next base: position 232,122 of record JADLZK010010999.1, on the reverse strand, counting down.
TCTGGACCTTATGATGGAGAAACATATTTTGATTGGGAAATGGCTGTAGAACAAGAATTTAATTCTCACCTAGTTCTTGGGATAGATAGAGTTAAACACGCTACTAGTGAATTCAAGTATTTTGCTCAAATCTGGTGGCAAGAACTAGGCAATTTGCATCAACAACCTCAATCATGGGATAAACTTAAAGAAGCAATGCGTGATAGATTTGTTCCTATTTCTTATAAACGTGATTTGCGCAAGAAATTACAACACTTTGAGCAGGGTAATATGTCTGTCCAGGAATATTATGATGAGTTTCAAAGGTGTAGAATACGATGTGGGATAGTAGAGGACATGGAAGATAAAATTGTTCACTTTTATGGTGGTTTGAGACATGACATACAAGATATTGTTTTTGAAAAAAGAGTTTTATACTATCAACCGTTTGTTCCACTTGCTTTGGTTGCGTAAAAGATTTGCGAGGGGCAAAAGAACCATAGCGACATTGACAACAAATTAATCAACCAGGTATTATTAAGGATGGAGCAAACAATTGCAAATGTGGAGACCATGATGAGTAGCCAAGTGGCCGCTTCGGCCGCTGTAGTTACAACATCATCTTCACCACCACCACCATCACCCACACCCACTTTGGAGACCGGGTACAATTTTAAACTCTACTAAAATTGTACAAACGATAAAGAGAGTGCTAGTAGTGAGAACAAAGACACTAGTATTAAAGGTAAAATTACCAAGTGTCTAATTTGAAAGATTCATTTATGCCTAATATAAAATCTGATTTTGTTCAAATTAATGCTGATGTGCTGAATTTGTCCACCACTCATGGTATAATAGAGCAGCAATTAGTGGACACCAAATCTGAATTACCTTTGTCACATGAAGAATGTTCGACTAATTTTTGTGATAAAGGAGAGTTGTGTGATAGTGCTATGATCATTCCCATGCCACAACTTGCGAAGGAATTTAATTCTTTTGTTTTAGAACAAAACACATGTGCTAAAAATAAGAAGATGCTTCCCATTAATGCGGAAAAAGAAGAGCTAGAATTATTGTCTTCTTTAAATACTTTAGGCTATATTGAGTTTGATACTTTGTGTGCCCTTAATAATTTGGAAGAGGAATTTAAATGTGTTGGAATGCCACGGTTGTCAACTTGTACATATCATTTTATTGGTAAATATAATTATAGAGCTCTTTTCCTATACTTGGAATTTCCTCCCATTTCCTCTCATTTCCTCCCTGATTTTCTATTTTTTGTCAAAAAGGATACGTTAGTCATTTTGCAACTTCCCACGAGTCTCCCGCACCGCAGCCCCGACCCACCTCGCGTGGTACCTCCCGTCTCCCTGCAGCCTCCGCAAAGGAGCCCCCGTGAAGGAGCCGCCGGCCCCGATCCCACCGGAGTCGCCGCCCCTGATCCCGCCGGAATCGCGCCCCCCGCACCCTCCCCGGTGCACGCCACAATCGCCGACGCCGCCACCCTCGCCATCGCCATCGGCCCATCCGCCGCACCGCCGGAGACGACGACGTCGGCCAACCCCCACGCCGCCCCCCGCTCCTACAGCAGCGGCAATCTCCGAGCCGTGCTCGCATCAGCGGCACACGCCGGCGTCCCTCCGTGCCGCCCCCGCGCGAGGGCCCCGGTGGTCGCCCCACCTTCCTCGAGTTTGCCGGATCCCCGCACCCTCCTCCTCCTCCAGTCCGAGGCCAACCTCGAGGTACCTACAGAGCGAAATGTGCTTGTTGAAAAATCGCTGATGTTTATAGCATAAGCATGGTTTCTGTATGTAGGAGAATATTTTATTCCTTTGAAAATCTTGACCCAAACATGTTCTGTGTACTCTAGAATACAGAGAACCTATTATATCCATTCACAAACTGTATGTGCATACTTGTTTGGTTGTCATTATGGCGAACCAAGGCAGCTACCAAACTGAAACAAGGGAAATCTCCATTTTAGCAGTGATGTAATATCATTTGTACATTGGTTAATTGCACATAGTGTTGCTTGATAACATATAATGCTAGGCTTTGCAGGACTACTGGAGCCCCTTTTTTTAGATGATTGATTAAGCACTAGTAGTCAAGAAAAATCTGTTAACTGGACGTACAGTGCTTGCTTACATTATATTTTTTGCATTTGAAAAGGCAGCATATAGTATGAAACAAGTGCACCCCAAATACTATGCTATTGTGTGTTGTCGTGAGGTATGACTGTTTGGGATTATGATGGGATCCTGTGAGGCAGTGGAATTAGAATTGGTAAATTTTGTAAACTATAGAGATAACTGTTGGGGTTTTCTCGTTAAACTATAGATAGATTTTGTTTTGATTTTCCAAAGACTGGGCTGTATTGGTACATTCCATTATCAGAACTATGATAACTGTTTGGGTTTTCTAAGTACAGTAATCCCATTTGGTACAGGATCAAGATCAGATTTTCCAAAGACTCGCCGCCTTGATTTTCCAAAGACTCGCCGCCCTCCAGTCCGAGCTCAGCCGGTACGTCAGGGGCCGCCGGCTGGGACCCCAGGGAGGTGCGCACAGTGACTCAACATCTTCGACGCCGACGGCCGGCGGCACACAGGGCCACGGTGGTTCAGGGTCAAGGAAGCTGTCAGAGGTAATGTGCTACTCTCTTTTTTCCAATTCCATTGACCTGCAAAGACAGGTTCGATTACATCTGCTCAAATTCAATTATGAATTCATATCATTCAGTTTAGTAACAATATCCAAATAAATAAGAGTAGTTTCTTTGTCAGACTGGTGAGCAATTTTGTTTGATGTTACTTCTTTATTATATGTAGAACAATGTACTCTTGTCAGATTGGTGAGCAATTATCAGATGTCTGAATGAGCTTGTCCACTGCAATTGTATAGTTGCATATATATATATCTATTCTTGTTGATATCTGAACGAGCTTGTCCAGAGCAAAATTTGGTTGCTACATTTCACTGTAACTAGTTGATGGCTGTAGTCCCTTTGCTTATACTGTTGCCGTGTCTTGCTTAACTGCAAAATGTAGTTAACTGAACAAACATGAACCCATTTTTGTACCTGTATTTAGCCATGAATTGAGCTGTTACAGGTACCTCAGTGAACCCATAGACTATTGGATATAATTTAAACAATGCTTAGAACAGGGAATTCGGTTCCAGTGACCATTATGATTACTTTGAACATTATTTCCCCATTTGGATAGGCTCCTGGTCTGTTTCTTAGAATATCCTAGGTGACAATTTCTTGATTTTCTCGTAAGCTCTAAATTCTAGTGTTGCTACGATTCAGGTAGATAAAAATGTCGGGTGATGATTCTTTGTGGGAGTACAGTGAAATTGTTATGAAGATGTTTGGCAGTGAGAACGAAGGATTTGAGTTTTACAACGAGTACGCTTATGAGAAAGGATTTAGTATGAGGAAGGAATACTGCGAGTGGAATAGTGTATGTTGTTTTGCACTAATAATGATATCGTGATTCATTACAATGCAGGGACAGCTACCAAGTTCGGATTTGCTGAGGGACATACTTGATGATATTGTTGGGAGCCTGCTTCAGAACTTGAAAGTTGTAGTTTAAATTGTGAACCCGTAGCATGTAAAGGGAAATGAGTAGCCTAACAATGTTTTATCGAACGATGACCCACATGTTTGATGACCCACATGGACAGGATTTGAATTTCCTTGTATTTGTCGTCCTGTCCACTATCATATTGTTGCAACTGGGGTACATGCCAGCAGGTAGTTGGGTGGCACGAAAAATCTCGCGGATTAGCAGTCGAGGCAACGAACGAAAAAAAAACCCAAGGCCAACCAGTGAAAAACAACGCAAAAATCCCCAAAAAAAAACAACGAATACCAAAAACTCATTGTGTGAGTGAGGAATTGAACCAGCAACCTCCGCATGGTTGCCTCAAGAAGTGCTGTTGTAACCACTAGGGCTAGACAACTTTTATTGTTAAAGAGCACCCTCTCCATATTTAATAGGAAAACCTCGACCAAACACCTCTCTACCTTTGCAAGATTATACAGTTCCATCACTTTGTCCAAATCATTTGAAAAATTTATTGCATAGTAATGGAGGAAAAACTATGATGTTGCATGCATTTTTACAATTTTTTTGACCAAGTTTATCAATTATTGTGATTATTTGATGGTAAATTGAAGGAAAATGTAAAAATACCCTAAGCTTGGTAGAAAAATCTAAAAACTTGCATGGACAACTCATTTTAGTGTATGATCATGACATAAAAATTACAAATGATTTAGAGAACGTGGTGATACACATCGTTTCACAACCATGGCCATGTCTCACATAGAGTCATATCACTTAGTGAGAGAGGTTCATGGTAGTGATGGATCTGTAGTGTCACTTTGTCCAAATCATTTGAAAAATTAATGACAAGCTAAAGACAACAAACTATGATGTTGTGTGCATTTATACAATTTTCTGCACATTTTTTACCTATTATTGTGATTATTTTATGGTAAATTGAAGGAAAAATGAAAAAAAAAAACCTATTCTAGGTCGAAAAATCTAAAAACTTGTATGGATCACTCATTTTGGTGTACGATCATGACATAAAATTTTCAAATGATTTAGAGAACGTGGTGATACACATCATTCACAACCATAAACATGTCGACATAGAGCCATGTGAGTCAGCGAGAGAGGTTCAAATCCTTAATTTTAATGATATGGTTGTACCCATATATTTAAATTAAGAGCAAACAAAGGTTAAAATTGCAAAAAAAAAAAAAAATAGAGAAAGGGAAATATAAACAAATAACCAAAAAATGTTGTAAAAACAAAAATGATCCTCATAGGATTCGATCACAGGTGTTAAGGATCAAACTGTAGGAGGCTAGCCACTGCGCTACTCAATTGCTATAGTTAGTGGGTTAATTCTGTTTTGTTTAAGCGCAATAGACAAGGAAAATTACGGGGAACCTACAATCCTAAAATTATGGCGCGATCGCGGCCGGTTTCCCTCCTCCCTACTTCCGCTCCCGTTATTTCTCCTCGGCGAATTTTTTTGCCGTGACTATAGGATCACGAAAGTTTTTGCCGCCCACACTTGTCCCGGAGTGGCAGCTAAAAATTTCGTGATCCTCTAGTCCGGCGTGGCGGCTAAAAATTTTGTGGAGACAAGCGTGGGCGGCAAAAACTTTTGTGATCCTATAGTCACGGCAAAAAGTTCGCCAGAGAAACGACGGGAGCGAAGTCAGCGGAGGAGCGTTCTTTCTGCCGTTTCTTTGGCGATCAAGACCGGCCCTATCCCTACCACCATGGACTCCGATCAAGAAACTGGAGGAAGTTTTCCCCGCATCCAGGCGACCGGGCGGCAAAGGCGGCTGATCCTCGCGCGGCTTAACGGGCGACAGCGACGACGCTTCTAGCGCGAACCGCGGACGCCCTCGCTGGTGTACTTTCGGCCTCGGCGGCGCTCCACGCCGAACGCGGGACCTGTCGAAGGTGAGGCGAACGAACACGTCCTGCAGGTCCATGGCGACGCCCGACGCGGCAAGGACGACGAGGAACTGCGCGTCCGACAGCAACCCGTGCGCCTCGCGCCTCTAGAACGCCCACGAGTCGTGCGCGGGCGTCTGGAACGCCCACAACTCAAGACCAACTATGGCTTGCTCCTTGATTACCCAAGCTTCCGGGAACGGTACTTGCAACGCCCACAACTCAAGAGGAAGAGGAAGATGAAGACCCCAGATAGCCCAAGCGAGAGTGTTGGATCTAACAATGCCTAGTTACATAATTGCATGAACTATTCGATTAAGTTTCTATATAAACTCTATGTAATTTCATTTTTTTCTTGCATTATCCATGAAGTAGAACGTTTGAAAATCAGACGAAGCAGCTCGGCTTCAAAAGCATCTAGAAAGTTTGCATACCTTTGTTTGTTGGATCTAACAATTTCTCAGCAATAGTTTAGCTGTAATGAGCGTTTAACTGTGGCGAAAAACATAGTGTTGGATCTAATAATCTCTCATAAGTGGCGGACCAACAAAAGCATTTTGATTCCTGACATCAAATCAATGATAGCTTAACGTTGTGTACATAGAGATAACACAAGTACACGACAACTAATAGTAGCGAACCAGCTTGGTCTTTAGGCATCAAACCAATAGAGAATTCAGATTCATACATCAAGGAACAATTGGATTACAACCATCAACTCAAATGGGAAGCATCCAGTTGATCATGATACATGGTTGATATTCAGAAGCAAATAAAAAACCAGTCCCATCTTCCAGATACACAGGATCGCCTCACTACAAGCCTCATGTTTTCTTCATTCTTCCGCTGATTGCAGCCACACCCTCAGTTTTCTGCAGCCACAGTGGAATCAGAATCAATCAAGTAACATAAGTCAACAAGTCGATTCCCACACCAACTGATCATTTCAAGCCTCATTTCAAGTTTTCAACACAACACAACCCTTCCCTGTCATTGAATGGAAATGCAGTTTACAGCAATACTTGCCTCCAATACAAGTAGTACTGGCACTATGCCACTATATTAGCAGTCAACTAATGATGATTGGGGCAATGGACACTCACAGTTTTTAAGTACAATTACAGGCAAGAGATGCAGATTAAAGAACGTCAGTGGTGGTAATCGGCACTGTCAGAGTGTCAGTCAGGCAAGGCATGAGATTTTAACATACTGTAAAACATAAAACTGATTCTAGGCTGTAACTCTAGTTCTAACAAGATAATTGGATCTTTCCAACTATTCCAGTCACTACACAGAACATTAGTAAATGCAGGTTCACTTCATGAACAGTGAATGATACAAGCCCCTGTGACAGAGAGGAACAAAAAAATTCATAAGTGGACGATGACTATTAATCACTACTGCTAGTAAACTAGCTGTAAATTTGAAGAATCTTTTGGAACGATGACAGGAAAAGAAGCAATTCCATAGAAGTAGGTGCTTCCAACCAATTGCAGTCTTAGTCAAATCAAAGATAAAGATGAAAAATAGCTGAGTGTAAATGCATTGCCTTTGTTACCCATGATCAAAGATTGGTTTAACATGACACTCATATCCAAAGGGTAGCAAAAATCTTCACATAGTCGTTAGCTCAAGAATGTTGTATAGTCAAATAACAAATCCTACCAATATAAAAATTAAATTGTATTAGGTCTCTCTTTATTTGTTTCTTTGCACATACGAAGCCATTACAGACTGGTTCACAGTTGATATATGTGCTCGAAACTGCAATAATTTTCAGTTTGATCTGCAGGCAGAAGGCATCCCCTACTTGTGTTCATATGGACACCCAAACTATACTGCAGTTGACCAAAAAAAAAATCCATAATTACAGAAAGAATCTAAAACCAGCGAGATGATTACCTGGGAGCGAATCAGCCTGTCATATACGTTGTACCTTGCAACGGCGGCCTGGCACATGGCGCTGAGCTCTCCCTCTATCTCCACACCGCGCCCGTAGCATCTCCAAGAGCCTCCCATTCTCCTCAACCGCCGCATGGATCCGCGCGGCGTCCCGACCCTACCGCCGGCCTCGCGCGCCGCCTCCGCCCGGGCGCGCTCCACGGCCTCCTTCGCCGCCGCGAGGCGCCCAGCAGCGGCACGCCTCCTCCGCCGGCGGCCTGCAGCGGCCCAGGACCGCCGCCAAAGCAGCACCGCTGCTCCCGTCCCCGCAGCGCCTCAGCGTCGGAGAGGTCGCGGCCTCCAGCGCCGTCGTCGGAGGAACGAGGGCGATTGGGCGGCCGTGGGGAAAAGAGGAACCCTAAAGGAATTTTGAAAAAAAAAAAAAGTTATCATCAAGAACTATAGAAAACAAATCATGATCTCAAAACATAAATTTGAAGTTACCATTTTACCCTTCATCAAAATAAAGAACTCCGAAAAATGCAATTACCGTCTGGTCTTAATCCCCACATTTGCGGAGGAAATGGGAGGAAATTTTTCCCCGGCCCACGCAACCATAGACACATCATTTTCCTCCCGTTTTCTCCACCCTGTTTCCTCCCGTTTCCTCATGCCTTCGTTGTCGCCGGATTGATCGCTCTCGGTCGATGTGAGCCATCAAATTTTTCTCCAATTATTGTAAAAAATTTCATAATTATAATGGAGAGTATATGGTGCATCGTGTCTATATTTCTTCAAATCTGAAATCTCCATTAACTTTGCATAAATATGATCAACTAGAGGGCTTCAATAGTTATAACCATGTCATATCTAGATTTCCAAGTTTTGTTGTAAAGAAACAGGTTAAATGTCAACAAGGGGAGCATTGTTGGCAACCACCAACAACTTGTCCTCTAGGTAAGCTCAAACCGAGGACGGTTTGTTGTCAAGAAGGGGAGAATGATGAGGACATGACACCTATGGATACGCCCATGAAGGGTAAAAATATGGTGAGCTCATTCCTACACTTGCATGATAACTTTTGGTATAATTCACTTGGTTCCACATGTACATGTTATTATTTGAATGTAGGAACAACTATGTCTCAAAGTGCAAACTCATCAAAGTCCAACATTTGGTTGACGGCAGCCCGACGATTGCTTCATGGGGAAGGCCATAACTCCTTTATCCGGTGTAATTGAGGTCAATGAGAACTTGTTGGAAAGCTGGGTGCATCATCTTGGGCTTATCATGCAACCTTGGGACCCTGGTCCAAGTGGAGACACACTAGAAGGAGATGGAGAACAAGTTAGAGATGCCCAAGGACGTCTTCCTCCTTGGCCACCACCATGCAATAGCTATAAATATGAAGAGCCTTTTTCATGGATACCATTATAAAATGTTGTGTTCTCATGGATACCCCTAAAAATTTGGGTTTTCACAGCTAACATCGTCGTTTCAAAGTCTTTAGTCGCGAGCCATTCCATCTAGCCGCTGTTTGTTTTCCCTCCGTTTGGGCTCTGACGAGACAGCGGGCCGGGGCGGCAAAATGACCACCGATGCCCCTCGGCTTGCCCTCCTCTTCTTTCCCCTTCTCTCTCGCCGGCAAACGGACCGCACGGCGAATTCGACGAGCTCTACCCGCGAGTGCCGCTGCACGGAGATGGATGACGACGTGTATGCGGCGTTCCCGGCAGCGGCGGCCGCGTCCGCGGTGGTGCCCCACCAATCGGGGTCATGGCGGTGCGGTCGCCGGGCAGCGGCGTCAAGAAGCCGTATGGTATCCGGACCAGCGCCGGCGGACCAATAGCTGTGCCAACCCATAACCCGTACCACCTCGCCGGCGCCCGGGCTCCCGGCGTGGCGGGGGCGGCTTCCACTACGGCGTCCGCGGGCGGCGAAGCGAAGGACGCTGTGCTCCAACCCATCTCGTCCCTCGACAGCGCGGCGCTGAATGCCACGGAGCGTTGCTCCTCGGGAGGCGAGCCGCTCCGCCCGACCGACCTGGTGCACCCGGCGGCGCTCCGGTCCCGGATGGCGCCGCACTTCTCCGCGGGTGGTGGTGCGCCGCTGCATCGCCGGCGCTGGTCCATGAGGTGCTCAACGACGCCGTGGGACACATGTTGACTACGCGGGTCGACGACTCGTGCAGCGGCCGACGCCGGCGGCGCTCTGGTTGGTGCGACGTCGGAGGTGAGCTCGAACCGTTCATGGTGGCCTCGCCGACGACGCCGTGCGCTACTGGGCGAGGCTCGAGGGTCCGAGGAAGCTCCTCAAGACGCTTTAGCTGGACGAGATCCAGAGCAACCAATGCCCGGGCGATCCGAGCTCGACGCCAATTCAACGCCCTCGATGATGCACTCGCCGTCCGGACCGTCGGGTCGCCGGGCGTCGGCGTCGGAACGGCAGCATTTGCGTGCCGTCGGTTGGGCGATGTACCGTGGCCTGAGGTGGTGGCTTGACGGCGAGATCATGGCGGCGCGAGCAGGGCCAGCTGCCGGGCGAAGTCATCGGGCGGCGGCGGTGACAAGTACGCCGCGGCCGGAGCCGGGAGTCGGCCGGACGATGTTTGAGAACTTCCTGCACCCGTAAGTCCTCCGGCCCGTCCCACCATTCTTGCCGCGAATGCTGAAATGCGTTTTGCCAAATCCGCCATTGTTGACGAGGTGCTCGCCGTATCCCAAGGACCATGAGAAGGACGCGGCTTTGCGCAAGAAGCGGGCTCACCAGAACCAGGTAGAGCTCAATCGAAATTCCAGCAGACTCATTTCAAGATCAATCACCGAGAATGCAGCAAGGCGAGAGAAGGGAAAGAAGAGGGGCACGGTGGTCATTTTGTCGCCCCGGGCCCGCTTGTCAGAAGCCCAAACGGAGGAGAACAAACAGCAGCTAGACGGAATGGCACGCACGAAAGACTTTGAAACGACGATGTTAGCTGTGAAAAACCGAATTTTTTAGGGGTATCCATGAGAACCACGACATTTTATAATGGTATCCATGAAAAAGGCTCAAATATGAAAGCATGCAAAAAGCTAAACTTGGAACCTATCTCCTACGATGGCATCCTAGTAGGAGGAGCCAAGCAAAGGAATAACATGAACACTCTCTACCTCTGCATGGTCGAAGAGGACTTGGTAGAAGTTCAACGAGCACCCAGAGCCATTGCATGGATGAAATAATTCCTCCACCACTAGATGAAACAATAATACTTCCTTAGATTACACTCCTGTGCTGTATGGCTAGAGGTGTTGCACGACCCTATGTTCTTTTTAAATAGCCCTTGTCACACCTTTAGAACTGGGGGTTTTGCTTAGATTATTCTGTCAAGAACAGTTTCGCCGTTTATCGGTTTGTAAAACCCCACCTGTGATCTTAATCATATATCTGCAGTTTGTCCCAATTTTTGAGCTGCATACTTTCGAGTTCTTGCTTGTGTTCTTCGATTCGCAGGCAGGGATTAGCCTTCTTGGCGAGGTCAACCGTTGGTGACACGGTTGATAACCTTAGGAGACGCGTGGTGCTAAGATTGCAGGGTTTGGTCTTTGTGATCTGAAGCCGGATCGGTGTGTCACTCTCCACCAAATCGATAGTTATCTTGAACCCTGACGGAAGATCGGGAACCCGTCCCCATCACGAGGGTCGCCCTCCCCAACATTCCTAAAGTTTATTATCATCATCTGAAGATAGATTGTACTGTGTTTGCATTATTGAGTAGTCAACAACAGCTTTTGTGTGGTCAGTAATCCCATTAGTCCTGGGCAATCGGTTGTAACCAATAGTTTGGTTTGGATTATTTGGTTTAAAGCAACTTTGGTTTTTAGAAACTAAGAACCGACCGATTTGTAAGAAAACAAAAACCGACAAGCTTGCTTTTAGTTTTTCAGTTTGGATGGTTTTAGCTGAACAAACTGAATTTTTTTAGCTGATGGAAGGATACAAACTGTACAGAATGCACAGCTTATACAGTCTACGGCCGCAGAGCTTGACGAGCTGGGTGCTTATTGAACTGCCATCCCGTGAGACACACTGTTGCTGTTGGATCTGCAGTATATTAGGATATATATAATGGCAAATTCGTGTGCTCTCACTCTCATCCTTCCTCCCAGCCCTTTCCACTCTCAAAAGACAATTCTGTTACCTCTCATCGAGGAGGAAAAGAAGACCAACGTGGGGGTGTTTGGCCTCCCTTGCTCCCTCTTTCCTCTGGTTCTGCTAGTGGAGTCCCTCAGCTTCCCCGAACCCTATTTCTTGATGCATCCCAATCCTACTCCTACTAGCGATTTTCATTGTGGAATTGTGACCCTCAGAAAAATGAATGACAGACAAAAAAGAAAAATATAAGGAAATTGTCGGTGGTAGTGTTTTTATTTATAGTCTGGGACTCAGGGCTACATCTAAATTTCGGTCTTCATTAATCACCATTTATGGTTGAAAGGAAATCAATGCAAATCTAGTACATATTGCTTCACTACATGTATACAACCATATATCTGACGTGTGACTGAACGTGCATGGAATTGAACTTTTGATTTTGGTGATCGCATCCTATTGTCGAATGTCTTTCTGGTAGAACACATGTTGGGTTTGCTAGTAAGATAACGTTGTGGCCCTTGCCACTGCGGTATGAACTATTTAAGATAAAACTTAATTTGTACACGTTAAATTACTTGTTTTAATTATCAGAGTTGCAAGTCACTAGTAACGAAATGATTTTGGCGTCAACCTAGAAAATCTTTTTCGTGGACGGGCGTCGAGTTTGCCCGCCAGTTAATGGCCCAATTAATCGTGGCGGGCGTTTTTTTCATTTTCCATGGTGGGCAAAGGTGCCCGCCACGGGAAATTGATTTACCGTGGCGAGCAACATAAAAGCCCTTCACGGAAAAGAATGCGGCCCAATTAAACTGGGCTAGGCCCAATAACCTCACTTCAGTATAAAACCAGCGCATTAGGGTTTCTTACCCCCCCCTCTTTGCCTCTCTCAACGCTAAGTCCAACCGCGCCTCTCGCGCCTCCATGTGCTCTTCTATCCACGCGCTCTCTCTCACCGCGACGGCGTCGGCAGCCACCACTCCCTTGTCCATGCGCGGCAGGCCCTCCCTTGTCCAAGCGTGGCCACCCTCCCTTGTCGGTGCGGCGTTCACGCTTCGGCCGCCGCCCGCGGATCCAAGGCGGCGGCGGCGACGGATTCACGCGGAGGCGGCGGGCGACGCATGGCAGATCCCACATCCGGCGACCTAGCGACACGGCGGCATCGCATCACGTCGGGGGCTCGGTGGGTTACGGGCGGCATCCATGCGGATCAAGGCTTCCACGGTGGCGGCGGGCGGATCCACGGGAAGCCGGCGGGTGGCGCATGGCGGATCCCGCATCCCGCGACCTGGCGGCGTCACATCACGGGCGTTATGGCTCGGTGGGCTATGACAGCCGATCCCGCATCCCGGCGGGCGGATCCGTGACCGGGCGGCGACGGTGTGCTCGGTGGGCTACAGCGGCGGGATCCAGCGGTCGGGGCTTCCGGGTGGTGGCGGCGGGCGCTAGGCCCAGACCTAGGCCCAGAGATCTGGGCCCGTGCATTGCTTTTTTTTTTTTCGATTAACCGCGGCGGGCAATGCAGCGCCATGTTTGTTCCTCCATTTACCATGACCTTTTCGTGGGAGACGGGCGCCATGCCCGCCACCCAAAATCGAGTTTGCCCGTCACCTAAAAAAAGATTTGGTTACTAGTGAGTTTTACACTTCTAGATTAAATATGATCTAATAACAATAGAACTGAAGAGGTAAACAAATGCTTGATACGAGTCCTCGATCCAATGGTGATGCCTCTGACGTTCTAATATACATAACACCATAGTAGCAGCACCAGCAGACCCTGCAGTAACCCATGGAGGCACCGTGACCCACATTGGGGCACTAGCAGCAACAGGCATATGCAGCTAGCCACTGTGTGGGAGAGGGGGCGGCGACGTGCATCTAGAGCAGAGAGAGGAGAGGGTAGCGTGCATATATATAGAGAGAGAAGGGGGTGGGGGCGAGGGGTGGGGGAGGAGCTTTCGCTGTATTTATAGTTCTCCTTCCTATCTTTTATCGGACTCCGATTCTCCTTCCTATTTTTACAAACTCAACTTCTTGTCTTTAACTAACTCTTTCTTAAACCCACTAGGACTGGATAAGGCTACTAAATATGACAACGATGGGACCAGCAGGAGAGGCGGTGGTGGTGGCTGCATGCGCCCACCTCTCCACGCGCGTGGCAAGGGCACGCCGTGGATCCGATCCAGTGTGGTAGTATCCATGGCAGCGCCCCCCTCCTCTGGCCCTCGTCGGAGAATGTGCTGCATACAAATTCCAACATTTAGCATGTCTACGAGCTAATACAACAAACAAGCAGAATGTGCTCTGCACAAGAGCATCAGTCTGCGGTGTCCTCAAGACAAAAGTCCCTAGCAGCTACATTCATCAGAATGATAAGTATCTTGACGTATCTCAATTCTAAACATTCAGACCCTCATGCATCATAGACATTTTCACTTCTAAAGCTACAGATCAGCTAGCACATATATATACAGGCTTTGTGGAAAACTTGGTGCCTCTACAGTTTATTACTATATATAATTGGGATTTGTAATGCTCCGGTCCCTCTCCGCCACTCTCCCTCTCACAGACACAACCATCACTCTCCTTAGTCACATTATATATAACATGGAAATGCCTTTGAGAAATTATGTGCTACCACGAAGTAGCGCTAAGGTACGACGACTATAAATTTCTAGATGTTGAAAAGTAATAGCATAATTGTAGTTTCAGCAGACTCACTATCAATTCACCGCTCACTATCATTTCAGATCCTAGCATTGATGGCCCCTTTAGCATCAAGGGCACACAGATGTCGGTGACCCCTCTTTTATCTTACCTCATGGGAAAGCATAAATATATATGTGCAATGTTGCCTTGTTTATCCTTCCACTTATAAAATTTAAGAAAACAAACCACGTAAGCATCAGTTGTACTGTGTGCTTCTTCCTGTCTGCGGCGTCCACGTAAGCATCAGTTGTCAACTAGAGTATCAGACAAGGCAAACCGCTACCTAGAGTAGATTATGGATTGTGTAGCTATAAGATACTGAGGAAACAGAATGATTGACTGGATTTCATTTTCACCTAGTGGCTTGACTGAACAAGAAAACGGTTCTTCCAACATGAAGGGAGACAATGTAAAACTTTAGTAGCTACAAATAATGTTCATTCTGTCTGGACAGAAGCATAAATCACCTTTAGCTATAAGAATATGGTAGGAATCACTTCAAAGGTAGTCGTCATCTTTCTCATATGAACTGAATTTCATTAATTATAAGCAACGACGAAATTACAGAAGTTTAGAAATCTGACCGCGTAAAATATTGGCACGCTAACACTGAACCAGAATGGAGTGAACTGAGAGGGTTCAGCCAGATGGCAGACTGTACCCAAGAAAAAACGAAATACCTGCTATAACCTTTGTCCTGCATGGCAGCACTACAAGCAAAACGTATCCAAAAATATTGTCTCGCTAATTCATTGTCAGTATGGCAGCTGCACCACTCAGGCCGATGTTTCAAATACCAGATATCCATTTTCCTCCCAAGCCGACTACGTCATATGACCACCAGCATTTTCTTTGACTGGCATCTCCTCCATTTGATGGAAGAAATAGACTGCCAATCCCTTCAGTGATTTTGCATCCTACTCCAGTTGGGTATTTAGCAATTACATTCACCAGCATGATAAAGGTCACCTCAATCCTAGACATTCGGATCCTTGTGCATCACATGGAACATTTCACTTCGTTCTAAAGCTACAGGCTCAACTGATGCATTATCAGGATGGAATGACCTCTGCACTGTATTGGGATGGGAAATACACTCTGAGCATCACCCTCCCCCTGTCCTCCTCACACAGAGCTCTATCAGCTCTCGTTAAGTGTTTATTGCACGGCCCTTACAAACTTTACTTATATCCTAGCACCGGGTGTTCCTCAAAAAGCCTGTATATTTATGTTCGAGCTGATTAAAAAAACACCCCCCCCCCTCCCCCTCCCCTTTTCTCGCAGCCCTTTCCTCTATCACAAACACAAGTCTGTCACCTCTCATTATTAAGCATAGCATTGAAATGCCTAAGCCCTCTGTTCTTTTATGGTCACATGTGAAACAGGGTTAATGTGGGACAACTCACCATGTTTGATGCATTCAAGTGCCACGTACCCTAACATGAAGTTACACAGCAATGGATTTTATAATGAAAATATTATTAGCTAAAACCGATGTATTAACCAAAATGAAAACCACACATAAATCAAGTCATTATTTATATGAAATGTCTTGTAAATTTTCCGTGGTTTTCTCATGTTGCTGCATACGGATAAAAATATGTCAAAATGGTAACACAATTTTTCCTACCTGCGTATATACAAACAATTTCAGAAAACAAAAAACTTCCATCTCTTTATGATTTCTCTTTGAGTTCAAAATGCATCATAGCACACCCTTTCAATTAAATAAAATGCTAGGTATACATGATGTCACTGTAAGTATGAAACCTGGCAACAATATTTTTTATCGAAGGTAAATAGGACGACAACAATATATCTTGGCATTTAAGTGGTCTTGCTGAATTTCATAGAATTTGTTGAGAGTTCAATTAGATTAAAATGAATTTTGGATATCGGAATGATTTCAAAATATTGATGAAATAAGATCTCATATTTGGGCTGAATCTCCATGGCACACCTCTCGCATTCCCTTTCCCACACCTAGAACTGCTCTGGCATTTAGCAGCTAGAGATTTTTGTCTATGAGACATCCAGAAACTGTGGTTTTGCCTGGAACACACGCATGTAGTCAAATTTGTCTATTCGAAGTGTCAACTGGTGTCTAATAGAGCTTGTCGAGAGCCCCCGCGTACCTCCGCGTCGCCTCCTTGGGCGGGGAGGGAGGCGACACCGCCGCCGCCACCCAAAGACCCCCACCACTCCCGCTCCCTCCGCCCCGTCCGCTTGCTGCTCTCGAGGGCGGCGGCGGCGGCCTGCGCCCTCGCGCTCGAAAAAAGGTCGCGGTCGCACCTTCCCTCCCTCCCTCCCCCCCCTCCTCCTTTCTCCCGCCTTCGGCAACCATGGCTGGCCGCCGGTGCCGGGGGCCTCGGATCCTCGGCCGCTGAGCACGGATCCGGTCCTCCCGACCTGATCCGGTCTGCTCCTTGGCGGCGGGCTGGCGCCGGTGCTCCCCGTGTTTGAGCCCTGCCTACCCAGCGTGGATGACCCGGCGCTGGCCGACATCCGGCATTGCGGGGGCGGTTGGTGGGCGTCAACGGGCCCCCTCTTCTCCCCGCCTCCCACCCACCTGGCACCGCGCCCCGCGGGCCGGCCGGCCTCCTAGCCCTCGATGGCGCTATGATCCGGCGCACACGCTGGCGGTCGCATGGCGGCCGGAGCTTTAGGCTGCCGGCAGCGACATTGGCCTCCTCGCCCAACGCGCGGCACCCGACCCCACCACGCGCGTTGTTCTTGAGGCCGGCCCGAACGCGTGAAGAAGGAAAGGCGTCGCAGTCGCCGCTGGCAAGCCGGCGGCGGGCAGCGTGCCCGGCTTTCTTCTTAGCAGGGCGGTGAGCGTCTGCCGTCCGCGGCTTGCCGGCTGGGGGCAGCTGCGTCTACTACACTCGCGTCCTCGCTTCATCGGGCATCCTTCGGCACCGCGAGGTTTGGTTTATTGTCGATCTCTAAAAGCGGCGAACTATGGTCCACGAGTTTTGGGAACCTAGGCGAAAGTGTGCAAGACCGTTTTGCGATTGACGACGACGCCATTGGCGCCGTTCACCTCCTTGGTGGCGTCGATATTTTCCCAACTCTATGACTGAAGTCCGGTCGATCTCCTCCCCGGGCGAAAGCCTAGCTCTAGTTATCTGGAGCGGTGGCGACGACGTCATTGACGCCATGACCCTCTTGAGGGCGCCATCGTGGAAGAGTAGAGTCCAGCTCCCCGTCGTGGTCTTGTTCTCTTGTGTGCTCCCCCTTGTTGTTGTTGCCCCTCTTGAGTAAGTCCGGCCTTGGTTGTTGTTGGCCGTCGCCGACGTCGGCGAGTGTCCTCCGTTAGGCGCCTCGCTCCGTCGGGCGGTCTCCCCGGGTGGTGGCAGAATACCAAATGCCGGTGGTGTTTCCACCGCTGCCGCCATTCCCCTCCATGGATTCCTCCCCCCCGGGCGGCGTTGGATGGTGGTACGTGGGCCCGGATGTACCAAGGATGTCACCATCAACCTCGAAGGGAGGTCGCCGTTTCCATTGATCCTACTCTTGCGTGTCTACCATCACTCTTAGTCCCCATTTCACCTGTGGGTCCTCATGGGAGGATGGCGATTGGGCCGGCGTAGCTACGAGGAGTGGTGAGGGCACAATGGTCTTGGTGAAAACGACGAGTATGCTGCTTGGCGGGGCAGATTGGCGTTCGGTTGGCATCTTGTGGCTTTGTCTAGTGTTATTCTTGATTGGGCTAGGTTCTTTCTTTCTCTTTCTTTTTTGTTGTATCGTGGTTTTAGCCACCTCTCACTCCTATGCTAGAGAGTCCGTTGTGCTGTGTTTGATTAGTGGATTTGCCACAATCTTGCCTCAGGGCTGAGGCTGTTGTATGGTTTTAGTCCGGTTTTCCATAATTAACTGGACAAAATCCGGCCATTTTGGGCCAATATATATAAAAATTCAGGTGGGGAACGCCTCACCCCCCCCGTGAAACTTCAAAAAAAAAAAATGTCTATTCAACATCAGCTGAAAGGTGAATATGTCTACTACACTGATTCCTTCAAAAAAAAAAAAAAAATATGTCTACTACACACTGGACCAACTAAAAATTCATTTCTATCCACTAGGAGAAAGAGACTGTACAAACTATCACTTATGCCCTTCACCTCCTTTCTTTCTAGCCTGACCGTGCCTCGCCTTGCCATGCGTGGGAGCGGAGGAACATCGGGCCGTGCATGTATCTAGCGCTTGTGGCAGTTGTCCTTGAGCCATCAGTTCGTAGTGGCAGCACACCCTCACGTGCCTCAACTCTGCTACTTGCGGCCATGGCAGTCAACGCCAAGGACGTGTGACAAATATCTCTAGCAGCTACATTCATCTGCAAGATAAACATCCTGATGTATATATCTCAATCCTACATATTTCAGACCCCCATGCATCACATGAACATTTTCATTGCTAAAGCTACAAATCTGCTCCCACGCATATATATAGGCTTTGAGGAATACCTGATGGCTCTCAGGTGTATTTCTTTATACAGTTGGGATATGTAATGCTCTGGTCCCACTCCGCTTCTCTCCCTCTCACAGATACAACCATCAGGTCTCGCTTTTTGTTGGATGTGCATCACCTCTCGTTAGGAACATATATATAGCATGAAAATGCGCCTTACCGAACTTATATGCTGGCGTGAAATAGTGCTAATAATGTAGGACAAGTCAATTTTCTAGCCATTGAAAGCTAATAGCATAATTATTGTTTCAGCCTGCTCGGACAGTATCAAATCGGATCCTAGCATTGATATGCTCTATTACTAGATAGTACCAATGGCCTTTTAAGCTAAAGTTGAGGGTACACACATGGCGGTGGCCTGTGTTATCTTGGCTCATGAAAAGCCTAAATGTATATGTGCAGTGTTGGAGAGGGCTCCACAAACACTTCTTCAAATGGGGGGCAGAATATAAGGCGTGGAAAGGAGATAGAGTAAGATGTTGGCATGACTCTTAATTAGGTAGGAGGAATGTCTCTTAAAACTCAGTTCCATTCTGTGTAAGAGATAAGTGAAAACCAACATGATTTAGTGTCCGTTATTTGGGATGGAGAAAACTGGTGTTTATCTTTAAAAGGAATTTACATGGATCTTGGCTCAATGATTGGATATCCTTACTGCAAATGTTAGAAAGGGTACAGTTTGATAAGACTAGAGAGGATTCCGTTATAACCATGGCGGTTAGGGCTGGATCTGGGCCTTTTGTTTGTTTTTTCATATTAACCATGGCGGAAACAAAAAAACAACCACAATAAATTTACCATGGTTAATCGAAGAAAACCGCCATGATTAATCTTTTTCGTAGTAGTGAAAGTTTTTTTTTCGTTAAAAATGATTCATGTTAAATTATGGGTTGCTGCAAAGCTGAAAAAGAGAGGGTGGCAGAGGAGCCCCTCTGCTGTGTATCTGAGCACCCTGAAACTGCTCATCAGATATTTTTTGAATGTGCCTTTGTCCAATATCTTTGGTGCTGTGTCACAGATGCCTTTGGTTGGCAGTAGTTTGCTGCATCCATATCTGCTTTTTATATGATTGGTTGTCATGGGGGCTTGGGGATCCCCGGAGATTTGGGAAAATAGGAACAAGATGGCAATGGAGGAAAACCTCCCATCTACCCCTGATTTGTTCATTATCTGCTACTCTCAATACGTTTTAGATTTGGGGGCACCTTCTTAAAGATGCAGACAGAATCCTGAAGATGGTGATGCAAACTGAAGTCTAGAACAGCAATCACGCTCGAAGTCAAGCTTGTATTTCAGATATGGCATTCCTTTAATCTCTGTATCTTGCTGTTCTAATGCTGTAACAACAGGGTGTCGCTGTGTTTTCTGCTTTTGTTAGTTCACGCAAATGAGTATGACCAGTATGTAAAAGACTTTTTTGTTGCTCTCTTAAAAGCATATATTGGTAATCTTTGCAAAAGAATGTGCAGTGTTGTCTTGTTTATCCGGCCAGTTCAACTTTTAGAAATTAAAGACAGAGATAAACCGTACCCCAAAAAGTGATTCCCGAATTTTTAGTACCTGGTTCCCAAAACTGGGACTAAAACGGGTTGAGAACCGGGATTACAACCCACTTCTCTACTAGTGGTAGGCCAAATTATAGTCTAAGATGCAAATCCATGTCACAACATTGGTTGCACGTCAAGAGTTACAAATTATGACTCCAGCGCTTGCTTCTGCCACACAAGCTGTGTGACGCTGCAGATCCAAATGGACTGCCTGGTATATGTGACTTCCTCCATCTCAGGTCTTGTTGTGCATCTTCCTCATAGTGGAATATTCACACACCGTCTGACGGTGATCAAAACAATCCTGATGCTTCGCAATCCTTTGTTGGACTCTGGATGGTGACATATAATACAGTAATACGAGCACTTATGCCTGAGACTGAGCCTTGTGGTACCTTTATACTTGGTAGGTTTCTTATGAGGATGAGGGTGTGTTTGGAAACTATATATAAAAGGCTATGGGAACTAGTGGTGGGAGTTGACGCAAGTAAATAAGACGGAAATTGAAGTTTTAGTTCTGAACTACTGTTTTCTTCATGGGGGGACGTAAGAGGGAGTTGAAGATGCAATGCAATTCCTCATATCCCATGGATGTCCTTTTTTTTAACGAAGAAGAAGATGGAATCATGATGGATAGGGAAGATGTATTTATCTTTAATGAAAAACACAGTTCATGCCTTCCCTCAGTTCTTTACGATTTGCGGGGCTTAGCCCTTAAACCTTCCATTCCCATTGCCACCAAACTCTTATTACTGCTATGAAACAAAAAAACTATTTCTAAACTCCAACCGCAAGACTCCAGTTAGACATACAGATTTCAAAAACACCTGACTATAAAGGGTGCTACTAAATGGTGTTAGTTTAAGGTATTTAGGAATATATGTACTAGTTACAATCTCGGCATGTATTTTATCATATTTTTTAAAATTTTGTTTCTAAAGGAATAATGAAGAACTTCATAATTGATTATCTTCAACATCTCGAGCCTACCAGCAGATCATGTGTAGTAGCGTGGCCCACCAGTATGTGGAGTTACATAATGAAATTGTATGTATAATTTTCACATCTCAAGATTTTTATTTTGATGTCTCAAATCGATACTCTAGATCTTGCTACAAGAAAAATGATTTTAAGAGTCAATGGATTCTATTTTCAGTGGTGGGAATTTCATTTACCATCTCTAGAAATCAGGCCGAAACTAAAATAAGTACTGGCCACCTCTGAAAATCCATTTTAGAGGCCGACCACTTAAGGGGTCTGTTACCCGATGGGAGGGCTTGAGATCTACCTTAGAGACCACTGCATCTATTTCCTGCCTGTGAACAATCCATTCCATATCTATGCAGAGGTTTGCTTGTTCGTCGGCCATTCAACCTGGCCAAATCCTGGCTGTGGAGGATGCTTGTTTGCTTTGGTTTTGTGGAGCAAGATAAGATCTTTGACCATGATGACAAGTTGATGAAAGTACACGACCGCTAGATCCATGCAGGGTCTCCTTGACGTGGAGACCGAGATCGATGGAGATCCTCACCCAAAATCATGATCTAGGCTGAGTCAGGCTTCAGCAGCGGCAAAGACCTGTGCCGATCCACTTGGTATGGTATATCTTCATTCATTTTTGATATATCTTCATTCATTTTGGATAATGCATTTTTGTCGATATTGCTTCTAAATGGTAGAAAACAAGACAATTGAAGTAGGCCTATATGGTCTTATTGTTTCGTGATTGTAGGATTTAATGGAGATGTTGAATTTAAGAAAAATAGGATATCTGAAATGCTTCTCATTCACTGTCCACCATATCGCTGAATTTAGTATTTTGCAGATTAACTCGACTTCGCTGCTCCAACTAGTTTAGTGAATTCAAAGATTATCAGGAAGTTAACATAGCTGAACTAGTGAGTATTGAGGATGAGATGGAACAGGGAAAACTAAGAACATAATCCAACAGTAATTTTACTACCAAAAAAGTGCATCAGTCACCAACATATTGCGATGCACCTAATGCCCAGGGTGCACCTTGACCTGGCTTGGATGCGACCAGCTGGATGCAGATTCGATGGCAAAGCTTAAACAACTACATTTCTTTGTTGCTTTGGGTAATGTGAGGCTGTAGATGGATCCCTCTGCAGCGGCGGCGGCGGCGGGTCAGCTCCACCGGCGCGGGCGGCGCGGCGACGGGGCGGCCAGCAGATCCGTCCCCTTCCTCTCCGGCGGCTACTGGCGCGGATCCGGCAAGGGCGAGCTCGATCCGTGTACCCGCGCGTCGGCGGGCTTGATCCGGTGGAGGGGCTCGTCGGCGGGCTCGATCCGGTGGAGGGGCTCGTCGGAGGGCTGGATCCGTGGCGGACGTCGTCCGGGAGGCAGCGGATCCCCGGATGGCGTGAGCGGCGGCGACCCGGCGGCGGATCCCGGATGGCGGCGGCGGTGCTGCCCTAGATGGGCTCGGCGGGCCCTGTCTAGGGTTTTGTGATTTTTTTAAACCTTTACCGTGGCGGGCATCCCCAATGTGCCCGCCCGCGGTTCCATCTCGATAACCGTGACGGGCAAAGGAGCCCGCCACGTATATTACTGGATTAACCGTGACCTTCATTTGGTGACGGGCGCCTCTACCCGCCACGCAAAATCTCAGGCGCCCGTCACCCAAAAGTATTTCAGTACTAGTGCATTCAGATCCCCATCCATCACGTGGAACATTTTCACTTCCAAATCTGCATGGTCGCATGATCAAGTTGGATGGAACCTCTGGAGTGTAGATACATAATTGGGGATTGGGAAATATGCTCTAATTTCCGTAGCTTCCTCCCTCTCTCGTTCTCACACATAAACTATATGAGCTCTCGTTAACCAAATATAAAAAAGATGGAAATGCATCTTTACTTAAATACTAGCTTGAAACAGGGTCAATCTAGGAAAAATCAATTTAGTAGCAATGTTGTAAAAAATAGTATAATGATTGATTCAGTAAACTCCGTACATATCAAATTAGATCCAAGCATTGATGCGCTCCTTCAATAGACACCAATGGCCTTTTTTTAGCTCAAGTTGAGGGCACACGTACGGAAGGTGGTAATATGTTTTCTTAGCTCATGGAGTGGAGACCATAAATCTAATTGCAGTTTGGCCACATAAGGAGGACAGTTCATGTCGATGCAATGAACAATATGCATGTTGAATGGCTGACCACAGTTGTCGTTAGTGCTCAAGCCGCTACTTAAAATTTATTATACAAATAAACATAGGCTGCAATTACTTATGTTTTTATCACTTGGTTGGCTCCCTGTTCTCTTCCTGGCTGCGCCCATGTATGCATCTGTTGTCATCTAGCATATAAGCGAAGGCAAAATGCTGATGTAGATCTAAGATATTGACACAGAATATGGGAGTATATTTAATTTTCACCAGGTGACTTGTGTCTAAAAAAATGATTCTGCAACATAATGGCAACTTAGCTGAAAGCGTTCTTTTTGGATGACTGCATCACTGATATCCACCATGATAACAGTGATCTGTTCGACCAACACAATCATACATGTCCACTCATATTACATTGCTCCCGCTGAACTACCTCATATTGCAAAGGATGGGGCCGCGAAGAGTATAAGCGCTTCCTGATGGGAAATGACCCAAGGGGAGTTACGTATGGGGTAACCTGGCACCAGCCACCATGCCTATGAAAATTTTTCACTAATACGTACTTTTAGTCCAGTTACAGTAGAAGGCTACACTAATATAGAATTAGTGGTGAATGGCGAATTTACTCTTGGCTCGCTGACAGAGGAGTACCTGGCCTAGCTCTAGCCTAGTGTAAAAGCCCAAAAATACACTTTCTATAGTCTGATCCCAGTACTGTGAGAGAGTCAGAGATTATGACTCATGTTCTTGCTTCTGCCCTGAAACGGTTCAAGCAGAGCAATTACATTTATCAGAATAATCAAGGTAGATCCTGATGTATCTCAATCCTACACATTCAGATCCCCATGCATCACGTGGAACATTTCACTTCCAAATCTACATGGTCGTGTGATACATGTCCACTCATAATACATTGCTCCGGTTGCACTATACCTCACATTGCAGAGGATTGGGCCGCGAAGAGTTTAAGCGCTTCCTGATGGGAAATGATCCAAGGGGAGTTACATATGGGGTAACCTGGCACCAGCCACCATGCCTATGAAAAATTTTCACTAGTACGTACTTTTAGTGCAGTTACAGTAGCAGGCTACACTAATACAGAATTAGTGGCGAATGACGAATTTACTCTTGGCTCGCTGACAGAGGAGTACCTGGCCTAGCTCTAGCCTAGTGTAACAGCCCAAAAATACACTTTCTATAGTCTGATCCCGGCACCGCGAGGATTTTTTGTGAAATTTTGCCCTTTTTTAAAAAAATTCAAATCTATCCCTGGTTTGAAAAAATTTGCACTGCATATCGCTTTTGGTCGCGCCCGGCTCCGGTGGCGATTTTTACACATGTCGGCGCCACCGCATGTGGCGCGACCAGTCATCCACGCTGGCGGGCTGGCGTTGACCGGTCTTGGCGTGGTGGCGTGGGGCCCGCCAGCGTCACGCCAGTGCATGCGGCGCGATGGGCATGCCGTCTTTCTTTTAATAGACCATGCATTGCGCGGGGGTATGCAGGATGCTGTTCACCGTTGATTGCTAAAATTTCTAACCTTTTTTTTCCTGTAGCACATTGTAGCACGTTTTTGTTTATTTGTGGTAATATTACCCTATCATGGAGTAACTAGGCTCAAAAGAATCGCCTCGCAATGTACATCTGAACTGTGTAATTAGTTATTTTTTACCTACATTTTATACATGTCTTTTGGTGTATTTAATGTGATGTGATAGAGAGAGTGAAAAAAAGTTAAAAAAATTTTAGCAATCTAACACACTAAACACAGGAACGTGTGCCAGTGCTTTTCCACATGCATGGTTAGGATGGCAGGCACTGCCACATGCTAAACCCTGCCACACTGCCACACGCTTCTCCCTCCATCCTAAAATGTCTATCGCTTTTTGATTTTTAAGCCACAACTTGACTCGATTTGTACAAAAATAAGTGCAACATTTATATCTTTAAATAAATTTGTTAAAAACTAGGTTCAAAGATCTTTCTAATGATACTAATTATGTATGATAAATATTAATATTTTTTAATCTATAATTTTTAAAAATCGTTTTTACCGGAAACGAAAGTGACAAACATTTTGGGGACGAGAGAGTACGGGAGACAGAGGCTTGTGCCTGGAGCCCACGCTTGCATGCAAGAGAGCATCGTGAGAGAGAGAGGAGTGCAAGGTGCTGTGAGGAGAGAGGGGAGTGCTGGGACCGCTACCAAACTTTCTCCACTGCAGCACTCCGTAGGGGCTAGCGGTCCCTCTATCCCGAGAATAAATATAGTTCTCGCTTTCACGAAAAAAATCTATCGGTAATTATATATTAAAATAGAATTAATATTTATATTACATAATTAGTATCATTGAAACATATTTTGATCTAGTTTTTTAATAAATTTATTTAAAGATTTAAATCTTGTATGTATTTTCTACAAATCGAGTCAAATTTATGGCACGAACACCCAAAACTGCATTTAATTTAGGATGGAGGGAGTATAGGGAGCGAACACCCAAGACGGCTACAACATGCATTCACAGGGCTACAACATGCATTCACGGGCCTGTCGCGCCGCATGCACTGGCGCGACGCGGGCGGGCCCCATGCTTCCCCCACGCCAAGACCCGGTCAACCTAGCCCGCCAACGTGGATGCACCGGTCGTTGCCACATGTGGTGGCGCCGACATGTGTAAAATCAGCGCCACCGGAGTCGGCGCGACCAAAAGGGATATGCAAAAATTTTTTTCAAACCAGGGGATAGATTTGATTTTTTTTTTAAAAAAGGGTAAAATTTCACAAAAAGTCCCACCGCGAGAGAGTTGCAGATTATGACTCATGTTCTTGCTTCTTCCCTGAAACGGTTCACGCTGTTGGTTGGTTGGCCCAACTAGTAAGTCACATACTCTGCACGGTTCACATGCTAGTACCGGGCCTAGCACTAGCCTAGTGCCGGTATGACTATTCTGTTCCCTTAGCTGAGAGGCTTGAAAATACACTTTATGTAGTATGATGCCAGCACCGCGCGAGAGAGTTGCAGATTATGACTCATGTTCTTGCTTCTGCCCTGAAACTGTTGGTTGGTTGGCCCAGCTATTATGTCACTACATGATGTCAATACAATGAATGGCGAATAGTCAACATCTTATGCAGGTGTTAACTATCATGATTCGGCTACACACATTATTGATAATGATCATAGCGAATTAATAAAAAATCCAACAAGATACAGTGAAGATGTTGATTATGACTCGGCCTTATTCGACTTTCTCCAAGCAAATTGGGCTAATGAACAGTCAGGTCATGCCATAAATCCACCTGGATCTTCTAAATGGAGAATGCCCGCATACACCAGACCTTATGTGTTATGTTATGATTACTTGAAGAATCCTAATGGTTGGCGGGTGCCTAAATTTAATATGTTTAATGGAGAAAGTGGTACAACTGCCGTGGAGCATATTAATATATATCTCTCACAATTGGGTTCTGCCAGTAAAGAAGACTACATGAGAATACGGAATTTTCCTTTATCTCTCACTGGTATTGCCTTTGCATGGTTCACATCTTTACCCAAATATACTGCCTGGTCATGGTCTAGATTAGAAGAATTATTCTATGAATTCTTTGGGAGAGATACCGAGAAAAGACCAATCACAATTAGGACAATGGTTGAGGCAGGGATGGTTAAATGATTATTAAAAAGGCAAGTCTCACTACGAGAAAAGTGTGAGGAACATCGAAAACATGCTACTCCTGAAACTCACATTGAATCGGTCAAACCGACTTGTCGGGCGGATAAACCGATTATTTCGCTTAGTCAAACCAAATTGGTTTCTTCGGCGCTGAAAACCGATAAAACCAGTTTAGGAAATACACAATCTTTGCCTTGCCGAAAGACAAATCCGATGGCTGAAATCTTGGAGAAAAATAATCCAGCTATCTTAATTCGACCGGGGCAAGCCAATTCTACTTTTGGAAAAAATGTCATAATCGGCGAGCCTAGAGAGCCTAAGAAGAGAAAGCAAAGTTCAGATCGTGAGGTGGTGCTAGAAAGATCTAATAACAATCGGGAAAGCCTCAAGATCACTATCAAGTCTTCCAGGTTCGGGGGGCAGGCCCAAAGTGTCATTCATAAACAGATGTCAACCACTAGTGTCATCATCCAAAAGGGATTGCTGGAATCAATTTTTAGAACTAGTGGACAGAAAAAATCAGCAAGACCGATTGCTCGAATTGGTCAAGCTATTCATAAGAAAAAGGAGCAGCACACACATAAAGGTGGAGTATTGGTTCCTCGACCATTAATGTGTCAAAATCTTCACCAAAGGAGAGAGTGTGCTAGTAAAACTCACAATGGGCAGCAATACTTATCTCGTAGCCGATTGAGCCATAGCCAATCGTGCTTCGATAAGAAAGAGCCAACTACCTTACTTGAGATGGCTAAGCCGACCCCAGAGGCGGCCGAATTGGCTAAGGTTGCTTTGCCATTGAGCATGAATCGGCATTGACGACTTCGAAGTCGGCTAAGCCGATTCTTGTTGTTGTAGATTTTTTCCACAGGTGCTTCAGAAAGTTTCGCCACTACTATGGTGGGCGTCGAGACACAAGAAGAGTTTGTGGAGGAAATTAGTGACGTTAGAGAGAGCACACAAACTCTTTCCAAAGGTATTGTTAACGATGAGATCATTAAGAGCAAAACCTTGGTTGCTACATCTTTTCGTCACTAAGGTACAAAATTGCATCGGCCTACATGTTGTCTTCGATTGGAAGGCCGATGACAATGTTTTGTCAAAGTTAAAGTTTTTCCCAATGCTTAATGTGAATTATACATATATGTGGATTGCTTTACTTACTTTAAATTCAATTCATACTTGGTCCCGAATGAGATATAAGTTTTGCAATTACTTTGGGTTTTATGATTCGGGACTAAGATTGAAGAATATTGCTCATGCCGATGTTTGTTCTACATTTAATTACGGCATGAAAAATGATTGTAAAGGTGCGGGCGAATGGATTTGTGTTAAATTTAATCTCTTAAACTATTAAGTATTGAAGCCGATTCTACAAGAAAATCGGCTTACAAATTTAATGCACACCTTTGATTCTATCTGTTGTGATCATGTCTTTAACATATTCTTTGAAAAAGTAAATTTATTGGGCATATTGATCACAATGCTTTGCCATCAATTCAGAACTTGGAAGAGCTTATATATTGCAAGTTGTGTAATTCATTTGATCATAATACTCAAAGTTGCAATGTATTTCATCATGAGATCAATCGGATATTGATAATGACCGATTGAGGTTTTTGAGGCTCAACAAGTGGACCGATTAGATTCAATCGGGCCTGATGGCGCACAAGTTTTGAATCGGCTTGCACTACTAGCTGATTCACTTGAAGCTCAAGGCTCCAATGCTCAAGAAAGAGATGGAGAATCCTCAAATCAAGATAGAGCTGTTATCCACAAATTTCAAATTGAAGATGTTTCAAAGGATAGCAATATTTCTCCGATGTTAGAGAACAGCGGGGGCAAATAAAATCTCTCCATCTCCACCAAAAGCCGATTGATTCCATTGAGCAAGGGAAATCGGCCGGAGGTCTTTCTTTGGAGCGTGTCCATCAAGATGAAGGAGAGGAGGATGCTCATAAAGCTAATGGAGGCAAGGAGCATGACAAAGAAAAAGGGCAATAGAAGACCGAAGCTTAGCTTCAAGAGCTTCTAGCTAAATATACAAAAGATAGGGAAGCAAATCGATTGAAGAAAACCCAAGCATCAAAGTTGCCTCCAAAGCATCATCCTCAAAAACAACATTGGCAAAGGAAGGTTTATGTTCCATCATATTTTTTCGAGCCACAACATGTGGAGTATGCAGCTCCAAGACGCTTGAAAGATTCATCATCATTATTTACCGATTTGATCAAAATCGGTCTAGAGTCACCAAAGGGAAAGTGGTAAAACAAGTTTACCGAGTGAAGTATGATGGACGGAAAAAGAAAAGTTCAGATCTAAGTGTCACCATTGAAAAGCCGATTACGTTGTTGAAAAAAATCTGGCTATTGATGGTAAACAAGTTGAAAATTCAGCCGTTTATATTGCGGGTACTAAATCTGAACAAAAGAAGATAAAAGTACCTAAGAACAAGAAAGAAATGTCACTTGTCCACAACAGAGACTAAACCGATATGCTCAATCGGTTTACCAAGATGGCAGAGAAAAGGAATTACGAAGCTTCGGTGCGGAGAAGCTAAGAGAAAGGGGCTTAGCATGGGTCCCTAAAGGAAGCATTAAAGATCGAAAGGATGATGATCAAGCAAAAGCGGTGCAACGAAGACAAAACATAGAAGAAAAAAGATTCAAGACACAATTGCCAAGTTGGAGGTTTGCACCAAATCATCAAAAATCCTTGGTCATGGCATCATCCATTTTCTCTCACCGTGCATATGTGGAATTCACCTCGGGGTATGCATGGTTATCCCTCATATTCTTATGTTGATCCTTGGTATGGGTCTTTATATTATGGAGGGATGTCGAATTATCACGCTTATCAATGATCAAGAGCCGAAATATTTTATTTCGGTCATGCATATTCCCCGTGTGTGAATTCATATGGCCGATACTTTATTATCGCCCTCAGCATGCAATATAGCCGATGAATGTTTGGAACCATCGTGCTATATGAAAGGCCCCTAGGGAATTTTATTTTTCGATGATTTAAGGCCCGAGGGGCAAGAAGAAGATCACTTGCATGTAAAATATATGCAAAGAGCAAACTTTTGCTTGCTTTCGAGAGGCATCGCTTTGAGGTAAAAGAAAATATTTTCATTTACAAGATTTGCCGATGCATGAAAGTTTGCTTGTCCCATTCTAGTAAAAGTTCGGTTCAACCAAAATTAATTGGACAAACCGATGTTGCTAATAATTTGGGGACAACAATGTAAAATTCTTTTTAAATCGGTCTATTTCTATTTTTGACAATGGTAGTACCGATTTGAAGATTGAGAACTCCTCTCTTGTCTTTTTTGCAGGATCCTAGTGCTAAAGTTGACAAGAATATTCGGCGGCTTGCTTTCAAGAACACATTGCATAATGGTGAGCTTTATAGGAGGACTGCCGAAGACTTGTTGCTAAAGTGTCTAGGGGCTGATCAAGCAAAAGTGGCAATGAGAGAAGTACGTGAAGGCATTTGTGGTAATGCGCATCAATCGGTTCAAAGATGAAATGGTTGTTGAGACGGGCTGGTTTCTATTGGCCTACTATGATGGCCGATTGCTTTTCGTTACTACAAAGGTTGTGAAGAGTGTCATTGGTTTGGGAATATTCAGCTAGTGTCGGCTGCTATGCTTAATCCTATAATCAAACCGTGGCCTTTCCGTGGTTGGGGCTTGGATTTCATTGGGCGATTCATCCTCCATCTTGAAGGGGCATAAGTTCATCTTGGTTGCTACCGACTACTTCACTAAATGGTCGGAAGCGGTTCCATTGAAGAACATGACACACAAGGAGGTAATTGAGTTCATCACGCGAGCATATTATTCATAGATTCGGCATTCCTCAAACATTAACTACGGATCAAGGGACGTCATTTATGGCTAAAGAAGTGAAGGATTTTGCCGAATCATATAAGATTAAGATGCTCAATTCATCTCCATATTATGCTCAAGCCAATGGTCAAGCGCAGTCAACTAACAAAACTTTGATCAAGCTTATTAAAAAGAAAATAATAGAACATCCAAGAAGGTGGCATGAGGTCTTGTCAGAAGCTTTGTGGGCTCATCGCATATCGAGGCATGGTGCAACTGAAGTCACTCCTTATGAGTTGGTGTATGGACAAGAGTCGGTGTTACCCGTTGAGGTAAATTTGGATGCATATAGATTTGCTAAACAAAATGACTTATCTCCTACTATGTATCATGATTTGATGATGGACAACATCGACGAGGTAACCGACAAGAGAATACAAGCTCTAAAGGAAATTGAGAAAGACAAAGCCCGTGTTGCAAGAGCTTACAACAAGAAAGTCAAGAGCAAATCGTTCCAAATCGGTGACTTAGTTTGGCAAACTATATTACCGATAGGGTCGAAGAGCAATCAATTTGGCAAGTGGTCACCTAATTGGAAAGGTCCTTTTAAGGTGGTCAAAGTGATATTTGGAAACTCCTATGTGCTTGAGTCAACGAGTAATGGAAAACGCCAAGATAAGGCGATTAACGGGAGGTATTTGAAAAAGTATTTCCCTAGTGTTTGGCAAGAGGCCTAGTGCTCTCCAAACAATGGCGATGCATGCATAAGCCCTTAGAATAAAAATGGCGATACATAGTATCGCCCTTAGCCACTGGGCGACCCGATCACGATGGGCATTCGTGTTGTTTGGTTTTTTTGTTTTGTTTTCAGGTTAGTGCACCTCTCACCTGAAAAACAGGGGGCATGTGTTGACACCCAAAAATGGCACAAGCTAAACCACCGCAAATTTCCGGACTTAGCCAAATTCTCGAGGAGGATCGAAAACGGCTTTACGGAAAGTGACCGGACTCACGACCGGACTCACCGGGCGCTGTTCCGGCCCAGTCCGGTCGCGCCCGGCCCGGGTTTGGCTGGCGGAACGGGCCGGATTTGGGACATCGACCGACGCTGGCGCCCGTTCGCCCCGAGCAGCGTCCGGTCACAGGGTCCGGTCAATTTCGCGCCGCAGACCTCTCTCGCCGGACGCGTTGACCGAGCGTCCGGTCGCCGGCCAAACCAGCGTCCGGTCAGCCCGACGCAGGCCCGTGTCCGCACGAGATCCGAACCGATTTGTTTCCAATCGTGTTTAGGTCGGTTTTTTGGTACTTGAAAACGTCCAAGGACGGCTTCCTAAAGGGATAAGACCACCCCCTCTATATAATAAAGAGGTTTATGGCCGATTTGATCCCATCTACATCCAATCGACAAAAACACATCTACTACCGTCTTGCTTGTAGGTCAACTCTCTCCTTCTTCGCCGCCGATGCCATGAACGGAAGATCGACGACAACCACGCTCTAGAGCGGTCAGGCCGGCTAGGGCAGCCCATAGCTGCTGCGCGCGCCCTCACGGGGTCCGTCCCCGCGTGTGGGGTTTCGGGTTTCAAGAGACTTCGCCGGCGTGTCTTGCGCACCGCGCGCCCGGACGAGGCTCCTCCGACGACGTGTCTTGCGTATCGCGCTCATCGTTGGAGGCACACGGTCCAGGTGTGGACATCCCTAGGCGCTGCCGATCCCTCGATTTCGGCTTGCCCTACGTAGAGCGATCTAGCTCTTATTTTTGGTGTGTTACCGATTTTATCGTCAACATATACATATATGATGGGATACAGAATTAGTGGTGTGGAGTCGATGATGGGAAGTAAAATGGAATTTGAATTTTAGTTCCAATCTCTGTTTGTTTCGTGGGGCATATAAGAGAGGGAGTTAAAGATGGAATTCATTTCACCTAGGGTGCCTAATCTTCTTCAATGCAAAACTGTAGATCAAGTCATGGTTGACGGTATAGATGTATTGATCTGTATTAGAAACAAAATTCCCATCATCCCCAAGGATTGGACCTCTAAACTTCCATTGCCATTGCCACCAAAACAGTGACCCATACGAAAAAACAAAAGTCTGGCTTGGTGCATGTTACCCCGAACCATATATGATGTTCTACCAATGGTTTAGTTTAAGATGTTCTGGATGGAACAATATATGTAAGAGTTACAAGTTCGACATGTATTTTCTCATATTTTAAAAATACACACTATATATAGTGGAATGATCAATAAATACATAGTTGATTACCTTATCTCCAGCGTACCAGTTGCACATGTGCAACAACGTGCCCCATTAATATGGCATTACGTAATATATTTGTATGTAATTTTCTCCCATTTCAAGCAAGACAATGTTTTCAAATTTTGCATTGATATGATAATCTACATCAACTTTACTACAAAACTATTTTGGAGAAACAAATGGATTCTATTTCCTGAGACAGCCATTTCTTTTTACCATCTCCAGAAGTCAGGCAGGCATCTTAAAAAGTTCGCCACCAAAAATCAGACAGTTTTCAGAGGCAAACTTTGTGTATAATATGCACTTTAAAGTACAATAGTTCTTTTGTACTACAATCCAAGAAAACAATGTCTGGAATGCTTTTGTGCTATTAGCCCACGGTGGGCCTGGTTATGTGTTGTCTTTGTAGCTTCCAAACGCTGTCGAACAGAGAAGCACCAAGCAGAACAACTAGTACACACATAGCTACTGGATGAGTAGTGCCTGGAATAGAACACAAATAGCTGTGTTTTCAGGCGAAAATAAAGATCACTACTCACGTTTCATAGCTGGTCAATTCTCAGATGCATCCCAACCATATAGTTCACAACTAGCTGCACCCTTTTTATGCCTCAGCATACTTGCTCTCTTATAGCTATGCGCTTGGTTACAAGTGTAGGAAATAGGGAAAATACCACACACCCCTATAGGGTAGGGTGACCTTGTATATATACGGAACTAGGTGGGTTTGCAGTACAATATCTTTCATGGGCTTTTGTGCATTTAACTCATGTGCCAAGTTCTTGTATCTCTTGATATATATGTTCCTCATGTGCACACATCCGAGCAGATCACCCCTACTAATAATACACAGTAGAAAGGTAGAATGGAACCATCATTAAGTGATGCTTGCAGGGTGTTGAGAATAGGAGGCAACAGGAACTATGATCTATGCTCACTATTTGGTAGCAGAGTACCAACACACACGATATTAGGTGACAGAATTCATGTGAGTTTTTTTGATTCAGTATTTGCAAGTCAATTCTAAAAAAATCCACCACAAGTCAATGGGTATTGAGGACGTTGTTCCAGTTGCTACACCCAAGCTGGGTGGGTGGGATTTTGTGTCGTCTTATCCCTGTCTTATCCTTTCCTTTAATCTTCTGAAGAACTTCTACATGACAATGTGTACTCCCGTTCTATGAATATATGGGAATGGGGAGTCCCCATGTTTTTAAAAAAAATATATATGTGTTCACTCAAATAGTTTCACTCCGTATATAGCTATGTAATTTCGGGCGCTGAAATGGAAAACAAATCAGATCAAACCAAATGGGTGTACTAAAGAAAGTTTGGATTGGGATTTACACATTTTCACTTGTCAAAATATTTAGGTTTACCTAATATTTAGCTGAATTTCAAACCAATTGTTTGATTCAGAGATATGAAATAGAAATGAATATCAAACGAAACGCCACATATTAAGTAGTCCGAAAAGACAAGCAGCTCAGGATCTAAGTCACCGCGTTCCCGGCTGGGTCGAGGAACGGGGACAAGGAACGTGGTACGCTGATTTTCAATAGCACGGAACAAGAGGGGTATACAACTTCAGGACGTTCCATGTTTATTTGGGACGACGTTCCTGGAACGACAACGAACACCGTTGCAGTCAATTCATCGAGCACCTAGAGAGCACCATGAACATCAGCCACAAGGAGCAGATCGCTTGCTGCTTCTTGGGCAGGAGCTGCATATGGCCACGCCTGGCCTCCTGCAGCATGGACATGACATCCCTCACGGGCAGCCGCACCTGCAGCCACGTCCATCACATACGTCGCTGCCATCCACCCTGCCAGGTACCGCCGCCGCCGATCCAACCACGCCCCTGCAGCCGGAACGCGATCCAGCTGCGACCTATGCATCGTCCCGAGCATCCCCGTCCCTCATCCGGGAGCGATGTTCCTGGGATGCAGAACCATGGCTCGTTACGCAGCCCCGGTGACTTAGCTCAGGATTACTTTATGACTAATCGAAGGTGTTTGGTTTTGGTTTAAAAAATTGAATGACACTCATGTTCTTTCATAATACAACATTTTACTGTGCCTGCACATTTATCTGTCTGTCCATAAATATTTGAGCATCCAAATTATCATTGGCATTTTCAATTAGTGATCTATAATAACTGTCCTTGTCTCCAACAAATTAAGGCATATCATGCCACGGTGTTTTAGTACGCATGGCATTGTGTTGTGGAAATATTTTTAGTCTTGTACTGGACACATGAAAGGAATTAGTGTTAGATATGGTTGCCTTTTGAAGACGAATATCCAACCCAGTACCATGGATGTAATGTACAATTACGAAAACACTAATACGGTCATTAATTTGAAAAAAAAAAGACTAGAACATAGTCGCTGAAAAATAGAACAGGCATTCTAAAAGAGTAAAGAGAAAGTTAAATTAAAACGTGGAGTAATGTTGGCCTCTCATCTTTTGCAAGAAGTAAAGTTGTATATAGACAAAAATACAGGTTGATATAATAGAGGATATCAAAGAAAAGAAACCATCCGAGTCCCACTGAATAAAAAACAACGAAGCAATGCCGTATGGGCCAAAGTATTAGATTGAGCCATTGAAAAGCATTACTTGACAATAGCATTTGCTTGCTTCTGCCAGCATATAAACCATGCAGCATGATGAACATCCCGTTGGACGAAGAACTAAGGTTCCATGCCAAGCACAACGGGAGGGCCTTGGACACCCACGGAGGTTGCACCACGACCTAAAAACGGCGAGGACCGCAGCGTGATCGGGTCACGAACGATCGAGAGAGATCGTTAGGGCGGCAGTAGAGCTTCGGTTTTGGCAGGGAAAACCTCCGAACAAACCTCCAGGAAGACCCGTCGGGAGGATGAACGCGGGGGGTGCCCTAGGATCGGCAAGGCCACCTAGAATGCCAATGATTTTTGCGGAGAACGCCGCCGGACAGCAGGGTAGAGGGGTTGAGAGGAGAAGATTAGGGTTCGGTAGATGTGTTTGATCGATTGGATGTAGATGGGATCAAATCGGCCATGAACCTCTTATTATATAGAGGGGGGTGGTCTTATCCCCTTAGGAACCCTCCCCAAGGTTTATTTTCCAAGTCTCCCATGAGTTTGGAATAGTTTGGTTCGGAATCCAAAAGGCTAGATCCGAACCGGATTTATCATTAAGTCTGCCAGAACTTCCAACAGGAGTCGGAACTCCCAGGGCACCGAACTTCCAACGAGTAGTCGGAACTCCCAAGGTGTCGAGCTTCCAACATAAGCCGGAACTCCTGGGGTGCACGAGAGTCGGGGCTCCCGTGGGTCGAGAACCTCTCGTCGAACATCTAGCGTTTGGGACATTTTTCGAAGGGCATATCTCCTTCATCCGGATTCCAAATGAGGCAAACCATATATGTTTCTTAATTAGCGCGACAAGAGGAACACAATGGTAAAGTTTGTTCTTCCTCCTCCTTTCGAGGAACTTGTCCAGGTCGGACATTTTTGGTGTCAACATATGCCCCCTGTTTTCAAGCGAGGGATGCACGAACCTGAAAACAAGACAAAGAAAACCAAACAACGTGAATACCCATCATATCGGTTGCTTTCCGGGTGACTAAGGGCAATACTAAGTATCGGCCATTTTTGTTCTAAGGGCGATGCATGCATCGTCCATTGTTTGGAGAGCACTAGGCCTCTTGGAAACACTACGAAATATTTTTTCAAATACCTCCCATTAATCGCCTTAGCTTGGCGTTCTCCACTTATTGACTCAAGCACATAGGAGTTCCAAAATATAACTTTGACCACCTTAAAAGGACCCTTCCAATTGGGTGACCACTTGCGAATTAATTGCTCTTCGGCCCTATCGGTAATATAGTTTGCCAAACTAAGTCACCGATTTGGAATGATTTGCTCTTGACTTTCTTGTTGTAGGCTCTTGCAACACGAGCTTTGTCATTCTCTATCTCCTTTAGAGCTTGTACTCTCTTATCGGTCACCTCGTCGACGTTGCCCATCATCAAATCATGATACATAGTATGATATAAGTCATTTTGCTTAGCAAATCTATATGCATCCAAATTTACCTCGACAGGTAACACAACTTCTTTACCATAAACCAGCTCATAAGGAGTGACTTTAGTAGCACCATGCCTCGATATGCGATGAGCCCACAAAGCTTCCGACAAGACCTCATGCCACCTTCTTGGATGATCATCTATCTTCTTTTCGATAAGCTTGATCAAAGTCTTGTTAGTAGATTTCGCTTGACCATTGGCTTGAGCATAATATGTAGATGAATTGAGCATCTTGATTTTATATGATTCGGCAAAATCCTTTTACCTCCCTTGCCATAAATGATGTTCCTTGATCTGTAGTTAACGTTTGAGGATTGCCGAATCTATGAATAATATGCTCGGTGATGAACTCAATTACCTCCTTATGTGTCATGTTCTTCAATTAATGGCACCGCTTTCGACCATTTAGTGAAGTAGTCGATAGCAACCAAGATGAACTTATGCCCCTTCGAAGATGGAGGAAAGGCCACGGTTTTGATGATAGGATGAAGCATAGCGAAAAAAGACCGGCTGAATATTCCCAAACTGTTGACACTCTTCACAACCTTTGTAGTAGAGAAAGCAATCGACCATAATAGTAGGCCAATAAAAACCAGCCCTCCTTAGTAGCCACTTCATCTTCGAAATGTCTTCATGAACTTCTCCCATTGCCACTCTTGCTTGATCGGTCCCCAAGCACTTTAGCAATAAATCTTCTGAGGTCCTCCGATAGAGCTCACCATTATACAATGCATACTTGAAAGTGAGAGCCGCCGAATTTTCTTGTCAACTTTGGCACTAGGATCCCGCAAAAAGACAAGAGAGGAGTTCTCCAATCTTCCAAATCGGTACTGCTATTGTCTAAAACATAAATAGACTGATTTAAAAGATGTTTATATTGTTGTCCAAAATTACAAGTAACATCGGTTTGTCCAATTAAATGAGTTGGTTGAACCGACTTTTTACTAGAATCTGAAACAAACAAACATTCATGCATCGACAAATGTTGTAATTGAAAGTACTTATCTTTTACCTCAAAGCTGGATGCCCGTTGAGCAAGCAAGTTTGCTCTTTGCACATATTTCACAAAGAAATATAACTAGAAGCTCATTGACCAAGAAA
This sequence comes from Hyparrhenia diplandra, assembly GCA_015847255.1. Lineage (NCBI taxonomy): Eukaryota > Viridiplantae > Streptophyta > Magnoliopsida > Poales > Poaceae > Hyparrhenia > Hyparrhenia diplandra. The sequence continues at coordinate 193,830 of JADLZK010010999.1, read as the reverse complement.
GTTAGCCTTATGATTTTCTTCTCTTGGAATATGCCAAATTTTGAATTCGCAAATTTACCAATTAAATCAAGGCAAATATTGAAGCGAGCACGAAGTGATCCATCCAAACATTGACACTCACTAGAAACTTGCTGCACCACAAGTAATGAATCACCAAATGCTTCAACATGTTCAACTCCCATAGCTTCTAACATGATCAATCCGAATAAAAAGAGCTTCATATTCGGTTTTGAATGTTAGTACATAGAAATTCTAATCGGCTTGACATAGGAAATTCAACACCATAAAAATCAACAAGAACAATTCCAACTCCGGCACCGCCTTTGCAAACCGATCCATCAAAATATAAATGCCGGTGGGTAAAAGTGACATAATCCACCTCATAATCAAGATTTGTCCTATACTCAACCATAAAATATGCAAGATCTTGACCCTTTAAAATCTTCAATGGCTCAAAATTCAAGTCATATTCATTCAAAGCGTATGCCTATTTCCCCCCCCCCGAGAAAGGATTGGCCCGATCAAAGATATGTTTGATAACATCAGCCGGCATGCTACCACACATGTGCTTGACAAAAAGATAATGTATCATATTGGAACAAGAAAAATATAGTGATAGGCTCAATATGGGCATACCTTGTCTTGGGATCACCTTTCCTTTATCCGCTTGAGCTAAAAATGACCCAATCACCTAATCTTCAAATGCGATGTACAATCGGAAAGGTACTTCCCTTCTATGTCTTGCGAAGAGAATGGGTGGTGAAGACAAATATTGCTTTATCTTAAAAAATACAAATTGTTGGCTTACCCCCAGGAAAAAATCAGCTTCATTCTTCAACTTAAGTATGGGGTGAAAGGAATAATTTTCACAGACAAGTTAGCAATAAATCCCCTCAAGTAGTTCACTTTACCTAAGAAGTTTTGCAAATCCTTCTTGCATTGAGGTGCTTGAACTGCCTTGTTCTTCTCTATCTTCTTGGGATCAATCTCTATGCCCTTGTCATGAATAATAAATTCAAAAACTTCCCAGTGACACTCCAAAGGCACACTTGAGCGGATTCATCTTTAAGCCATAATAACGCATCCTCTCAAAAGCAAGACTCAAATCGGCCAAATAAGGATCATGGGTAGCCGATTTAATCACCAAATCATCAATGTACACCTCCATAATCACCCCAATTAGATCTTGAAAGATGAGATTCATAGCTCTCTCGATAGGTGGCGCTGCATTTTTAGCCTAAAAGTCATGACAACCATTCAAACAAACCAACAAATGCAGGACAAATAAAAAGCGAGTCTTGCGGTATCTTCTTCCACCATAAATATTTGATTGTAACCTGCATTACCATCAAGAAAGCTAATAACTTTGTGCCCCGAAGCATCATTAATCAACATGTCAACAATAGCTAGGCATAGGATATTCATCTTTGGGAGTGGATCTATTTAAATCTCTGAAAATCGGTGCATACTCTAATTTTCATAGTGTCTTTCTTCTCAATTGGCACAATGTTAGAGACCCACCCACATACCTGCATGGATGGATAAGGTCCACTTGTAGAAACCGATCAATCTCCTCCTTAATTTGGTCATTGATGGCCGAATGGAAGCATCATGGCGGCCGCTTGCGGTCTAAATCCTTTTCTTGATAGGAAGCCGATGCTCAACAAGATCTCGGCTTAACACAGGCAACTCTATATAATTCCATGCAAAACAATCAACATTTTCCTTGAGAAGCGCGATTAATTTAGATTTGTAATTGGCATCCAAGTTTTTATTAATAAAGGTTGGCTATGGTATAGAACCATCCCCAATGTCAACTTGTTCGAAAGGGTCACCGACGTGAAACCTTGGCCCAACTTATGGAGCTCATCAAAGTCGGCAACAACTTCCACGATGTCGGTCATTTCAAATCCGATAATATTCAAGCCTATGATTTAACCATTGTAGTTTGTCCTCCACTAATAAACAATGTTTATAAAATGATATTGAGCCGATTATCAATCCACACACCCACAAGCATACTTGAGCGCTTGATCGAAACCCTAGTATCAATATCCTAGTCCTAGAACTCCAATTGTTAACTCCTACTTGTCCCGGGGTTCTTCTTCGTGGTCATTATAGCCAAAATCCTCCTCTACGCCTAAGTCCGAAAATCAACAATAGGTGAGTACAAAAGTACTCAACATGTCCAAATCGGCTCGATTGGGTTATTAAGGGTTTTGGGCCCTAGTAGAGACTCTAAAACTGCTCATGCTAGTTCCCGGTTAGGTTTGGATATTATCTTCAAAATAGACAACAAACCGTTAACAACATTAGGAGAAATCTAATCATAGATAATCTGTCATAGCTTGGCATTCCAAGGACGTGGTTATACGAATAGATTTAAATAAACTGTGTAGAGGTTGTACACTTTCCCCACACGATAAGCGTTGTCTATACCATGGCCAATGGTTCGACAGGCCTAACAAGATCCTGGTACCCGCTTGGTTGCGAACCTAGACTTCTGTATACTCTTTTACCAAAGGCTTCTTGGGGGTTGGGCAGGGGAGATCTCATCACCCCAACAGGGAAGATCACTTAGTGTTCCAACTATTCATCATTAATCATGTATACTCATTTTCCCTTTCTTAACGTGGAAGACCACTTAGCATCCACACCAGCCCAACCATGGAAGATCACTTAGCATCTGTGTCAGCACCCAATAGTCCTTTTGCCTGCTACCGGCCTCCTAAGTATCAAATATACCTTAATCTAATGGGGTGCGAGATCCAGCAGCCCCATCCCGGCGTGTGGTTGTACGGTTAGTCACACTTGGTAGATGGTCTATGAACCGGTCCTTACGAGACAAGTATCGCTCCATAGGAATCCCTCGTGGCGATTTCCCGATGTGGTATTTTGGCTCTACCAGACTACCACTACTCATCTCTTTTGTTGGTTAGGTTCATTTTAATACTTACTCTTATTATTAAGGTTATCTTTATCTCAAAACATACTGTGAGGTTTCACGCACTTAGCCCATGAAAACCATAGTACTTAACTCCTAAACAGGTTATCATTTAATGTTCACTTAACTTAGCTTCTCTTTAATTATCTTTAGTTACATAGGGATTAAGTCGGGTTAAGGGGTAAGGACTTGCCTGGGCTGTCAATGTCGTCGGGCTCTGGGATGAAGTCTGGGTCGCCTTCTTCCCGAGAAGAGGTTGTCGTCGGATATTCACACGTTCGGAGGTGTTATCGTAGTAAACATTAGAGCGATAGTAAAGCGATAAAATAAACCATGAGATGATAGGTGAAAACATCGCAAATGAATAAAGATCGATTTTAGAAGAATAATGGAAGTGGTTTGACTCCAATTCGAGTTACTGATTCGAAAGTTATGATTTTCCAAATATTAATCCCATTAATAAAAGTTGTGGGATTTTTATGCCAATATTTTATCATCCTAAAAATAGATTAAAATTCATGAAAATCATCTCCACAAAATCTACTTTATTTACATATTTTTCTAGGATTTTATTGGGACTTAGAAAATACATTTATAGTAATTTGGGTACAATAGCGGGGTACATCAAACAATTTTCCCTGCGTACATCAGCATTGTTCTGCCGCCTTTTTTCACTAACCAGTGGGGCCCAGGGCCTGTCCGTGGGCGTATGATGGAGCGGATGGCGGGTGACGGTGTAGCCACACGGCAGCCAGCCATTGGCTCAACCGTAACGCCCGTTACGGTAGGGAACGCGGCGCGACGCGGCTCGTCCCTCCTCGCTCGATGGCAGCGCTTCACCGGAGGGTCACCGGAGTTGGCTGTCCTTTAGCCAAATCTCATCACGAGGGCTCATTCGGCACCGCTTCGTCACCCTAGACCCATTGACGCGAACGAGGGTGGCGGTGTTTGTCGGCTTCCACGGCGGTGGCGCACGCGGGCGTTTCAACGGCGGCGTTGCTCGGCGACGATGTTGCAAAAGGAAATAAACACAACTAAGTACTCGAATGGAAAGAGGGAGGCTCAAGGAACTTACTGGCTTCACCAATTTGACTCACAACGGCTTCAATCGACGGGCGGCGGATGAGATCCCGATTTGGGGGGAACTCACGTTTCGCGAGGAGGAGAGGAGAGTGGGAAGGAAGGTGAGCACCGTGTGTTCCACTTCAAAGGCGGAGCTCGGAGATCGGGGGCGAGGTTGGAAGAGGCGTCGGGGTGGGGTATTTATAGCCCGCCGGGCGGGCTCGGCTGGTGGGATATTTTTCGTCGAGCGGATCTTTTCCGTCAAGAACTGGCGGTGCGGCGGGTTCTCTCGAGCTCGGTCGTCGTCGTCATCCGCATGTCACCTGGGAAAGCCTGCGCTGCTCGCTGGGCTGCGCCATGGCTACCGGGCGGCTAGTTGGCGAGGTCGCCACCCGCACGCGTGCCCGGTGGCTCGTGCGGCACTGTAGGGCGCTGATGGCGGCCTGGCGGCTCGGTTGGCGGTGGCTGGTTAAGCGTGGCCTGGTGGCCTGCCGGGCTTGGCCCTGTGGCCGGCCTGGCGCGGCTGCCCGCCATTGACGCTGCTGGCGCGGAGCAGCATGCCCATGCCAGCCGGGTCGATAGGAAGGGGAAGAGGAGAGGAGGAGCCGGGCTGGGATGCAGCTCGGTCTTGGGACGGCCCAGTTGCTCGCGCGGGAAGGAAGGGGAGGTGGGGAGGGTTGCTAGGCCGGTGGCCCGAGTCCCTTTTCCTTTCTCTTTCTCTTTTTCTTTTCACTCTTCTTATTTTCCCTTCTTCTCTTTATATTTTGTAACTCCATTTATTTTTCCAACAAAATTCTTTGAAGAAATATTTACAAAAGGATCTTCACGCAATAAACTCCAAAGTCGTCAAAAATCGGGGTGTTACAAAAACATAGCCAGGAGCCGCGACCCGGCAGTGCTGTTTTTTTTTACCGAATGACCCGGCAGTGGTTTTGACAACACTATCGGGTGGGATGATCCGACACTGATGCCGACCCACCATCAGTACTGACATTGTTGTGCCAGTTCAAAATCTGGTAGTGATGGGGTTTTTCAACGGACAAATATCCTTAATTATGTAGTAGTGAGTGGCTCACAAATAGGCAAAATAGTCGCATGTGCGTGGTAAGTGGCTGACAAATGGGGACCAAAATTAACGAAAGCAGAAAGCGAGAAAAACCTCAAACCATATCAGAGATGGGCCACGATAGGTAGAAGTGCAACAAATGTTGGGAGTAAAATGGGGAGCCATTTCTCTAAAGTAGGAAGGTAGAAAGAGAGAATAGAGAAAAAGAGAAGAGATAGAGATAGATAAGAGATAAAAGATATGGGCCATCAGTATTTACTAATTTAAATTGTAAATAACATCTTGAATTTTTACAATGCTCGATCAAAACTTCGATGACTCACGTGGACCGACAGTGACTGATCCAATGGCTAGAAAGGCACAAGGCAATGGGAGGTGATTGATGTGTCTATGGTTGGTGGGCCATGTGCACTAAAAACACCTTCCATTGCCTCCAAAACTGAGAGGATTAGGATTGAGCAGTAATTATGTGTTAGTAGTTCTTTTTTAGTTAAGGTAAAATGGTAACTATATAAATATAATTGTAACAAAATAATGATGTTTTGAGTAGTATACTTTGGCTACATGATTCATTTAATATTGTAAGATGCATATCTTATCTTCTTGCTAATTAAAGAAACTTCTTCTAAGCTTCGTCGCGCCGCCGTCTGTTGTGACGAGCCGTGGGCGGGCGGACGCAGCCTCTGTTGGACGAGGGCTTACAATTAGATATACATTATGTGTCGGACTCGGTCGGCGAGTCGCCCCCGAAAATAAGCGGAGTGGCTGAATATTTAATAATTATTTAGCTTTATTATTATAATTATTAGATTAAATTAAAGTGAGTTAGAGAAAGACTAATGGGCCTGGCCCATTAGCAATTGTAAACCCCTCATATAAAAAAAAAAAAAAAAATATGGGGGCGACTATCGTGAGACAATTAAGAAAGAAATAATTTAGGGTTTACCCCTACCTCTCTGCCTCAAGCCGCCGCCCCTACTACTTTCTTGGCAGCGGCGCCCTGCCCGGCGCCCGGCGCCGGCGCGCGCCCCTACTCGCTGCGTAGCCGCACCGGCCGCCACCGCGCCCCGCGCCTCCCGGCGCGCCCGCGGCGCCGCCCCTTGCGCCCGGGTCGGCGCCAGCGTTCCCGCCCGTCGCCTCGTCAATCGCCCGTCACCCCTCTCCGTTCTTCCTCTCGCGTTGGCCGGAAACGGGTGTGACAGTTTGGTATCCGAGACCGGGCGATCCAATGGCTGTACCGGGGACGATCCATCGCTGAGAAGGTCAACAGGATCATCGACGAGTACATCGCAGCCATGGAGGCCAAAGCTATGGAGGCTAATTCAGCCCCATCATCAGCTAAGTACATCCCGCCCTCCAAGCGCTCTCTTCAGTCTGTAGACACAGATGAGCCCTCACCCGCCGCACCTCCGATTCCTCAATCCTGCAGCCAGGAGACAGTCCGCATTGTCGTCTCGAATTTGATACAGAAATTCCCCAAGAATCTCCACCTAAATTCTTGCGGAAAAATCCCGAACGATCCAGCAATAATATTAAATTATTTTTCTACGAAATATGATGGCAAGGGTGACCCTTCTCATTAGTGTATAAGTGCGATAAATTTTTTCTCGCTCAAGGAATTATTAATACTGATCGACGCGGCTAGCTTCGTTCCATCTCGAAGGGAACGCATTATCTTGGTTTATTCGTTGGGAAAACGAAGTGGGTCAACCAACTTGGCCAGAATTTTCTACAGCTATTACGAGACGTTTTGGAACTCCACTACACAACCATCTTGGTGATCTGACAGCATCACGCCGGACGGAAGATTTGGGCGGGTACACTAATACGTTCACAAAGAACGCTGAACAAGGTACAACACCTCTCCCCAAACGGCATGCTATGCTTTATATTCTTTGGGTTAGCACCTCGATTCAAATCGACGTCCAACTCCATCAACCACGATATTGAGACAGCCATAGCTCTTGCTAGACGTCTCTACACGACTTCACGTCGACAAAACTCAAAGGTACGCACAAGAGGATATTCCGATATTCAAATATCGAGTTCATGGGTTAACGGCATCTCCACTTGTCCTACCATGCAATTAATTATCAATATAAATGGAACCAATTTATTGGCTTTATTGGATTCGGTTTAACACACAACTTCACGGATTCGATTTGGCTATGAAACGGGATTAACAAGTTCTTCCTTACACCGTCCACTCAAAGTTGCTGTCGCTAATGGACAACATATAACAAATGTGGGAAGGTATGATGATATTGAATTTTCTATCGCTCTTGAAAGTTTCAAAGTAGATTTCTTCACATTAAATTGGGAGGCAGGCGTTGTTTTGGGTGTGGACTGGCTAAGTTTTTTGGAAATATTGTTTGGAATTTTGATAAACTCATTATGAGATTACGGAGGAAAGGACAACCGATCACGTGGCGACCTCTCTAAAGAGACAGATTCTCCACTAGGTATTCATATACTTTCTCTGATGTGCCAATGGATCCTCTCACGTTATGCAAATTCCAAAAGCTTTTCGGAGAGCTGCGGGGCTCCCACCCCAACGCCGTTATGATCATCGAATTCATTTAAAGGATCCCACTCGATAACCGTCGTTCGCCCTTATCGTTACCCTCGGATCCAAAAAAAATGAACTAGAAACGACAATGCTCGAGAGATGCTTCGAGCAAGGTATCATCCAAGATAGCACCGCCATTTTCATCCCCTCGTCCTTCTTGTCAAAAAACATGATCGGACTTGGCATTTTTGTGTTGATTATCGAGCTCAATAGTAATACTTTGAAAGATAAATTTCCAATACCGGTTATTGCTGAATTATTGGATGAACTTCGAAGGTGCTAAATTCTTCACCAAATTAGATCTACGATCTGGCTATCACCAGTGCACGCATGCATCCCCGGACATAGAAAAAGACGACTTTTAGAACACATCATGGGCACTTTGAGTTTCTGGTCATGCCATTTGGGTTATGCAACGCACCTTCAACTTTTCAAGCTTTGATGAATGATATTTTAGGACCGTTCCTATGGAAGTTTGTGCTAGTTTTCTTTGATGATATCCCGATATTTAGCAAATCTTGGTTTGAACATCTCAACTTTTCAAGCTTTGATGAATGATATTTTAGGACCGTTCCTATGGAGTGGCTGTTGATCCCGAGAAAATTGAGGCCGTCACTACTTGGCCGCTTCCGACAACTCCTCGAGGGAGTTACGTGGTTTTACGGGACTCGCAGGTTACTATAGAAAGTTTATAATGGATTATGGTACAATTGCACGTGCTCGACCGATCTTCTTAAAAGGATTCATTCTGTTGGACACCCTTGACTACTTCGGCTTTTGAGCACCTTAAGAGGACTTTATCATCGGCACCGGTTCTCCAACTTCCGGACATTAATAAATTATTTGTGGTGGAATGGGATGCATCCGTACAGGTATGGGTGTGCTGTTTTTACATCAAGGCAATGGTCCAATTGCTTACTTTAGCAAACGTATGCCCGATAAGTACAAAAAGTTGGTCGCTTATGAGAGAGAGCTCATAGGACTGGTCACGGCTAGATCAAACATTGGCGACCATACCTTTGGGGACGCCCATTTATTATAAGGTCGAGATCATTACGCCTCTTAAGTACATTTTGGATCAACGTCTATCTACAATTCCTCAGCACCAATGGGTTAGCAAGTTACTTGGCTATGATTTCACTATGGAATACAAACCAGGCAAATCCAATGTGGTGGCTGACGCATTATCTCGTCAGAACACAGATGAGTCTTCACTCATGGCTATTTCAGAAATTCAATTGGGCTTATTTGACCAGCTAAGGGAGGAAATTGCATTCAGCGATGAAGCTATAGCCCTCATTGATTCTATAATCAACGGTAAGGACTCTGCATGGGAAGTTTGCAATGGATTGATCTTATTCAACAAAAAGGTATGGCTTTCCAAATCATCCAAATATCTTCGAGACCATTCTCCATGCAATTCATGATTCAAAGACACGAGGGCATACGAGAATACATTGCACCGATTCCGTCAGACCTTCTTTGTCAAACATGATAAACGCATTGTCACCGATTTTGTGAATGATTGTTTGGTTTGTCAACGAAACAAAACTGAAAACCTTCATCTAGCTAGCCTCCTTCAGCCTTTTACCAATTCCGGAGCAGATCCGGGATGATATCTCAATGGATTTCATTGAAGCTCTTCCGAAAGTTGGATCCAAATCGGTAATTTTAACAGTGGTTGATCGTCTCTCCAAGTATGCTCACTTCATACCCCTTTCTCATCCGTACACAGCAACTTCAGTAGCTCAAAAATTTTTCTCATAGATTGTTCAACTACATGGCTTGCCGAGATCGGTGGTTAGTGATCGTGATGTGATTTTCATGAGTCAATTCTGGCAAGAAATTTTCAGACTATCCAACATTATTTTATCCCCAACATCGGCTTATCATCCGCAAGCAGATGGACAAGCTGAGGTCATTGTGGATACAAGATCACCAAAGAACTCTACCGAGTTGTGCGCAGGGTTCTATCCAGCCTGCGGCCACAAACAACTCCCGAAGGCAATGGAAGCATAGCTACGGTGACTTCTGTTGTAACTAGGATAGAACACTAGTCGGGTTACCTTGTAAAGGGTTTGGGTGTTCGGTTCCGTTACGGACAACCCTCTCTGTATCCGACTAGGATCGTAGCGAGTTCCTTGGCCCCTTGGACTATAAAAGGCGGCCAAGGAACACCTCGTAAGAGGAGAGCAAGGCATATCACAGAACACAAGCTTGGCTACGACCAAGCGGCGTTGTAAGCTTCACGGCCGATTCTCGGCTAACCCCATCAATCAAAAACAGGCTCACGCCCGGCGGGCGTAAAGGTCTTTACTCGATCCTTGATCGAGGGCCCGAACCGATATAAAAACCCCGCTCTCCATGTCACCTGCGCAGAACAAACCGCCGGGCTCCGGGTTCGTCGAGGCCCAACAAACGCGCCGGTTCACCCGTGCCGGGCTCTCGGTCGTAAAACATCGGCGGTGGGGCGCGCCCGTAGGGCTCTCGTCGAATTTCAGCACGAGTCCGGCGGACCACGACATCATGAGTACATCGACGAGGAAGACGATCATCTTCGGTTCATGGGCTTGCGAGATCGGCGACGGCGGCGGCGAAACTCGGCCGCACCATCAAGGATTCCGAGACCGAAGAACTGTAAACTCGTCGAAGCTCCGGCAAATCGGGCGATTGCGGCCGCCTCGAAGACGGAGAACAAACTCGAGCTTGCTCGGGGAACCAACACGAAGGGCCAAAACCCAAAAACCGCTCGGGGAAGGTAGACAACTAGGGCTCGAAAGTACGAACTCCGGAAGCAACTCGGCACGACTCCAACTCCGGCTTGGATAAGGGAAGCTACTCCAACTCGGAAACTTTTTTCAACCAATACCTTTCCAACTCGAGAAAGGAGGCAAGTTCGGATATAACCCCGGACATCGGTCCCGTTACCTTTCAATTTCCTACAAGATTACGCAACGCAGACATGCATATTCGAGGCGCGCCAGGGACTACTCAAGCGAAGATTGAGATTCCTTTAGAGGGCGCGCAAAGAGGGCTCATATTGACAAGAACCCCGGAGGAGTGCATCATCCACTGGCCAAGAACCCTCAACCAGGCCGATCGTCAACCAACGGGACAAAACAGGGAGGTCCATCATCATAAGGTCCATCCCAGGCGGAAGGAGTGGCGACCTAAAGCTACAGCTGCAAAGGAAGTCTTCATGGTGGCTACAACTCGCACTCCGCTTAACCGGCCCGTAGGCCCCCGACATCGGGTCCACCGACGAAGGCCTATCCAACATCTCGGCGGACGAAAAAGAACCCTCGACGACGAAGGAGAACACCAACGTCAAGAAAGGCTAAGAAGAAACAAGTCGAAGGGAGGACGCCGGATCGGGCGCCCGATCTACACGGATCTACGAGAGGCCGAAATCTGAAAGAGAAGGTGAGGACGATCGAGGGCAACCCGGGAGAGACTACAAGGGTTGATTGACCGCTGAAGATCTGCTATCTGAGACCAATGATGAGGAGAGACTCATCAAGGAGGCATTGCAGAAGGCTGTCCGAGAAAGAGACCCCAGGACGTCACGGTCGAAGGCGAACACTCTCATGTTCCAAGAAGTCGATCCAATGTCTTTGAAAGGTCGGGAAGGCAAGAGGGTTCCAACAACTCGAGCCACCTCGGAGGGATGGCGGTGATGTACTGAGACCCCCAAGGGAAAGCCCCAAGACCAAGACTAAGCCGACGAGAAGAAGTCGCGGAATCAACATATCGACCTACTTTGGAACTCATCCAAGAGGAGGAAGAACCTCGGGAGGATTTGAAGAAAGAACGACGGAAAGCTACAACAGTTTCCTTGCTTCGAAAAAGATTGCAAGAAGTCAAGCTACCCCCAAAGTTCAAGCCTTCAAACCATTCAAAATACGATGGGAAAACAGAGCCCAGGCAATGGCTCAGAGTCTACTCACAATCGATTGAGCTGGGCCGGAGGAGATGATGACGCAAAAAGCCGTCTTCTTTCCCATGGCCCTAGAGGCTCTACCGCTCCAATGGTTCGACAAGATCGAAGAGGGCTCAATCCGATCTTGGGAAGACTTATAGAAAGCATTCAGTAGCAACCGGGGAATCATCACCCATCCTATTACTCGGTGAGTTGAAAAAGCCTCAAGCGAGAAGCCGGGAGAATCCTCGAGAGATTACTACCGAAGATTTGGGAGACGAGATCCCAAGTACACGACATCACCGAAAGAGAAGTGATAGACGCCCCGGCAATGGAATTTTCTCAAGATGGCGGTTCTTAGATTTCTACAAAGACAACCCGAGGACTAACGAGCAGTTCAAGCTTCTTGTCGAGAAGATGATCGGAGCTGAAGAAAGAACTCGAGATCGCTTTCGAAAACAAAGAACTCGGAAGCCCCAAGAAAGATCGGAACAACTCTCAACAAAGAAAAGAAGCGAGGACCGGACAATGCCGTCGCAACGGCGGAGAAGTCAAAGAAACCTTACAAACGAGAGGTTCAACAACAACAACAATGGCGACGAGGAACGAAGCAACATCAAGCTAGAAGATCTACCACTGCATCTACCACCACGGAGCTCCGCGCACACGCTCGGAAACGCACCACGTTCGGGAGAAGTACAAGGGAGGAAACAACTCTACTTTCGAAAGGAAACAATCAAGGAAAATGATAAGAAGCCATTGAGGAGCCAAAGACGGGGGATTTCCGAAAAGCAACGAGATCCTTGAACGTCATATTCTCCGAGTACCGGATCAAAGAGCAAGAAACAAGACAAGCTAGCACTCCGATCAATCATGGCGGCGAGAACCCCGATACCACGATACCTCAATTGGTCCCAATATCCAATTCGGTTCACCGGGGAGGATCAATAGACAAGTGTGGGCAACGCCGCCTATATCCTTTGGTGCTAGAACCCACAATTGCCGGGTGACCGTTACTAAGGTATTGATCGACGGAGGAGCTGGATTAAACATCATATTCTCGAAAACACTTGGACAAGATGGGACTCGACCTCTCGGACTTATCGCTCCTTCGAGCACTCCTTTCTATGGAATAGTACCGGACGAGCAGCCATACCGGTTGGACAAGTCACCTTGCCGTTACATTTGGATCTCCATCAAACTACCTGGACGGAGTACATCCAGTTCAAGTAGCGGATCTCGAGTCACCATACCACGCCATTATGGGAAGACCTGCTATTGCAAAGTTCATGGCTATTCCACACTACCCGTATCTTCTACTAAAGATGCCGGCACCTTTTGGGGTTCTTTCCATCAAAGGAGACCTCAAGAAAGCTTTCGAGTGTGACGTACAAGCCGTGGAAATCGCAAACCAAGACAGGGGAGCTCTTGGAAAAAAGGAACTCAACCGGATGGCGAGAGGATACAAACCCAGAAGAACTCGAGATACCGGCCAAGAAGCAAGCAATTCTGATTCCACCAGAAGAGGCCGACGTCAAGCACATTGATCTACAAACGGGCGATCCATCCAAGACGGCGATCATCAGCGCCCACCTATCTCCAAAATAGGAATTCGCGCTCACCAGCTTCCTAAGGCAACACAAAGATATATTTGCACGAAACCGCGAGACATGCTGGCGTACCAAGGGAGCCGGGTGAGCACGAATTGACATCAATATGGGATCGAAACCCATCAAGCAAAGACTAAGAAGGTTTTCACCGAGAAAGAAAGAAGCCATCAAAAAGGAGATTGCAAAATTACTCGCGGCGAGGATTCATCGGAGAAATCCTACATCCTCGACCGGCTAGCCAACCCGGTTACGGTTCAAGAAGAACACCTCAGATTGGCGAATGTGTGTGGACTACACGGATCTGAATAAGCATTGCCCCAAGGATCCCTTCGGGCTACCAAGGATTGACCAAATAGTGGACTCCACAACAGGATTAGCTCTACTATCATTCTTGGATTGCTACTCGGGGATATCACCGTATTGCAATCAAGAAAGAAGATCGAGCAAGACCTCTTTGATCACCCCCTTCGGTGCCCTCTTTGCTACAAAACAATGTCCTTCGGATTGAAGAACGCCGAACAACGTATCAAAGAGCGATACGAGACTTGTTTGGGAGAGCAGATTGGCAAAAAAATGCCGAAGCTTACGTAGACGACGTGGTGGTGAAGACTAGAGAACCAGAAACTCTGATTCAAGATCTGGAAGAGACTTTCAAGAACCTCAACAAGTGGAAGTGGAAGCTCAACCCAACAAAATGCGTCTTTGGAGTGCCTTCGGGACAGCTACGGGATTCTTAGTCAACAACGAGAGGCATTGAAGCCATCAACGAGATGACACAACCCCGGTGTCAAGGGCGTCCCGAAGCTCACGGGGTGCATGGCGGCACTCAACGATTCATATCCAAGCTTGGAGAGAAAGGGCTACCCTTCTTCAAACTTATCAAGACAAAAGGAGAATTCAAATGGACAGGAGGAGGCGACAAAGCGTTTGAAGAACTCAAGCGTACCTTACAAATGCTCCGGTCCTAACACCTCCAAAGGATCAAGAAGAACTACGCTATACATAGCGAAGAACGAAAGTACGGTGGTCGGCTCGGCAATCATCGTGAAAAGAGAAGAGCCCGAGCAACCCAACAAGGTCCGAGGGCCGGTTTACTACGTGAGCGAGGTTCTATCCCGAGTCCAAGGCTCGGTACCCTCACGTACAAAAACTACTCTACACCATACTAATCACATCAAGGAAGCTACGACACTACTTCGACAGTCACAAGATAACAGTGGTAACTGACTCACCACTGGGTGACATCCTGAGGAACAGAGATTCAACAGGCCAAATGTCAAAATGGGCAGTGGAACTCGGAGCACTGAATCTAGAGTTCACCCCAAGAAGAGCAATCAAAATCCCAGGCGCTACCGGATTTCATAGCAGAATGGACGGAGCTCCAACAACCCATATCCGGCGACATCAAGAAACATTGGAACATGTACTTGATGGATCGTTGAAGCTAGGGTGGCGAGGAGCCGGGATTTTATTCATATCTCGGAAGGAAGACAACTCAAATGCGTCTTTGCGAGATCATGTGGCAAGCTACAAACAACGAGGCAGAGTATGAAGCACTCATCCATGGCCTCAAGATAGCAAGAACTCTGGGAATCAAGAGACTACAAGTATACGGCGACTCCGCGGTTGTCATCAATCAAGTCAACAAGGACTGGGACTGCACAAAGGACAATATGGGCCTCTATTGCGCGTAAATGCGCAAGGCGGAAAGAACTTCCAAGGCCTTGAGATCCTACACGTGCTCAGAGATGCGAACGTGGCGGCAGACGTGCTAGCCAAACTCGGATCTGACGGAGCCCAAGTCCCACCAGGAGTATTCGTGAAGAGCTCTCGAAACCATCTATCAAGGAGAACCCGGGAAGAAGACAACATGGAGCAATCAGCTCTAAACGAGTAATGATAATCTCTCCGGTCGAAGAACAACTCCCCGGATCGAAGACATCATCAAGAACAAGACACTACCCGAAGATAAAGTCAAGCAAACCGGGATCTTGAGAAGAAGCAAGAACTACGTGCTCATCAAAGACAAGCTTTATAAGAGAGCAAAGCATCATCGAGTACTACTCAAATGCATAAGCTCGAGGAAGGAAAAGACATCCTCAAGAAATCCACTGCGGATCTTTGTGGAAACCACGCAAATATCAAGAACCCTCGTGGGAAAAGCATTCGAAACGATACCACTGCCGGCAGCCCTCAAAGACGCGAAGAACTCGTCGAGAAATTACAAAGGATGCCGGATGTTCACAAGACAAGCGCATGTGCCAGCACACAATCTGATCTGCATACCACCATCATGGCCTTTCTCGTCTTTGGGGCCGGATCAAGTCGGACCACTCAAGAGAGCCAAGGGAGGATATGAGTACATCTACGTCGCCATCGACAAATTCACCAAGTGGATAGAATACAAGCCATTGGTCACCTTCAGCTCAACCAAGCGGTCGAGTTCATCCAAGAGATCATGCACGATTTGGGATGCCCAACGGATCATCACGACCTCGGATCACCGTTCACGGCCGGCGGGGTCGAAGATTGGGCACAAGATTGTGGCATACGAGATAGACTATGCATCCGTAGCACACCCTCGGGGCTAACGGACAAGTCGAAAAGAGCAAACGGACTCATCCTTGCCGGACTCAAGCGAAGACTTTATGAAGAACTCAAAGAATACGGAGCCAAATGGATAGAAGAGCTCCCAAAAAGTTGTCCGGGGCCTAAGAACTCAAATCGTGAGCAACAGTTACTACTCACCCTTCTTCCCGACCTATGGATCGAGGCCGTCCTACCACCAGGACCTCATATGGAGCTCTCAAGGATCGAGCAATTTGAAGAAGGAGAAGGAGAACAAACAAGAAGACTAGAAATCGACCGTGCGAAGAAGTCGTCGAGCAAACGCCATCCTCCGAAGCGCGCAAGATATATGCGCAGCAAGGACGCTTAAGGCACTATGACAAGAGCACACGCCCAAGAAAACTCAACCCGAGAGATTAAGTACTCAAAAGAAATCAAAGACGTAAGGCAAGCACAAAAACTGCTTAGCCCATGGGAAGGACCATATATCGTCAAAGGAGTACTTTGGGACCGGAACCTACAAGTTGATGACAATGCAAGGAGAAGAAATCGAAACTCTTGGCACATAAACCAGCTCGAAGGTTCTATCCATAATCGAGGAGGAACTCAAGGCAAATGAGAAGAGAAGCGAACGCAACAACAACTCTCCGATACTTCAAGAAGAAAGAAGATCAAGCCCGAGAAGAACTGCGACCATCCAAAGAGGTCACAAAATACGCGGCCACCGGGCACTTCAACAAAAACAAGCTGCCCACAAAGTGAAGCCGCATGCCTCCTATGGGAGAAGAACAAAACAGCCCAGAATTGGCACTTCACAAGAAGAAGTCGACCAAAAAGAAGGCAAACCCGACCACGAAACGGAGGTCAAAATTCCAAGGGTGGAACCACGCGAAGTCCTAGCTGCGGAATAACGTCCACACCTTAAATCCTAGCGGAAGATCGTGAACTTCGACTCTTGAAAAAAAGAGGGCGTTGGGATCGGCCCGTCTAGGTTGCGAGAGGCCATCGTGGGTCCGAGAAAGTGCCACTATGTCCAATGACGGCGGACGGCCTTTCGAATCGGGCGTGAACGGTGTAGTGTTGTGAAATAGAAACCCATCGTCTCACACAAGTCTCTCAGAAAGCAGAGCAGCCCAAACCAGGCAAGGTGGATTGTAGTGTTATGAAATAGGAACCCAACCATCTTGACCTTCAGTCCGCAGTGCACTTAAATGGGCCCGGACTGAGAACCCTTCAAGGGACGTCATGCGATAGTCCACTGGACTGCATGGGAGAGCCCTAGCCCAAAAGAGGCAACCCCGAGTTAGAACAACTCTTTCAGGAGCTCGACTCCACCAAAATACACTAGCAAGTTCAAGAAAGGACAAATGCTAGAGGGCCTAAAAGGAGAAACCTAACGGCCTGGAGTAACCCTCCGAACAATCGTGACAAGTCTCAGAAGAAGACGCAAGTCACATGCCAGAGGAAAATAACCCTGGCAAAACGGGGGACGCCCCAACAACCATCAGCAAGTCTACGGCAAAGACGAGCTGATTCTTCAGAAAGAACAACTCTGAAGACCAGGAGCAAGACTCCACAACTACTCTCAGCAAGCCTACAGAAAAGACAAGCTGAATCTTCAGAAGAACAACTCTGAAGACCAGGAGCAAGACTCCACAACTACCATCGGCAAGTCTACGGCAAAGACGAGTGATTCTTCGAAAGAACACCTCGAGAGACCAGGGAGCAAGACTCCACAACTACTCTCGGCAAGCCTACAAAAGACAAGCTGAATCTTGAAGAACAACTCAAGACCGTGGGCAAGCCTCTACAACTATTATCGGCAAATCTACGAGAAAGACGAGCTGATACTCCGGAAAGAAGAACTCGAATTCAAGAACAAGCCTCCAATCATCATGACAAGTCTCGAAAAGAAGACGAAGTCATTTGTCGAAGAAAACAATCTGACGAACCGAGCTAGACTCGCAAATATCTCCAACCAAGTCTACGAAAAAGGCGGGTTGACACTCCGAAAAAAGACGATGCTTGGATCTCGGGAGAACTTCGGGACTATCACCCGGCCAAGTCTACGAAATAGGCAAGGCGATCCCTTGAAAGAAAGAACTCTCGAAGCGATGCAAAGCTCCAACATACTACGGCAAGACTGTGAGAGCGACTAGCCGACACGTCAAGGGAGAAACAACCCAAAGACGCACAAGGACAAGAACCTACGCTACCCTCGGCGGATCTACAAGAAGACAAGCTGACCAGTCAGGAGAACAACCCTGGCAACTCAAAGCAAGACTTCAACACTATGAATAGCAAAGTCTACAGAAAGGCAAGCTGGGTCATCAACCGGAACAACGCTGATGTCACTACGAGGGACTGCAAACAACTCGTCGCAAACCTACACAAAAGGACATAAGAGCCGGAAGCCTAAGGAAGAACTCTTAAGGCGCAATCACATCAAATCATCCGAAGAAGAAGAACCCGGAAGACAACAGCAATGACAAGCAGAAGACAAACTGCAACAAGTCCGCACGAAGGCAGATCTGAGTCATACAAAAAGTACAAGTACAAGACAGATAAAGGGACAGATCTCTTCATTCAACATCTTGAAGATTACAAGTTACATGGGAAACAACTCCCTACAAGATACAAAGAAGACTCAGATGCACGGGGAGCCCAACAAGAACTCCCGCGTACAAGATACAAAGAAGATCCGGGGACTATAACCCAAATGAGTACAATATCGCGAGGGGCGGAAGAATCCGGCATCCAACGGCGAAGAAAATGGAGCGCTCGGACTGTGTATCCAACCCCAAGAAGCCTTGAATATCAACAACTCGGGGCTACTTCGAAGTCAAGACCCTTGCGCCCAAGTCCATAAACACCTGGAGCTCGAAGAATCCCGACAACGGCAGCAAATGAGCCCCGAGATCAAGATAAGCGACCTGGCGAAGAAAAGAACCCTCTGCAGAAGGCTCCGGAGTTCACCATGTCGCAGCAGGATGAAAAGAGCCCGAAGGAAGCGCTCAACTCCACAAAGAGTAGAAGGAAGCGCCTCAAAGAGCACCATCTTCAGCAATTCCTCAAAAGGCACAACCTTCCTCGAAGACGAGCGGCGACCAATGCCGGTTGGAAAGCCGGCATATGTCTACCCAAGTAGCAAGGAGGTACACCAAAGAGGATCAGAAGGGCATCCGGAAAGAACCCTACCTGACCCACACCAAGAAAAAACGAAGGAGGAGAGGAGATCATCTTAGGTCACAAGACATCCCGCACTCACCCCTCAAACTTTACCGGTGTGGAACTGCTGCCGGAATAGCCTGCCACTATTCCCAATCACAAGACATCCCTCACTCACAGAAGAACCCTAGAAAGGCTAAAGAAGACGCCGGGGCTGATCCAACTCACTCAAAGGCACCGCCATGGATCCGAAGCTTCGAACAAAGCTTTTTTCTATGAGAAGGAGACGTCTAGAGGAAGAAGAAGCGAGAGAAGAAGAAAAAATACTCGGATCCTCACCGAAGCAAAATGAGGCATATTTATAGGCGGAACCGAAGACGCCTATGGACCAAGTCCACGGAAGACGAGGCAACCACCAAAAGGAGCGGTCACCTCAAATCACGCTTGAAGGGAATTTATGGCAATGACGCCATGCACCGACGTTTCCCAAAAATGGAGCGCGATAAAAGCGCCTTGTGACTCCGTGGATCGCCGCAGAAAAAGAAAAACGGTCAAAAATCCGGGGTTAGACGAAGAACCTCTAAGAGCTCCATCTGCGAAAAGAGCCCTTAGGCGCTCGGGGGCTACACGGGATACACAGGGCAAGATTTTTTCAAAAGTGCTCCGACAACAAAAAAGAACTCGAAGACGAGAGAAGAAGAACTCAAAGACCTTCCGGCTCTTTGTGCCAAAAAAGCAAGAAGCTCGGGGCTACACCCTACGGGTGCACTTTTCGACAAAGTGCACACCGTATGAAGCGACAAGGACCGCGTCAAGGCGCACCCGAAGAAGAAAGGCGGCTCTCGTAACTCGGACCTGAGATACTCGGGGGGGCTAGCGGAGCAAGGCTCTCCTATCGAAGAAAGAAGAGCCCCGACGACGAGAAGAACTTCGAAGACGGAGGAGAAGAACTAAAAGACCTTCCGACTCTTTGTGCCAAAAAGCAAGAAGCTCGGGGCTACACCCTACGGGTGCACTTTTTCAAAATTGCACTCCATAAAGATGATCTTGAAGACCATATCAAGGCCTCACCAGAGAAGAGCAAGACAACCCTCAAGACTTGACCTTGAGATGCTCGGGGGCTTGTGGATACAGGATCACCAAAGAACTCTACCGAGTTGTATGAAGGGTTCTATCCAAGCCTGCGGCCACAAACAACTCCCAGAAGGCAATGGAAGCATAGCTACGGTGACTTCTGTTGTAACTAGGATAGAACACTAGTCAGGTTACCTTGTAAAGGGTTTGGGTGTTCGGTTCCTCTACGGACAACCCTCTCTGTATCCGACTAGGATCGTAGCGAGTTCCTTGGCCCCTTGGACTATAAAAGGCGGCCAAGGAACACCTCGTAGAGGAGAGCAAGGCATATACAGAACACAAGCTTGGCTACGACCAAGCGCTGTAAGCTTCACGGCCGATTCTCGGCTAACCCCATCAATCAAAAACAGGCTCACGCCGACTGGACGTAAAGGTCTTTACTCGATCCTTGATCGAGGGCCCGAACCAGTATAAAAACCCCGCTCTCCATGTCAATTGCGCAACAAACCGCCGGGCTCCGGTTTCGTCGAGGCCCGAACAAACTGCCGGTTCACCCGTGGCGGGCTCTCGGTCGTAAAACATCGACGATCGTGAACAAAATTATTACGATATATCTGCTTTTTGTTGATCGGTGACAAACCAAAGGATTGGGTAAGATGGTTACGTTGGGCTGAATATTGCTACAATACTTCATACCATGCATCAACAAAACAACGCCGTTCAAACTTGTGTATGGGCGTGACCCCCTACTATCCGCGGTTATCATCCGGGTGAGACAACATTACCGGTGTGGATGACTTACTAACCTAGAGGGATATTTTTCTCAATCGGACAAAGGTTCGTTTGCAGCTGTCTCGGGATTGTTATCGCAAATATTTTGATGCTAAACATACGAGACGAGAGAATTTAAAGTGGGTGATTATGTCGGCTCAAACTTTTATCCCGATCCGTGGCAACAATATCGGTTTACACAAAAGGCAAGCTCTCTCCCAAATATTTTGGACCCTTTAGCATTAACAAAATCATTACACCAGTTACATATGTATTGAATCTGCCGCCTGGAACCCGTATACACAATGCCTTTCATGTTAGTATGCTCAAACCACACCGTGGGGAGATACCTTCAGAAATTCCAGAATTACCTCGGATTCATGATGGCACACCGGTTCCTGAACCTGAATTAATGCTCAAATCAAGAGTCCGCCCAGGTCAGCTTCAAGTGCTCATCAAATGGAAGAACAAACCTGCTGCGGATGCTTCGTGGGGAAGATGCGAGAACTATTCAACAAAATCTATCCGGACTTCCGGCTCGAGGGCGAGCTGAATCTCGAAGCGGGGAGAGATGTCGGACTTCGATCGGCGAGTCACCGAAATAGCGGAGTGGCTGAATATTTAATAATTATTTAGCTTTATTATTATAATTATTAGATTAAATTAAAGTGAGTTAGAGAAAGACTAATGAGCCCGGCCCATTAGCAATTGTAAACCCGTCATATAAATATGGGGGCGACTATCGTGAGACAATTAAGAAAGAAATAATTTAGAGTTTACCCCTACCTCTCACTGCCTCAAGCCGCCGCCGCCCCCTACTACGCTGCAAGAGTCAAGACTACCCCGCCCGGCTTCCGCCCTTCAGCGCCGCCCGTCTTGCCCGCGGTCAGCGCCGCCTTCCCCGACGTTGCCTCGTCAATCTACGCCACGTCACCCCTCTCGTTCTTCCTCTCGCGTTGACTGGAAAACGGGTTGTGACATTATGTCTCAATAAATGGTAAAGTTTGTCTGTGAAGAAGGTAGAATGGCTTACAATTTCGTATACTCCTTTGATGTGACAGATATTAATATTCTGTCTCGTAAACTAAGATTGGTTTAACTTGGAATAAATGAAAATCCTCTATATTTCAGGATGAAGCTGGTACAAAGGTCAAACTAATAGCTAGTACATTGATTTCGCACCACATTTCTTGGTAGCATATATTCCTGATTAAATTGTCTAGCAACTGGGGAAATCATTAACTTCTAACTAAAACAACTTCTATACAATTCTCTTTTCTATATTTTCTATATTTATATCCCTATACTTCAATTCTCTATAAATATCGAACACATTGTGTCTCTGTTCGTCCATTCGCAGCCGCTAGCTCCACTCACGTCTTGACCATGCCAATGATCAATAAGCAGTTGGTCCCTGCCTTGGTCACCTTGGCCTTGCTCATGGCGTTGTTATATCGTGAGTTTGACCACTACCAGCTAATATTAATTCATCATGCTTGGAAATCTCAAATTAATAAATAATTTAAACTCGGTCGACCTTGTGGTTGCAGGCGCGACCGCAAACTGTCAATCGATCGCACAGGTCCAGTGCACACAGGACGACATGTGCTTCAACCTCTGTGTGAACGCCGGGGGTTGCGGCTACACTGGCGGCTACTGCTCCTTCGGAAGACTTTGCGTATGCATGAGTGAGAGAACCATCGTGCGGGGAGAAGCCAACGATGAAGAAGGAGAAGCAGCCGGCCATGGATCCGAAGGTGGAGCGAAGCTTTACAATTTGATTATTAATTAAGTGTCGTCGGGTTGGCTAGGTTAGCAGACGTCAAACTGAAAGGAAAATTTCAAGAGAATAATAAATGGATCCATGTCAACTCGTTGAAAATTTGAAGTGAACTCCACTTGCTTATGGAGTTAGTGTCTTACACGGCATCCCTCACTCAACTTTTTCCCACGCCTCTTCATCCTTCTCTCCTCTCTCCCCTTCTTCGAGCTGTGGTGATTTCGGCGATCCTGCCCGGAACACTAGTGGATCCTCTACAACTGTGAAGATGGCACAGCGGTGATGGCTTGCCATGCTCACGAGGTTAGTGAGCACCCTTCACGTATGTTAGAGCTCGATTAGCTCATATGTGGAGTCATAGTGCGGAGGTTGGGGCTTGCGGGGTCATCAAGGTGGCAGCGGTTGATTCATGGCTAACAGAGAAGCTCAAAGGGAGGTGCCCAACATTAATTGGAGAAAACCCAAGAGAAGGTCCCTTCATCCTAGTATGAACATGATGAACAGACAATGATTTTTACAAGATTATGAATTAAAAAAGGCCAAACTTGATATGGTTACTATATTGATTGCTTTGTAATTACTCAAGTGAATGTTCAGTAGTGGTGCTTTGTAATAGATAGGATAATTGTTAACTTGATGCTAGAGAGAATTAAATGTTTAATTATCCTGTTACTTACGATTTTTATGCAAATCGTGTCAAGCCAACTCAAGTAACGTGGCTTCACATTTATCTGTATGTGCATATTAATCAAAGGTGTTTGGTTTTGTTTAAATAGTTGAATCCCACTCATATTTCATAATACAACATTTTACTGTGGCGGCACATTTGTCTGTACTAGCTGAGATGGACGTGGGGCACGCACGTGTCTAAAAAGTCATGAACAAAAACGAAAATTTCTAAGGGCTCTGAGTAAATCATCATGTTTCAATATAGTCAAATATGCTCTACAAAATAATTAAGAACAAAACTAGGTATTTGTGGAATTTTTGTTAAATTTGACCATTTTTTTAAACAAAATTTCAAATTTGACCCTTTTTTGAAACAAAACTTCAAATATATCCACGTTTTGAAATTAATTGCATCAGGTATCCCTTTTGGTGGCGCCCGGGGAGAATGGCGTGATTTTTCTACCCCCGTCGCGCAACATGCGATGGTGCGACAAGGCCCTCCATGCTGGCACCAAATGTTGACCGGTGCTGGCATGGAGGCACATGGGGCCCAACACGTTGCGCCACATGTAGTGGCGCAACGGTCCTGCCCGGCGCTTCCTAAGCTGTTGGCGACACCGGGGTTAGGTTTTTCTCGTTGGTGCGGCGTCGTTACCGCATCGGCCCACAATTTCTCGCCGCCATCTTGTGTGAATTCTCGCCGCCACGCAAACCCGAGACTTGCCCTCGCTAGCCGCCTTGTGTGAATTATGGACTTGCCCTCGCTAAACACCTTGTGTGAATTCTCCGCCCCCAGCAAACCCAAGATATGTTGCCGAGCCACTTTGTTATTTCATGCATGCATCGCATCCGTCCTTCCATCATATGGCAACTACCTACTGCTGTTCACAGGGACGATTCATCTTGTGATCGGTGTTGGAGTTTAGGGGCGCTTTCGCCGTAGCGTTGTGCCTTCCGAAAAACATAACTTGACATACCCTCAGTAAAACAGGCATAACCACTACTACAGATTCGTTCATCACTACCGCCGGCATCACTGTCGGAATTTAATCCACCGGCAGTGCTGAACCTTGCCCGGCAGTGATGTTTGTTCAGGCGCTGAAAATCAGAAATTCCACGGACTCGACCAATACCGGTACTGAAGATTTAGATCACCACCGGGTTGAATCGTTCTCCGGCAGTGGTCTTGATGAACACAGATCACAACCGCTTTGAATTAGAACAGATATCCTCGTTGATTATCATGTCCATTTCATATATGCAACTTCTCTCCGTCACCATGTTACAGATTATCTTTTATTTTTGGATCAAATTATGGATTAAATTATCACAGAAATTGCCTATCTTTCTAACAGACCATAAACTGCAGAATTCCAACAACTCCAGTCTGCGCCAGACGAGAACTTTCAATCACACACTAACACAAATCCACCCAAGGACCCGGATCAGTTACCCAACAAGGGTTTCTTGAGCAGTGGCATGACGACGAATAACTCCACGTTCAATGACACACTAACACAAATCTACCCAAGGCCTCCCTGTTCCTTCAGGTTGCAGACCGAGACCCAAGCCACCAGGCAGCTCGCTAGAGAAGACCTAGCTGACTTGTCACCATTACAGAGAACGGCCCTATGTCGTCTGTCCATGATGTTCATTACAGACGGAGGCAATTGCATTGCACTCACGAAGTAGACCAGTTGGTTGTCGAGAACGTAGTTTACTAGGACTGCCCTGCCCATCGGGTTGAGGAGATGTGCCTGCCATGAGCTGAGATACCTGTCTGTCTTCTGGATGTAAGGCAGCTTGTGAATGGACAGAGGCAGGCCTAGACACGGTTGCGGGAAAGCTACTCTTCTGCATCCAACCACATTTACACAGGCACTGATTAGTTGTTCATCGATGTTTAAGGGGACAATGGTGCTCTTGCTGAAGTTGATGCGCAGGCCGGACAAAGAAGCAAAGTGGTCGAGGATTTGCTTGAGACCGGAGATAGCTTGCTGGTCACCCTTGAGCACAATCAAAGTGTCATCGGCATACTGAAGGGCTCTACAGGCAGACCCGCTTCCGTAGGGTGAGATCGTACTCAACGAGAAAAAGCTAGGAGATCGTACAGGCGCTGATCATGCATTGCAAAGTCTCCACGACAAGGAGGAAAAGCTAGGGGAAATTGAGTCCCCTTGCCGCAAGCCCCTCTTGGAAGTTATCCAAGATCCCGGGCTTCCATTGACCAGCACAAAAGACATTGAGGTCTTGAGTATTTGATGTATCCATTTGATCGAGATATCACTGAAGTTCGTTGCACGCAACATACTGAACATGCTTTCCCAGTTAACTGTATCGAAGGCTTTGGCGAAGTCCAATTTAAGCACCACAGTCAGTTTCTTCCGCATGTGAAAAACTTGGATCAGTTCCGTGGCATGGACAAAAGTTCTAGTGATTGATCAGCCACTGATGAAACCTGTTTGCTTTACATCTATGAGTCTTGGAATTTACTCTTGTAGCCTTGAAGTAACAATCTTTGACAGAATTTTCAAACTGCAGTTCTAAAGGCACATGGGCCTGAAAGCATCCACATCGACCGCACTCAGCTTCTTAGGAATAAGAACCATGTGGGATCGCTTGATGCAATCCAGCTTGGCCTCCCCCCAATGAAAGGCCATGAGAAAACCCATTACCAAATCACTGATAGTTGATCTGACAGCCTTGTAGAATGCTGGGCCGAAGCCATCAGGCCAGGGCGCATTGTTCCTGTTCATGGCTCATAGAGCTAACTTCGCCTCTGACTCCAAGAAAGGCGAAACGAGGTTGTCACTTGGTTGTGGTGACCTGCATACGGACTGTCTCACGTCCCATAGGAACCGAAGAGCCCACAACCCCGATGATCGATCTGAAGTATGTCGTTAGGGCCACGGTCTTTCCATCGTCGTTGACAATGTCTGCTCCATCGACACGCACCATTCTGATATAGTTCTGCCAGAAGCTTTGTATGGCTTGTGCATAGTGGAATGCAGTGTTTGCATCCCCTTCCTTAATTGCCCTATGCTTGCTTCATTGTTTTCCGTACATGGCTTTTTGTTGACACCCGAAAATGTCCATGCACGCTTTTAATACTTAGACATGGCAAAGAGGTCATGAGCATGGTTGGAATGCAACGGCAAGGTCAAAGAATCAAGAAAAATCGACAAAAGGATGACAAGTTGCCGAGAAGGGAGCGCCGGACGCCAAAGCCTCTACGATTTCTTGATCTTCTTAATTGCACCTAATTGCAACCGGCTACATCAGCCTCTACAATTTCTTGATGTTCTTGGTCGACCACGGTGCGGTTTTTCGTGGGAGTCCAGCGCCTTTCGAAGTGCACGTCTTCAGTTCATGTCGAACCGATTCGTTTTTAGATCGGTTTTTGGAAGGTCCTGGTGCTTGAAAACGCATCTAAGGCGGTTCCTAACGGGATAAGACAATCCCCTCTATAATGAGAGGTTCATGGCTAATTTGATCCCATCTACATCGAATCGATCAAAGATCACATACCAACTCCTCAAACCCTAATTTTCTCTCCTCAACCTCTCTAATCTGTTGTTCGGCGGAGTTCTCCTCGAATTTCATCGGCGTTCTAGGTGGCCATGCCGATCCTAGAGCAACCCTCACGTCGCGTCTTCCCGATGGATCTTTCCAGAGGGCGTTCTCAGGTCGTTTCAGTCGGAACTGGGCTCTACATTAGCCTCTACGATTTCTTGATCTTCTTGGTCGATCACGGTGCGGTTTTCGCTGCTTGCAGGTTATGTGCAACCTCTAGGGCGTCCAAGACCCACTCCAAGTGTGTTGGCATTGAACCATAGTTTGCGTCAACACTTTCTCTCTGATGGCTTTCTCTAGTTCAGCTTTGGCCAAACTACACACCTGAAACTCGTGCTATGACAGTGATCTTATCTCCTCAAAATAGTCAAATAACTGAATGATGAAAAGGCAGTTTTGAATGTGGTTTGTGTGGGGTTCCCTGTAACACCATAACACACACATTATTAACCATAGCGAGTAATAATGTGTGTACATATTTCATCACACCAACATTGTTTGTACCATACATGCACCAATTTATCATGCTATTGTATCTCTATGAGGAGTTTACAAGTTGTTGGACTAAATCTAGACCCACTTAAGTGCTATGTCGTTACTATGGATACTTGGAATCTCTTGATATATATGTTCCTAACTATTAACATATATATCAAGTTATTGTATCTCTAGGAGCAATGTTGGACCAATCTACACGCACCTAACTATTATATCAAGTAAGTTATTGTATCTCTTGATATATATGTTCCTCATGCGCAGAGCACATCACCCCTACTATAATATCAGCCATTAGAAAGTTGGAATGGAACCATCGCTAGGTGTTGAGAATAGGAGGCAACAGGAACTATGACCTCTGCTCACTATTGGGTAGCAGAGTACCGACACAGACGAGATTAGGTGTCTGTTGGCTTCGATGTATATGTTATAGTTTTTGGATTCCATCCAGCACAGCTCAAGCTGAGGTTCTGCACTAACTAATGCGAGCACCTAGTTGCAACTGGCTACTGCTAGCAAAACGGAGTTCAAGAACCCACTTGTGTCGAGAACCCGGCCAGCATGAACTCCAAGAAATATATAGGAAGCCTACACTATCCTCCAGTGTCACACCAAGTTCTGTTTGCCGTTCATGAATATCTGACCCCTGCCCCTAGCAAACCGGAATACTCCCTCCGTCCAAAAATTGGCTTCGTCTAAGGGTATGGCGCAATGACCAAGGAAAGCATGCACATGCGTGATTAACAATTTGATCGGCCCTTCCTTTTAATTCAACGAATGACAGTTGAGGTTATCCATGCAAAGCACGCTAAAATCCCTCCAACCAGTGGACGGAACAACGGCACCGCGCGGGGAACGAAGCAACGAGAGCGCATGGGAAGAAGTGCATGTGTGGTCCAGCGTTTAGATGCACCCGATTTTTGGAAAAAAAAAATGGTTAGGCCCATTGGATTTTTGGACGGAGGGAGTAACATATTAAAGAATTTTCAAATCTGACGCTGATGTGGCAATAGGTGGAAGAACAAGCAGCAGCATCATGGTGTATCTCTAGGTGATCTTTTGTTCTTTGTTTGGTAATTTATATCAGCAAGATGGGCCATCCACCATTTATGAGTTGAATGGTTGGGTGCTGCATATTGCAATACACACTTGAAAAAAGCATTTTTGAGCAACACAAATATGATTTTTTTTTTGATATTTTTATTTCCAGTTGAATACCCTAAAAATTCATAGAATATATAAGTTTCCACATTTTTGAAAAAATAAAATAATTCATTTTTTTTTTTAAAAATAGCTTGCTATAAAAATTCTGTGGTCTTCATCATCAACTGGGGTGAGCCTGCATCATCCGTGCACCCACTGGACCTTAGCACACAACAATCAATGGTAGCAAGAGTTTCGGGGGCACAGGGCATTGCTCAAGTGTAAAACTCTGTAGCTTCCAAAGGCGATTGTTTGTCGATGAAAGTCCTGATGCATCTCAATCCTAGTCGCAGGCATGCATGACATGGAACAATTGCTCCTTCCATGTAATGATCCACTCTCGCTATGAGGAACACCTGATGCATCCTTTTTGAACGGAATACGGGATTCTATATAATTTCACCACGTGACTTGTGTCCAAAAAATGATTCTGCCAGCATATGGAAAATTTTTGCAAGCGTTCTTTTTGAACGGCAGCACTGATATCCACCTTGTTAACAGTGATCTGTTCGATGGACACAATCATACATGTCCACTAACTCATATTATATTGATCCCGTGGCTGAACGCCTCACGTTGCAGAGTATGGTGCGGTAAAGAGTTTACGCGCTTCCTGATGGACAATAACCCAAGGGGAGTTATGTATGGGGTAACCTGGCACCAGCCCCATGCCTATGAAAAATCTTCACTAGTACGTACTTCTAGTCCAGTTACAGTAGCAGGCTACACTAATACAGAATAGAGGCGAATGGTACAGTTTACTTTTATGGGACCAAGGCTTCTCTTGGCTCGCTAACCTAGTGCTTGTACGACTATTCTGTTCCTTAGCTAAAGGCTTGAAAATACACTTTCTATAGTATGATGCCAGCACCGTGAGAGAGTTGCAGATTATGACTCATATTCCTTAGCTAAACGGTTCACGCAGTTGGTTGGTCGGCTGAACTATTGAGTCAATGAAGGCACCGTTCACAGCATAATGTCATTACAATGCAAGGTGGAATAGTCACATACTCGATGCCTGTGATATGAACAATTCTGATGCTTCCCAAGCCTGCAACAACCTCCAGCATCCAGGTTGAGTCATATATATAACACAGCGATAATAGCATGTCTGCCTCGTTTCTCTGGTGATTTATTAGATACGATGTTTTTACTGGCACTGGGATAAATATATACGATTGAGTCTTGTGGTGTACCTATAAACTTTATATATAGGTTCCATATGGAGATGAGCTAGGCTCTGCATTTGGCAACTATATATACATATATGATGGGCTATGGAATTAGTGGTGTGGGAGTCCATGATTGAAAGTAAAATGGAAATTTGAATTTTAGTTCCAATCTCTGTTTGTTTCATGGGGCATAGAAGAGAGGGAGTTAAAGATGGAATTCATTTCACCTAGGGTGCCTAATTTTCTTCAATGCAAAATTGTAGATCAAGTCATGGTTGACGGTATAGATGTATTGATCTTTATTAGAAATAAAATTCCCATCGTCCCCAAGGATTGGTCCTCTAAACTTCCATTGCCATTGGCACCAAAACTGTGACCCAAAGGAAACGAACAAAGTATTCCTGAACACCTAATTCCTCCAAAGTTCCATTCAGTTTCCGGCTTCGTGCATGTTACCCCCAACCAAATATGATGTTCTACCAGTGGTTTAGTAGTTTAAGATATTCAGGAATAAGATTTATTCCAAATATGACATTCTACCAGATGTACTCGCGGGTAGAAATCTCTCACCAGAACATTGTTTACAAGTATAAGACTGAGCTCAAAACCTGTGGATGCTTTTTTTTTTTTGATGAAACACCTGCCTGTGGATGCTTTAAGCACAGCCTTGAAGTGTTGTACACTTTGTATGGTCATCCCAAACAGTTGAATGCCAACCTAGGTCACCGGCATTTGGGCAACATGAATGTAGCTATAACGCCGTTATGGCGCTAGAGACAAATGAGGTACCCAAAGGACAAAAACAACGACCCGATGTAGGGCATCATTGCAAATTGTGGAGGCTGGTGGAACCTCACCTGCGAGGCCTGGAACATCCCGGGACATGTGTATCGGGACATCCGGAATCTGAGCTCACTACTCCAAGGCCTTGAACACACCACGTTTGACTGGAGAGGGGCCGGAGACTTGATCGGGCGGCGTGCGAGGCGGAGGTAGTGAAGGTGTTGAATTGCTTGGCGAGGTCATTCAACATCTTCGTGTCGGCGTCCATGGTGGTGGGTGGATCGGTGGCCGCCGGACACTAGCTGTCACAACCACGTTAGGGAGGGGCGGAGGGACAAGCTGGCCGACCGGCAGCACCTGGGCGGTCGGCGGTCGGCGCGGCACGGGGAGGCGCCGCGGGTGTCGGCTAGGCAAATGGAAGCAATAGCGCACGCGGGGCAGGAGGTGGCGGCGGCTAGGGCAGGAAGGCGGAGAATTATTTCTTTATTGCTTGCCCCCAAAGAGATTACATGCTCCCTATTTATATGGTCCTCATATGGGACTTGTAATTCAAGCAATCTCTAAAGGTTTCCTTATAGAGTTGGGATACCTTTTACAAGCAATCCTATTTATTTCCTAATAAGAGGTTTCCTTATAGAGTGAAATACCTCGGCACACAAAAGTCCCAAGAATTATCCAACCAAACTCTTACTTTAATTGTCAAAGAAGCCGCGGGCAGCAAAGTGGGCGGCGCGCCAGCGTGGCCCAGGGTGGTGCCCCCGGCGGGTGCGGGCCTCTCGGGCCGACCGTTCGTGCCCCGTCTCTTGGGACAAGGCAGTCGGGAATGGGTAGCTATCACGGAGAGCCCATGAAGGAGTTTGCACCCTCCCCTAGTGGGAAGAAGTTACGAGACATGGAGGATTGGCTCTTGTTATTGACAGCGTCAAGGACAAAAGGCTCACATCTTGGTAGTAAAACCTTGTGGTGCATGCGGAAGCAAAGGAACCCAAACGTCTTCCTCAGCTCAACGGTATCTCCGCCGCAGGTTTTTCGCCAGTATAAGAATGGAGCCACCATGTGGGTAAGCGCTGGTGCTAAGGCCCCGAGGCATCGCTCCATTGACTTAAGATTTGTGAGTAGTTAATCGTGTTTTAAGGCCGCCCTCCCTAGCGGGAGAAATTGGCTATTTTGCGGCGTCGGGAGTGGGTTTATTTGAAATGCCAGCGAAATCGTGGGCTTATTTGGATTGCCATTATGAAGTGAACCACACACGCGCTAAAATGCCACTGGTCTTTTTTTCTTTCTGTTTTGCCCCGAGCATATCTCCTTCCTTTGTTTCACGGTCCGCCCGGGATGAGCTTCGTCGGGCGGGGAGGGGACGTCGACCAGCCGCCCACCGGAGCCCGCCGGCCGAGGGGGGGATCTCGCGCGCGGCAGCGGCGGCGGAGCGAGCTTCGAGCTCAAGCGCTGCCTTGGCCGGATCTCGCGCGCTCGGCTCCCTCGAACTCCCTCTCCCGCTCGACTTCGCCCGAAGAAGGGAGGGGCTCACCGGCCGTGGTGGCGTCCTAGGCAGCGCGCCCGCCGCCGCTGCTGGGCCGCGGTGGCGTGGCCGGGCGGCAAGGCGGGGCGGGCGGGTGGGTGGCGGCGACCTGGCCGCGTCGGCCGGCCCGGTTGCTGCCTCCCTCGTGGCGCCTGCCCGGGCTCAAGTCCCACGCTGCCGCCGCCCCGGTGAGAGAGACGGAGAGTCGCGAGCAGCTCCACAGGCCGGGAGGGACGCGGCGCCGCCCGGTGCCAGAGGAAGCGAGGAGGGCGCGGCGCCGCCAGTTGCGGCAGCTCCACGGCCGGTCAGCGCCCAGGCTGCCTCGATCGATCTCCGCCGCCATACGCCGCGGGGCGGCGCGTCTGCGATGTGCGCGCCTTTCACGGTGACCTCGGCAGCATGGGCGGAGTCCGCGGGGAGCGGCGAGCCCGGCGCCGGCGTCGCCACCGGGATGGCCCCCGGCCGCCACTCGCCACCTGGCTTCGTCTCGTCGGGCAAGCGGCGGCGGGCGAAGCGGCGGAGCCGTGGCGTGAGTGAAATGAAGGAGATAAAGGGCCAGGGCGAAAACGGGAAGAAAAAAGTTGAATTTGGTACTCAGGGCATTTTAACGTCGTGGCTCACTTCATAATGGCAGTCCAGCGAAGCCCACAATTTCAATGGCATTCCAGCGAAACCCGCTCCCCGACGCTGGCAAAATAGCCAATTTCTCCCCCTAGCGGTCTGCTGCGGTTTGGGAATTGTGCTCCTGGCGCTAAAGTTGTAAACTCTATTCTAGCTTATTAATATAGCCGAGCAACTGGATCTTTAAAAAAAAACTAGCTGAAGGTATTTATTTCGGAGAGAAGCATAAATGACCATTAGCTACAAGCATATGGTAAGATATAATAATAAAAATCAATTCATGACCATGGTTCACACAACCATCACTATATATGCACCTGTATCTAGTGTAGAAAAATATCTGAAAGGTGGATGAGGCAAGAGCACCTAGAAATATATAGCTGGAAACAAGGACCAACTCCACAATCTTTAAAAACCAATAAACAACCACTAGCTAGCTTGTCGCTAACAGTGCTTCCTTGGTGCCAGCATCCAGCTTGGGGCACGCCTATCTCTGGGCGTTCCTCAAAGGCCGTGTACACCTACCAGTCGTGGGCAAGAGCCGCATACCTTCGGTCCAAACCAAAGCCTATGATGTCACGTGGCACTAACAAAAACAGATCGCGGGGACGCCCATAGTTGCTTGCACGGCATGCCTAGAGCGAGGTTGCAGTAGGTCATCAGGCAGGTTTCTGGCACCAGCATACAAGTCGCCTATGATGTGCAGCTTATTGGTTTGGGCTGTTGGTGTTATCAACCTTCTCTAGAAATGGATTCCTATTTATTGGGGTGATACAAATATAGTTTCCTAGGCGACTTGTATGCTGGTGCCATTTCCTCTATTTTTACAGATCATTAGAAAACAAATGGAGGCATCTCTGAAATCATTTATTGCACACCTAACTAATTTTTCCACTCATTATTTATCTCACACAAAATTATCATACTAACATTGATAGTTCTTCTAATACAAAAACAATTCGAGATCATCGCATCTACATACCACACTACTTACAAGCATATTGGTGGCGATTTTTGTTTGTACAGGCATTTTTGTAAGCTACTACAAATGTCTCTAGTTATTGCCTTGGGGCCATCAAAGCTTTATAAAAATGTGGGTTGGCTCTAATCAAGACGCAATGCAGAAGATGTATCCTAAAGCAGAGTTGGTACTTACTTCATATTTCTCAAAATCTAGAGTCTATGTGATTTTTTTAGCATAAGTAAGATTCTGTGGATGAGCTGGAATTGTGATTTGTAGTGTAAAACTTTTGAATAACTTTTGATTATCATTTTCAATGTTCTAGATGGCATGTTTCAATGATAATGATCTAGTTAAGTAATATTGAGTCAGCAACCATGATCTCTTTGTTGTCAAGCCCCATACCGTGAACTTTCTTGTGAAACTATAGTAGTGTGGAGACACTTTCCTTGTGATAGTCCTACTATTTGTTTAAACTATGTCATGTCAGACAAATAGAATAATTTATAGAGTATTCGTGGAAAAAAAAAGAGATATACGGGAAATAGGGGCCTTGATTTTGAGGGTTTCCACACCAAAAGTAGGGTGAAAGCTTATATAAAAAGTAACTATCCTGATGTGAGAGTTGCTGTTGGAGTTGATCTCTACAGCTTTCTGGACATTTCTTTAACTCATACAATTATCTATAAGTTCAGATGTAGCAGATTTGGGCACTTCGTTCTGGTATCAGTTTTTTTATGTATTCTAGTATCTCCCTAGCATGTCCTGAAGGCGGTAAAAAACATTCACCAAATTAGAGGCGGTAAACACTAGTACAAAACGTTACTAAGAGAACGCCACCGTTTACATTAGGGCGGTTCATTTTTCGAGCCGCCCACAGTAGTGAGATGAACCGCCCCTACATGCGACACCATACGAGCCGCCCCTATAGTGACCACGTTAGGGGGCGGTTGGTGTTACTGAACCGCCCTACTATTATTAGGTGCGGTTCAATCACCAGCCGCCCCTAATGCGGTCCACAGTAGGGGCGGCTCTATATTGAGCGCCCTTCCCTACAGTGGGATGCCGAATTTTGAAACGAGACACTAAAAATTAAAAATTAAAATCGACCTCGGATGGAAAAACTTCCTACATATGAAATGTAGATCTTGAAAAGTTATCAAATTTTGTAGTTGACAACTTTTTACTTTGAAATCATCTAGTCATGCAAAAGTAGTGTTCAAATGTCTCAAATTTGAAATTCAAATTTCTCAAATTTGAAATTCAAATTTCTCAAATTTGAAATTCAAATTTCGTAAAATCGACTTCGATGAAAAAAACTTCCTACATATGAAATGTAGATCTCGAAAAGTTATGAAACTTTGTAGTTGACCACTTTTACTTTGAAATCATCTAGTCATGCAAAAGTCGTGTTCAAATGTCTCAAATTTGAAATTCAAATTTAAATAAACGACCTTGGATGAAAAAACTTCCTACATATGAAATGTAGATCTCAAAAAGTTATGAAACTTTATAGTTGACCACTTTTTACTTTGAATCCATTTAGGTCCTCAAATAGTCAATTTACACTCGGATTTGTATAATATATGGTGATCCCGAATGGAATATAGACACAAAGACATGTGTAGCGCAGTGGTGGGGACTCTTAGCGCTGAAGAGAGGTCTTGGGTTCAAAACCCATAATTGCAACAATTGCGAAACAATTGCGAAAAAAACTCTGAAAAAAAGATGTAGAGATGTAGACATGGGACGATGTGTGGCTGACGGTCGGGGCCTCCCTAATTAAATAAAAATGTTTTAGTATTTTTTTTTTTTTTTTGAAAAACGCGATTTCCTGAAATTCACTGTAGGGGCTCCTCGCACAAAGTAGGGGCGGCTGGGGGCGGTTAGTATCACGAGCCGCCCCTACTGTGATTCCACTGTAGGAACGGGAAGTTAGGGGCGGCTGGCAAAACCGCCCCTATAGAGCATCACCAGCCGCCCCTAAAGAAGCCTTGTGTAGTAGTGAAAGACAGTATCTTATTTTGAAGTCCCAAATTTAGCATCGTTTATGTTAATAAATAAATTGTATAGCAGCATTTGATGTTCTTCCTTTGCTTACAAAGGACACGCACAACCTGTGTGAAGCCTAATCAACTATCTCAGGAACCCAATGTGTAAGCCACAAGCGTGTGATCTAAATACGTGATCATCATTACAACAAACAGCCATAGTGAACTGCCTGGGACTGATTTTGCATCCATTGATGCAGCAGAATTCATCAACAAGCAAATCAGTCACAGGACACAACCTTGTGCAACTATATGTAATTCGGCCACCTGACATGGAACAATTTGCCGGTACCTTACATGGAAAAGTATGGATTGGTTCATCAACAAGCATGATGAACGTCCTGATGCATCTCAATCATAGACATAGCTGGTGCCTGACATGGAACAATTGCTCCTTCTAATGCTGGAATCTCACTACGAGGAACACTGCCTGGTGCATGCTGGTGCGTTGCATCCGCAGTATATAAATGGAAAATATGCATACTCTCTCTCTCTCACTCTATCCCCTGCTTTCACTGTCTTACATAGTGTTAAATTAAGACAAGTAAATGTTCTGGCAATATTGAAAAAAGTTAGCAAACAATTATTAATTACATACTAGAGCTGAATTCATTTTGTCATGTAATATAGCCTTATATGGTCATAAATATCACAACATATAATTTCAATTTTTAATAAGTGGACAAGTAACACTAATACATTAATGGTTTCCTCATTTTACAAAAAACCTCACCATGTTTGATCCATTCAAGTGTAATGTACCAGAACTTTAAGCTACATTGGAATGAATCAAATCAAAGATTTTTTTTTGAGCATCTTTTTCTTAGGGAGTGAAAAACACATTATAAAAGCAAACAAAATCAGAGAATTTTTCTTGCTACAATAGATGTAACAACCAAAGTAACGAACACATATTAAACAAGTCCTTATTTATATAAAATATGAAAAATGTTCAGGGATACATTAATTCCTAGCTTTGTCATGCATGTTGATGCATGCATGCCGTGAGGATCGTTTTTCTTAGGCAGTGAAAATACATTATAACTCATCTTTTTTTCAATGTAAACGTTGTGTAGAAGTGGTATCATTGTTACTATCCAAACATTGGAACTATATTCCTTAGTTATCAAAGTAATTTCGATGAATCACCCAGAATTTGTTTGGAGTTAATTAGCTTACAATGTATTTGAATATATGCAATAAAATCAAACATTACTGCTAAAAATCTACTTCCTATTTAACTATTTAAGCTCAGTGTTATCAACCCATCCCTATATCCTGCTTTCCCATGCCATACAGGATTGCGCGTTAGTTAGGTAGCATGTTTTTTCCTTCCATTTTGCTATCATGCGCGCAAGGATCGACCTGTGATTGCTGCACGCATATTTCAGGCCATGGCCGCAGGAAAGCTTGCCCACGAAAGCAGAGGCATGGAGATGGACACGCTAGAAACCCGCGATGTGCTAATCACGGTCTGGTGATCTCTGCTGTTCAATAAAAGGGAACCATAGAAAAACCGAAAAAGCTGATGTTGGGTGATTGCTCAACACAACATGTTATTGATGATGATATGGTTTACAAAGTGGCCATTCAACATGGCGATTACAAAGGAGGTCGGGGGTATTTATAGGCCCCCGACTTCGTAGTTGTACAAAAATGTTAAGAACTCAAATGAACTTCTACGATGTGACTATTCCAGCGAAGATGTTTCTCTTGTCTTCGCGACGCCACATACATGGTCTTCATCTCCACAAGGCCCTTCATTCTTTCGGAGATGACTCACAACTTCGCAGCGAAGCTGATCGACCACCTTCGCTTGGAATCTTTGGATCTGATTTTCTTAACTCCATTTTACTTTGTCGGATCGCGAAGCCATTTCTTCTCGCGAAGTCACCTTCGGTCTTCACACTCGTTCTTTTCTTTGCTAATAGTTCATGCACCCTGAAAAATATCAAAGTCTGGGGCGAAAAGTTTTAAAATTAGAAATCAAAGTTAGATCCCAACAAAGACCCCCTCGTGGGCTTAACCGGATTTTTCTCTCTTTGCCGATAATATATATATTTTTTAACGGCTAGTTTGACCGCTTTGACCGAAGGGGTCTATAAATAGCGAAGCACCCCCGGTGTTTTCTTCATCTTTTTCGAAGAGGGGCCACCTTTTGAAAAAATTTTCCGCGACGCGAAGTCAAAATTTCTTTGCAAAGTTTTGAGTATCTTTGCGAGAAGCTATAATTCTTCTCGAAGCCGGGCCTCCTAGTTCTTCATTTTTTCTAGGCATGTTCTTGCTTCCGAAGTATATCTCGTTCTTGATTCTTATGATTATAAGTATTATTTTTCCCTTCTTTTTAGAATGGCTCTCGTCGAAGATGTTCCCACCCATTCTCAAGGTCGATCGTTGAAGAGGTTAATTCGCAACAAGATAATTCAGATGAAGGTTTTTCGGATGTTTTACGCCGAGTCCGAGTTGTTACGGCACGACATGAATCTCACTAACATTTGGTCGTAGTGGCAAAATGACCGAGGAGGATTTCAAACAAATGGTTAAGGATGGAATCCTCGAGAGAAGGACACGATATAGGCCAGCGGAGTCGGATGAGAAGGTTCCCAAACCTAAACTTGATGAGTGCATAGTTTTTAAAGATCATTTTACTGCGGGTCTTCGCATGCCCCCTCGAGAATTTTCCTGAAGAAGTTTTCAAGAAATTCAACATTGAGATGCATCACTTGACTCCTAATGCAATAGTCAAGTTGTACACACGTTTTCTTGTGGGCTGTTGTCTTGAGTCAAAATGTGAAGCCGGATATTGATGCTTTTGTTCCTTGTACGAGCTTCATACTCAATTTAAGTCAAAAAAATTGAAAATTGAGCAGTGTGAAAGCTGTACTTTGGATATTGCGATTTTAAAGGCGCTTTCGAGGTCAAAAGCAGATTTCACCTGCTATGAAAAACAAATGGGCGACGGGTGGACTAACTACTGGTTTTACCACAAGGTTCCTA
Organism: Hyparrhenia diplandra; assembly: GCA_015847255.1. NCBI lineage: Eukaryota > Viridiplantae > Streptophyta > Magnoliopsida > Poales > Poaceae > Hyparrhenia > Hyparrhenia diplandra. The sequence continues at coordinate 155,255 of JADLZK010010999.1, read as the reverse complement.
TGATTGAAGAAAATCGTGGAAAAAAGGGCATTGTTAAGATCTACCCTTTAGCTTCGCGGCTACATAGGGAGCGTTTTGAGTGTAAGCCCGAGCCTTCCAAGTCTAAGTCTTGTTCTCGAGTGCCTAAAAGCTTTCAAGAGGGTTATTTCTCGAATCTACTCGAGACCTTGTCGAGGAATTTCTTGCGGTGGTGTTTGGCCACTAAGGCTTGGATGGGACTTTCTTCGATACCACACAAAGAAGATTAGGGAGAGGGATTACATTTTTCCTGACAGGGATACCGTGATGCCTTCACGGTTTAAAAATGAGGAGGATTTTGTTGCTGATGTGGAGAGCAGGGCTGTGGATTTGCTTGGGAAGTATCTTCATATCTTGACAAAAGGATGGATGAGATCATTGGTACTGATTATGTTAGGCTAAATCGTATTTTTGATTTGGCTAACATAACTTATAAGGTTCGACCACCCCCTGCCTATGCTCGCAAGAAAGATAAGAAAGATAAGGCCGATGGTGACAAAGATTTGAAAAGAAAAAGAAATGACACCGCGAAATCGTCCTCTTCGGCGAAGACACCTTCTAAGGCTGCCGCTCCGAAGCCTCAAAAGAAGAAGGCCAAGAAGGTGGTGCCTTCTTTACTTGAAAATTTAGATTTGACTGATAGTGAGGTTGACGCCTCGTAATTGGAGGCTCCGCTCTTTGGTTCTTAAACCGAGGATTTAGAGGTTAGAAAAATTTGCAAGGCTTTTGCTCCTACCGGTCCTCGACTCAGTTTGCTTACTCCTCTTTGAATATTTACAAAATTTTGGGTCTTCGCAGAAACCGGGGACTTCGGTGGTGTTGGTGAGGATGCTTGATGTGCATATGACGTAGACTTCCCCACTGGTACGCATCTCCTTCCTCTCCTAAACTTAGGGATCCGACTCCTGATTTTTCAAATGAAGTTGACTTCAACTTTGTCGATGATCATGATTATCCTGAATTAGCTAGGTTAGCTAAAAACATTCATATGAGTCACTTGTCGGTGCACCGAGAGAATCCTTCCTCACTTCCCTCGATACAGAGGTGATTGAGAAGAATAAGAAGGTTGATGTTTGCAGCGAGACACCTGACGAAGCTGTTTAACCTGGGAAGGTTTACGGATAACCGCTCAAAAAAGCCAAGCGGGTGCAAGGCGAAGGCTTTTTAGGTACGTGGTTTTGCGCCTTATTATTATTATTTACTAGATACCTTGTCTTGTTTTTCTTACTTGTCTTTCTTTTTATTTTTATAGAGAAATCTTTGAGAGAGAGGGCTGAGAAAGCTGTTGAAGTTGTGAAGGAAAAACTTAAGAAGAAAGGAACCGGGATTTTGCTCATTTTTGTGTTGATGATTTTGATGACGTAGTTGATGATCAAGCCGGCGGCGGACCAAATAAGCCGCCCGACGGAATCTCCGTTGATGTCGAGGCTCAACGAAAAATTCCTTGTCCTTTAAAAAGAGGGTGAAAAGATTTGTAAGTTTCTTTGTTTTTTATCTTTTGCTTTGTTACTTTTGTTTTGAGATATAAACCTTCTAATTTTTCTTTCTTTTGTGTGTTTTAGCTCAATTTTTTCCCGATGCTTCAACTTCATCTAAAGAGAAGGTTTTTTGTTGTTGGCTCTATGAAGGGTGTCATCGAAGATCATCCAACTCCGCAGTGGCTATTGAAGGCCAAGAACTTTCTTCCGAGGCTATTTCAAAGTCTCTTGAGAATACTTTGAAATTCTGCTTTGATAGTGGAGTTAACTTGGATTCTTACAAATTTGTTGGAGTTGGGATAGATAAGCTTCGTACTTCCCAAGAAGCGGAGAAAAGCAATTGGCTAAGTGCATTGATGATGCATTCTCAGCCTCGACGCCGAAGGTGAACTGGCGAAGATGAATCCCTTGGAACTTGCTGATGCTTTGGTATCAACTTGATGTACAAGGTACATTTTTAACTTTATCTTGCGGTTATTCTTTGTAATTTTTGCTTGGATTAATCTCTTATTCTGTTTTATAGGGTGCACTTGTACAAAGGGGTCTCCGGAAATCTCTTGAAGATAGTCGATTTGCTTTCTATTCGAGAGAAGTCTTTGTTAAAGGAGATTGAAGATTTAAAGTCTCAACTTGCTTCCAAGGAGGTAGATAGAGGCCAAGCTGTGGATGAATGGCGAAAAATTGATCGATTGTATCACAAGGCTTCGGATACTATTAAGGAGAAGGATAAACAGACTTGAAACTGCAAAGGCAACTATTGCTACTCTTACAAAAGAGAAGGAATATTTGGAGAAGAAGAAATCTGAGATGGATGAATTTTTCCTTAGGAAATTCAACAGGATGTGGGATCTCTGCAAAGTTGCTTATGAAAAGTGGGGTGCCGTTTCGAAGACCCTGGCTTTGGGACCTTGGGGAATATGACCCCTTCTTCAGGTGGCTTTGCGAGACAATATGAAGATCTTAATGTTGTTGTTCAAGCGTACCGATACAAGTGTTATGTACTCCACTAGGGCTCTTTTGCATCTCATGAAAGAGGCTAATGATCCATTGTATGATGCTTTTGCTTGACCCCACATTCAAATTTCCCCGGTGATGTCATTGTCAGTTTCTCCTCGCACTCACCTTTCTTTGTAAGAAGTTTTTCAATGAATATTGGTGCCAATGCGGTCATGAGCATTGTCTTGAGAAAGTTAAAGAAAAGCTGAAGAAGGTATTTTTTTGCCACTTTTCGTCATGCTTTTGACATGGTTATTATTTGTTTTGTGTGCTAACTTTTGGTTTTAATCAGCTTGAATTCGATATTTCACAGGAAGAAGAGGCTCTTAGGAAGCAAAGAATGGAAGAGGAAAGGAGGATTCTTGAGGAGGAAGAGAAGAATCGCGATGATGTTAGTGGTCGAAGGGCTTGAGTGAATTGATTAGTTTTATTTTGTCTGCTTTTTGTGAGGAGGGAGAAAAAACATGGTGACAAGGAGTGTTGTAAAATTTGTTAAGTTAACGACTTTTGTATGATCTGTGTTTTTTATTATTTAGCGAAGTTATTATTTTTGCGAAGTTATATTTTGTTCTCGACTCTTATGGCGAGTTTTGACTTTGGAAAATCTTTAGCGCGGTTTCTCACGCGAAGCCTGCGCAAGATATTGCTGTCGCGATGCCTCTCATGATTGCGAAGGGTGATTTTGTTTTTGAAGCTTCGGAGTTTTTTGAGGCTTCTCGTAGTGCTAACGTTGATGAGTTTGTGGATGAACGTCTTGGGAAGTCCCAAGCCAAGGATTCTTATAGGATGCCTAGGGTTGTTGATTTTCGAGTAATATTGGATGGTAAAAATTCGTGTTATTTGGGTTCTTTCTTTTTGATCTATTTTTGCTCTTTCTTGATGTATTTAAGGTTTTTTGTTTCAGTCTTCTTGCTCAAGTGCATCACCGAGTTTTATCTTTGGGGATAGTTTGCAAGATATCTTGCGGATAAAATAATCAACGGTTGTCGAAGATATTCGAGCGGCGCAAAGAACTAGTGTTGCTTCAAGAATTTTGAGTGTTTTGAGCTTTAAATGTGTTGTATGTAAAGTTGAATAATTGCCTTGCACGCGATGTTGTACCTTTATATATGTTTTGTGTAATAAAACATTTTTTGTTAATTCAGAAATCGCTATTCTCCCTTTCTTGCGGGAAGTGAGAGCATAGACTTTTGTTCTAAGTCAATATTCCTCCTTAGAGACTTTTTAAAACGTCGTCCCCTTCCTTTTTTGCAAATTAGGAGCGGAGACTTTGATTTGAAATCAAAATTTCTCCTTAGAGAATTTTGAAAACGTCGTCCCCTTCTTTTTTTTTTGCGAAGTAGGAGCGGAGACTTTGTTTTGAAATCAAAATTTCTCCTTAGAGAAATTTGAGAACATCGTCCCCTTCTTTTTTGCGAAGTGGGAGCGAAGACTTCGTTTTGAAGCCAAAATTCTCCTTAGAGAAATTTGAAAATGTCGTCCCCTTCTTTTTTTGCGAAGTGGGAGCGAAGAATTCGTTTTGAAGCCAAAATTCTCCTTAGAGAAATTTGAAAACGTCGCCCCTTCTTTTTGCGAAGTGGGAGCGAAGACTTCGTTTTGAAGCCAAAATTCTCCTTAGAGAAATTTGAAAAAACGCCGTCCCCTTCTTTTTTTGCGAAGTGGGGCGAAGACTTCGTTTGAAGCCAAAATTCTCCTTAGAGAAATTTGAAAACGTCGTCCCCTTCTTTTTTTTCTAAGTGGGAGCGAAGACTTTGTTTTGAAGCCAAAATTCTCCTTAGAGAAATTTCTCGGAGGTAATAATTTTAGTTTTGTACTTAAATTATACCTACTTGTTAATTGTTTACGTGAAAACTTTTTAGCCGATGTTAAAGCGTTTTGCTTTTCGGCCAGAACAAAATAAAAAGAAAAAAGTAAAGAATGCACGGGTTTTGGGGAAACTACTTTCTCATTTATATTTGATATGAGAATTTACAATAGAGTCTCGCCTCGTTAAAAACCACTCACCTCGCGAAGGGCTTCCCCGAGTGGAAAAAAGAGTGCAGCTCTTGATTGAAATGATAAAATGCTTCTAAGAAATTGAATCTAACTTGCTTATTTACAAAACTTGAAAAAGCAAAATTCTAGGGATAGTACTTGCGAAGATCGTTGATGTTCCAAGTATGGATCAATTCTTCTCCCTTGAGATTCTCTAAGTGATAGGATCCTTGCCTGTTTGATTTTTTGTTATGATGAAAGGTCCCTCCCACTTTTTGTTGGAACTTTCCCACGGTGTCTTCGTTTCTTTTTCCTCTTGAGTACGAAGTCTCCCCGGCTGCAATTCTCTTTCTACTACTTTCTTGTTGTACCATTTGCTTGTTTCTTCTTGGTATTTCCTGAGATTCATCACAGCTTGGTTTCTTTCTTCTTCGAGCAAATCTTTGTTTGTTTTCTTCGATCTTCTTCGTTTGTGTAACACCCTAAATTTTACACTTTTTGAGAATATAGAAGAAAATGATTTATTTTTAAATTTTTTTGTGCTCATGAAAATATAGGAAAATAAAAAATTTTCATGCAATTAAAATAAATCATAAGATAGAAACATGTTTGAGCATACATGCCCTTGCATTTTATTTATTTTGTTTGAGTGGTTTTGATCAAACTAAAAAGGGTTCAAATTTGTATTTAAAAAGGATTTCAAATTGGCTTTTGCTTGAAATAAAAAGGGTTTCAAATTTCTATTTGAAAAGGGGCATTTGAAAAGCTATTTGAAATAAAAGAAAAGGACTTCTTTTTCCCTCCCTCTTTCTTTTTCTTTCTGGCCCGCGTGGCTTTGCTCAGTTGCCTAGGCCGAGGGGCCAATTTCCTTTGCCTTGGCTCGTTCTTCTCTTCACGTTGGGCCGCCAGCACTTTTGCCCAGCTCGGTCCAACTCCAACTCGAGTGCAGCAACTGCAGCGCTGCATCTTCTCCTCGCGTTGGGCTGCTAGCAGCTGGCCCAACTCAGCCTCAGGATGTGCACATCACGCGCAGTGCCCTGGCCTCGCGAACGCCGTCGTCGTTTCTCGTTCGAAACCGCGCTGAAGCCGGCCGCCGCTAATGCCGCTCCCTTTCCAAAATCACGTCGCTGCTTTCCTTCTAATCGCAACGCGTCAGCCTTCATAAACCAGGCCGCGGCCCTGTGTCGTCTCTTTTCCACGCTCGCATTCATCCTGTCTCACCAGCAGCAGCCGCCGTAACCCTGGGCAGAGTCGCCGCCTTGCTCGTCCGCGACTTCGTCGTTTCCGTCGCATCTTCATCGTCGTAAGACTCGTGCCGAGCGTCGCGTTGCCCTTGCGAACTCGCCGCTGTTTTCTTTCCATCGTTTCGTGCGTTTTATCGCTCACAGCACGTCGCCGAACATTGCAGGTCGGAGCAGTCCGCCACTCCCGTCCGTTCGTCGTCTTCAGACCATCTCGCCCGACGATTTCGTCCGTGGTGAGATCCCCTTGTTCCCCTCTCTCGATTGGTCCCGGTTCCGTATGAAATGATGGCCGTAACCGCCGGGTATGGTTCCGCCGGCGAGGTGCTGTCGCCGCCGGCAATGGCGCCGCCGTGGCCTGCTTCTTCCCGACGGAGCGCCGCCCCCTTGAACCCCCATCTGATCTCGACCGTCAGATCTCGATCCGGCGGTCTAAAATGCAAGATACCCCTTCGCCAGGAGATTTTGTTAAAGAGTCCCTGAGATCTATAGTTATTTACGTATAGGTCCTCAGATCCGATTTATAAAGGAATTTTATTTGTTTTAAATCCCGAAATCAGTTCCGTCTATTTACAGTTTTGCCATTACACTCAAATGTCCATAACTTTGTCGTTTTAAATCCGATTAGCCCCGTTCAACTTGCGTTGGGTTCGTAATCTTGTCGTCTACATGTTTATGAAACTGTTAATCAACTTTTCAAACTTTCAAATTTCGAGTTTGTATTTACTTTATTAATAATAATCTTGTTTAATGCGTAACTTCATCGTTTTAGCTCCGATTTCGGTGAAATTCGCGTCTATGTGATCGTAGTGATACATACTTTTGTTTTATAACCTTTTAAATTTATTTACTTGCTGTTGGTGTACTGTTCTCATAGTATCTCTTTTGTTTGCATTGTGTATGAATGCATGGATGCTTGTATCTTTGCCTGTGGCGATGTCCGGTCGGTGAGTTTTACGTTGGTGGTCTAGAAGAAGAAGTTGGCGATCTAGTAGGCGGTGAGCAGTTAAAACGAAGATCAGGAATTCTTTGAAGACCAAGATCCTCGAAGTTCTTTGAAGAATTGATTAAGAAGGAATCTGAGTTTAAGGCAAGTATAGCTTGGGCTTTACCTTGTTGACCTATTCACCTTTAACCATTATTTCATGTGCATGAGTTTAATTAATTTGCTCTAAGGATTGTCCTAGTTTTGTTATTTGTTCCTTATTACCATGGGATATATGCATTGGGTAGTTTTGCTAGCGCTCAACATAAAGATAAATGAACCCAATGATGATTAGTTATTTATGAGATGTTGGTGATGGTGAACATGATAATGAAACAACAGGCGAGAGAGCTCTTTTGATGCTCTTGGCCCTCCATAAGGACCGATCCGTTGGCAAAAAGCCGGGAAAACCGTCTGTTGGGGAGGGTCATGTGGCTCGACTGTAGTTGATTAGAAAGCTCGTGTCTAGCTTGTTGGGGGTTACCCTTGTGGCGCAAAAAAGGGGTTGTCGGTTGGGTATAGTGCGGTCCCTCGTCCCCTTGAGTATAGGTTTGCGTGTCATTGTGCCATCGGGAAGGTTGGTCCTATATCTGTCGGCTTCAAAACCTATAGCGGCTCCTGACCTGTTAGATAATCTTTTCGAAAGGCTATGTATGATTTTCGTTGTTTAGGCCTAATTAACCTACTCAATTGAAAGTCATAACTCACGGTGAAAGTGTACACCTCTGCGTGAGAGTAAAATCAAGTATAACGGTACCGTGCTCACGGTTATGAGCGGCCCGAAAACTTGACGGAATAAGTAACATGATAATGGTGAATTAATGGTGACAATGATGTTGAGATGTGAATGGTGAGACTTGAACTATGGTGATCTTAATTAATTTGTTGGGGAATAATTGGTGCCTAAGCGAGAACTTAGAATTATTAGAATGAATAAAACTTTGACTTACTAAAAGCTCACCGCGAAGATAACGATTGTCGACCTTTTGAGCTTCATCCACCCATGTTATATTTGCTGAGTTCGACATGGACTCACCCTTGCAATATCCCACCCAAACCAGGGGAGATTGCCAGATTGCTAAAGATTGAAGGAATCGGGCTTGTGCTCAACCGGTCGGTCGTCCCCCTGTGGAGTGGAGGCTTCATCCGAGGATCGAGTGTCTTTCCGTTATTCGTGCTTTGAGGTTGTCTTCTTTTATTTTATGTTCGTTATATATTAAGCATTATGTTTTGATATTTCCTTTAATTGTAACTATATGTGAGATTTGACTTCACGGGCTCACATATGGTGTGTATCTGTTTTGTTCTTAAAACCAGGTATGACAGCTTGAGACTTCGACATTTGTTCTTGGACCTTCAAATTGTATTTCTTCTAGGGTCATTGCTTCATCACCATATAGTAACTTGAAGGGTGTAAACTTCGTTGATCTTGTTGTGGTTGTATTGTGACTCCAAACAATCCTTGGTAATTCTTCAACCCATTTTCCTTTTGGGTGTCCTACTAGATTTTTGAGATTCCCACACATATAATGCCATTTGCTCTTTCAACAGCTCCATTGGATTGAGGATACTTGACTGATGCGAAGCAAAGTTGGATTCCCATACTTTCGCAATAGCTTCTGAAATCTTCGCTATCGAATTGAGTTCCATTATCCAGAGTTATGTGCCTTGGGACTCCGAATCTACAAATTATATTTTGCCAAAGGAACTTCTTCATTGTTGTGGATGACATGTTTGTGATTGGCTTTGCTTCTATCCATTTTGTGAAATACTCGGACAACCGCATATTGATGATTGCCTTAAGCTGGTGGAAGCTTTCCAATTATGTCTATTCCCCATCTTGCAAGTGGCCAAGTAGGTTCAATGTCTTTGAATTGGATTGGCTTGGGGCATTTGACTTGTTTGCTGAGATTTGGCAATTGTGACAAGTTTTGACTATTTCCTTGCTATCTTTCTAAGTCAAGTTGGCCAATAGAATCCTTGTCTAAATGCCTTTCGCTATGGCTCTTGGGCCACATGATTTCCACATGTTCCACTATGTATTTCTTGCAGCAATTCTTTTGCCTTCTTAAACTTGAAATGCATTTGAGTAGTGGTTCACAAATGCCGTGCTTGAAAAGTTGATTGCCGATGAGCTTATAATTTCTTGTTTTGTGCTTCATTCTTATTTCTTCGACCGCTCTCTCGGGTTCGTAGAACCCTCTTAGAAATGCTATTATTTCGATCTCCAATCTTAAGCTCTCAATGATGTGGATGTACTTTGGCTCTTCAATTTTTGCCTTTATCGAGGATTCTGATAATACTTGATAAAACACATCCGGTGGCAATTTTACTTTTTGAGTTGCCGCCTTCGCGATTTCATCCGCTTCTTCGTTGTTTGTTCTTGAAATGCTTCGCACCGTGAATCCTTCTCAAGTGTTTTTCTTGATCCCTCACACTTTGCAAGTACTTTGCCAATTCTTGATCTTTTGCCTTGTAATTTTTCTCAACATGGCCTGCTACGACTTGAGAATCTGTTTTTATCAAGATTTTCTGTATGCCCATTGCTCTTGCCTTGCGAAGCCCCAAAGAATCTTGCTTCATACTTTCTGCGATGTTGTTGGTGCATCGAAATTCAAGTCTTGCTACATATTTCATTTTGACACCGGATGGCGAAGTGATTATTGCTACTACGCCCACCGCGGAGCCCCATGCTCCATCGCAATTCATTGTCCATTCTTGACAGACAAAGTCCACTCTTGATGATCTTTTTGATCTTAGCAACTTGTTGCTTGGTGCCAATCTGAGATGAAATCTGCCAATACTTGTGATTTTATTGCTTGTTCTTTTCTCAAATTCAATGAAGTATTGTGAAATTTCGACCCACTTGCCAAGTCTTCCCGAGGATTTGCAGCTTTGCAAGACATTCTTGAGGGGTTGGTTTGTTGGGATTCTTACTTTGTGTGCCAAGAAATAATGTTTCAATTTTCTTGTTGCCATGAGTACCGCATATGATATCTTCTCAATTTCTGAGTAAAATATTTTTGAACCGAGAGGGCTTCGGAGACAAAGTATATTGGTTCGTGTTTCTTCAGCGTGGTCTTTCTCTCTTTCTTGCACTAGTACTTTGCACTTATCGCTTTCTCTCGATGTCGAGATATATAAAAGTAGTTCTTGATCGACATTTGGTGTTGTTAATGTTAAAGGACTTGAAAGGTACTTCTTTATTTCTTCTCGAAGCTTTTTGTTGTTCTTCTCCTCATGTAAAGTTTGTCTTAAGCCCCTTTGAGTGCTTGAAAAATTGGGAAGCTTTTTTCTACTGACTTTGATATGAATCGGTTGAGCGAAGCCAATCTTCTGTCAACTTTTGGATGTCCTTGATATTCTTTGGAACTTCGTTTGCATGATTGCTTTTATTTTTTCTGGATTTGGGTCGATGCCTTTTCTTTGAAACTATGCATCCGAGGATCTTGCCTTTACGCACTCCGAAGGTGCACTTTTCTTCTCGATTGAATTTGAGGTTTGACTTTCTCAAGTTCTCAAATGTTTGCTTCAAATCTTTCAAACGGTCTTCGCGTTTCTTACTTTTCACTATTATGTCATCAACATTTGCGAGCAAATTGTCTCCGATTTGGTCTTTAAGTGCTACCGGTCATTCTCGATGCGGCTTGAACCAAAGATTACGAAGCCCCTCGCCATTCTTTGGAAACAAATAAGTCCCAAATGGTGTTATGAAACTTGTCTTTTCTTCATCTTCTTTCTTCATGTAAATTTGATGATATCCCGAGAAGCAATCGAGGAAGCTTAGCATTTCACTTTCGCAACTTGGTCGACTAATGTGTCGATTCTTGGTAAAGGGAAGTTGTCCTTAAGGCAAGCCTTGTTGAGATCTGTGAAAATCTATGCACATTCTCCATTTTCCATTGCTTTTCTTTACCATTACGATGTTTGCTAGCCAAGTTGTAAATTGGACTTCCCTTATAACTTTTGCATCTAGCGGTCTTTTTGAACTTCGATCTTCGCGGCCATTGTTCTATCTTCGGAGATCTTTCGTAATTTTTGTTTCTTTTGGCTTGATATTTGGGTCTATGTTCAGGCGGTGTTCAATGATGTCTCTGCTGACCCCTTCTAGGTCTTTTGCTGACCATGCAAAGACGTCTTGATTGCTTCTTAGGAAACTTATAAGTTGTTCTTCTTCTTCTTTTGCTAGATTGGCGCCTATGATGACTTTCTTGTGCATTTACCATCGGATCTAGCAAGACTTCCTTAGTTTCTCGCTTTTTGACATGTCTTCGCTTTCTTTTTGTGACTTCGCATTTTCTGTTTCATCTTCGTCTTCGATTTCTTCAATGGCCAAAACATTCCTTTGGGCTGGAGTTGAATCTTTTCAATATTTCTTGCTTCGTTTGATTTCCATGAATTGATATTGGCCCATTGATTGCTGGAATTTTCATGCATAGGTAAGAGTAGTTGATCACGGCTTCGAAGATATTTAGACTTCCTCTTCCAAAGATTGCATTGTACTGGCTATGCATTTCAACAACATCAAATGCCACTTGTTCTGTTCTTGCATTGTTTTGTGTCCTGAATGATACTGGTAGTACAATTCTCCCAATTGAATTTATCCTTTTGCCACCAAAGCCAACTAATGGATATTCTCGCTCTTCCCAAGTTTTGCCTTTTTGATTCCCATTGCATCTAATGTTGATGCGAAGAGTATATCATCGGAGCTTCCTCCATCTACTAGGATTTTGGTGACATCCCATCCATCAATATTTGCTTCTATGACCATGGCATCTATGTGTGGGTAATCTTTAAGCTTCATGTCTTGTTCTGTGAAAATGATTGGTTGATGTGACCATCTTGTCTTCTTATAAGGTCCTTCCATTGTTATTGCATTGACTCTTCGAAGTAGTTTCTTCTTTCGTTATTTGTTGTATGTTCTATGCCGTTACCTCCGTAAATTGTCATTATTACGCCTCTGCTTGCTTGTTGAAACAAATTGGTGAGCCATTGTTTTGCATACTTTGAGTGTTATTTGCCACCTAAGCTTCGGGTTGTAAAGTTTGTGCCTGTCCCCATTGTGGCGGAGCTATTGCGATGGTTGACAATTGTATATTGAGGTGGTCCTGGTAACACTTGCGATGATAGTTTGGATCGAAGTATGCCTGATTATGCGAAGTGCTTGCTTGAGACAAAAAGTTTATTGATCTTTGATTTTCTCGCTGATTTGCTCTCTTGTTGCAGTTGTTCTATGCTTTTCTTTACCATTGGGCACATCTTCGATGTGTGACCAGCCCCTTTGCCATGAATGATGCAATACATTTTTTTAGGTTTTAAAATTCTTCTTTCCCCAAATCTTTGATTGAATCCTCCTCTTTGGTCGTTATTGAAGTTTCGTTGTTGTATCTGGGCTTCGCCGATTATTTTGTGCCTGAATGTTGTCTTCGCTATGCTCGTTGTTGATTTGGTTTACGCAAAAGTGGTGGTTGATACTGATGGTAATATGGTCTTTGCTCAAAATTTTGTGGCTTGAATTGATTGTTTGTCTTCGCTTGATTTCTCTGTGCATTCTCTTCTTCAGTCTTTTTCCTGAAATCATCGTCTGATCTTGCATATTTTTGGATTTCTTCATATAACTGAGCAACGGTTGTTGGTCTTTCCCTCTTTAGATGCGAAGACAATTGTCCACTCACGAGGCCTCGACAAAGAAATGATGACGACTTCGTCTGATACTTCGGAATTTTGGTCTTCATTTGGATAAATCTTTTGTAGTATTGGATTATTGGCTCCTATGGATATTGCTTGATATCAAACGGATCATCGCTTGTTAATCCCGTGTGTTGGAACCCTTGGAAATCAACGGTAGAGTTGTTCGAAGTTGTTCCCAACTTTTGAGGGATCTTGGCTTGAGCGAAGCATACCACTTTTGAGCTGGTCCTTTCATCGCCATGATGAGTGCCTTCGCTAGTGTTTTATCATCTCCCCCACCTGATTCAACAGCTGCTTCAAAACTCATCAAGAATTGTCTTGGATCTGTCAAGCCTTCATAGGTTGGTATGACGTTGAATTTGAAGCCTTTTGGCCATTTTGCCATTTGTAAGTCCACTGATAATGGGGATTCGGGTTCCATTGTGACTATTGCCTTTTCATTGTTTTGATTTGTCTTGGCTTCGCTTGTTATAATGACTTCGCGATCTTGATCATTGAGTTCTTCACTTAGTCGTTTCAGCTCGCGCTTCAGCTTCCTCTATTCTTTGCTTCAATGTCTTCTCTTCGGGTTCCGGCTTTGCAAGCCTCTAGTTCTTTCTTCTTTTTGATCGGTTCTTCTTCTAGTTGTTGCAACTTTCTTGCCTCTTCGCTTTGATCTTAGTGGGGAATGACTTCTTTGGAGACGTTGTCTCCGCTTGTTCTTGGTACTTCATTCTCTGCTTTGTTGTTGTGTCCTCGGCAACGCTTGTCGACTTGTTCTTGGGAGGTCTTCCCATGATTTCTTGATGGTCGGGGATTGATCGTTGCTCACACAAACGGTGGGCGCCAAGATGTTGGGTGATTGCTCAACACAACATGTTATTGATGATGATATGATTTACAAAGTGGCCATTCAACATGGCGACATAAAGGAGGTCGGGGGTATTTATAGGCCCCCGACTTCGTAGTTGTACAAAAATGTTAAGAACTCTGGAATGAACTTCTACGATGTGACTATTCCAGCGAAGATGTTTCTCTTGTCTTCGCGACGCCACATACATGGTCTTCATCTCCACAAGGCCCTTCATTCTTTCGGAGATGACTCACAACTTCGCAGCGAAGCTGATACGACCACCTTCGCTTGGAATCTTTGGATCTGATTTTCTTAACTCCATTTTTACTGTCGGATCGCGAAGCCATTTCTTCGCGAAGTCACCTTCGGTCTTCACACTCTGTTCTTTTCTTGCTAATAGTTCATGCACCCTGAAAATATCAAAGTCTGGGGCGAAAGTTTTAAAATTAGAAATCAAAGTTAGATCCCAACAGCTGACCTTTTAAGCAACACCAAAACACTAAGTCCAAGTTATTGCGTGGAGTTCTTATGCCCGTTCTGTCTTGAAGTACACTGCCAGCGTTCCGACCATCCAGCATGATTGCGTTGAGAAAAATACAATCACCAGCATGATGAGTGACCGGATGTATCTCAATCCTAATCATTAATCAGAATGCATGGTTACTTTGAACAACAAAAGCTGCGTGATTGCGTGTGAACTCTTCACTAGTACTATATATAATTGAGAATTTAGAAATATGCTCTGATCTCCTTCCTCTCTCTCTGTATCCTTCTACAAACTCTATCAGCTCTTGTTAAGCATATATATAGCATGGACCCTTCAGCATCTTTACTTATATGCTAGTGGTGAAATAGTGTCGATGCAGGACCAATCAATTCTGTAGAAATATTGTAAAGGCATAATTATTGATTCACTCGGCTGCATATGTGTATCAAATCTGATCCAAGCATTGTTGTGCTACTTTACTGGACACCATTGGCCTTTTTAGCTTACGTTTAGGGCACATGGAAGGTGTTGATCTCTGTAGTCTTAGCTTTTAGAGACCATAACCATATATGCAGTTCTGGTTTAAGTAGATGTGCTTATGTCGATCCAATGAACGATATGCAAATTGAACTGTGCATAAATTTTTATCACTTAACTTCCTGTTCTCTTCCTGGCTACGACCATGTTTGAATCATGAGTTGTCAACTAGCACATAAGACAAGGCAAATTGCTAAACTTGCTCTAAGATACTTGCACAACACAATGGACCGTATTTCTGGAGATAATCTAACACTTACTAGCTGTGTTAGGTTTGGTCCTACATCGCTAATTGATGGTTGGGAGCACAACATATAAGGCGGGCAGTCCTCACCTATCAAGCTAGTTTTTGGGGTTGAGTTAGGCCTAAGGCTTGATATGTTGTGGGCTCCAGTGGACCTAGGCCTAAGGGGCTGTCGACCCATTGTACGCGTAGCGAGCTGGCAGGATTCTGCTGCACACTCTAACAAGTTGCAACCGTTCGTTTTGGACCATAGCATTGATACCCACTGGTTAACCATGATCTACTTGATCAACCGAATCATACATGTCCACTAAACAATCTTGCATCAGATTGTGGGGCGAAGAGTTTAACCGCTTTCTGATGGTCAATAACAAAGGGCAAGTTATGTATCAGACAACCTTGGCAGCCCTGTGCCTATGCGAAATCCATGTCACTTTATTATTTAATTGCTAAATTGATGGGAAAGTATGCCACCTCAAAACCTTGATTTACACAAGTGTTTGCTTTAGTCAGTTGTCTTGAGTGCTTATAATACTATCTTTGCACTACCTCCAAAACCGTGTGTCACAAGTAGTGAGGATCACAGGCAAATATCAATCTAGATGTATACTCATACATATTTTGTGGAAACATGTACGTTATTTATTAGTGAAATGGAATGTGGTTTCATGTAGTGAACTGATGGTTCATCATTACTACACACAAAGTGCATCTCTCGCTGTTCAATATGATTGTTATATGTGTGGGAAGCTTTTGCTTACTTATATATATGGATTTTTTAACTTCAAAATATAATTGGTGACATTAATATATATAACTGCTGAAGAAAAAGGTGTGGTAATAAAGAAAAAGAAGAGAAAATTAAAGCAATGGCTATAACTTGATTGAGACATCGTTCTGGGGCATACAGGCACTGAAACTATATATAGGTATACAACCTGGCAGGTGCAAGGAGGTAGCTGGTGTCCCGACCCCCCCGAACGATCAGAATAAAATGCAAGCAACAAAATGCTAGTGCTTCCCATTAATCTCTTATATATCATCATGATGCTTGCTGCTCATCAGGATTGGGAAGCACTGGGAAGTTTCGTAACTCACACTTCTGATTGCCGAGAAAGAAATAGATACATGTTGCCTTGTGCCCATCACCACCCGCTGCGTTATAGATCAGAGCATGAGCTTATTACGAGGCATCCTGCAGACTGCCAAGTTAATTGTCATGAGTGAGAGGTGGATAAAGAAACTGAAGCGCAGGAGGGCATGATTCAATGAGGCAAGATGGCTGTGAGAAAACATCTGCTGGCCCTGGTAGCAAGGGTTCAGTAGATACGGACTTGCGTGCTTTGTCATGTAGGAAACAACAGAATTCGTAACTACTTCCCTTCCTTCCTCGACACGCTCCAGTTCATCCTCTGCAGTCTCCATCTCCCTCCTTTCTGTACCAAGAAACATTAAAATTGCTATCTCTAATGAGTAATACGTGGATGGAAGTTCCAGCTCCATACATTTGGTCCCTCTTGACTTTTGGCAGAATTTTGCTTCACAAATGGATCTGTCGTTCTGATGCTGAAGCGAATGCCACCAAAATATATCGGATGGAAATGGCTGCATCCATCGATTCATTGAGGATGATGGACGAGATGGACCCAATTAGCATGGTTTCTCGAGATGATGAAGACCACACTCGATAATCTTAGTGGCCTCGAGTCAGGTTGTTTGTCGGTTGAGTATTGTTTCACAGTGAACTGATGATTTACATTTGGCTTGATAACCAGATAGGAACCTAGCATACAAAATCAAATATGACATACTATTATACAATTGTTTTAACTTTAATATGGGGAGTCGCTAAATTACTGATTCTTCAAAATAATCTCTTGGAATATCTGTGCATGTAGTTCACCGTTACAATCCAAAACGTTCATGCATGACACTCGCTGCTCAGTGTGTTTGCTGTACATGTGGGAAGCATTTGTTTACTTATATATGTATTTGACCTTAAAACATAACTGCTACTCTGTGGTGACCAAAAAGCTATGGCGATAAAAAAAAAAAGCTTTAAAAATTAAAGCAAGGACCACCATAGCTAATTAAAGCCAAGTGCGAACACATGGTTGATTATAACTATTTGTGTTTGGATTTTGTGATGAGTCATTGTCAACTCTCAACATTTTTATTCTATTTTCACTTTCTTTCTACCTCGGTTACCTTCACCCGGCACACGCGGTGTGTCGGAAGACGTTATTTCTGGCTTGTGTTGTGCAGGTGTTGAGCTCGAGACGATGGTCAACGGCGAGGTGAAGATCAAGGAGGACGTGCCGCGCCGATGGACCCGAGCGGTGAAGGGCGGACGGAGGCTTGGATCGAGGGACTGGAGCGCCGGGTGGCCAGCCGTGGTGGCTGACACCTGGGACATCGACAAGTGCAAGGACGCTGGGAGTGACCGTGTCGATCGGGTCAAGACGGCGAAGCGTGCAGCGGAGCGGGAGCTCGGATGACTTGGCGACTTCGGCGGTCAAGACGGCGATGACACGCGTGTCGAGGAGGTTTGGTGGTTTGTCCTCAAAACCATCCGCGCAGGTTTCGTGGTTTGGGCCTCAAAACCACGGGCGCGGGTTTGGCGGTTTGGGCCTCAAAACCATCGGCCGGTTTCATGGGTTTGGGCCTCAAAACCCAGGCGGATGTTTCCGGTGGACGGAAGGACGGCACGTGGCGGCATCTGGGAGATTGCGTGGAGCGATGCTACAGATGAGGAGGCGCGGTGGCCATCGGATCAAATTATCCGTAGTCGGACTAAATTAGCCTTAGGGTTAGCGGTTCGGCTCATATGTATCTAGGGGGTAGTTTGGGAAAGAGGATTTCAGACTATATAGCGAGGGGCAGCCCTCTCATCCTCTTTGCCTTTTTCATTTTCGTTTTTCCCCTTCTAGCTAGGGTTTCCTCCCTCTAGTGTTCTTAAAAGAGAGGCCTAAGAACTGAAAAAATTGGTGTATGTGTTTGTGGTGATTTTGAGTAGGAAGAGAGCGGCCCTAAGTCCACACATGCCCTTAGACATTTTTTAATCGGAGCTGTGATTTTGTTTTCACGTGATCAATCTTTTTCCTCCATTTTCTTCATGGCAAATTCGTCAATTCCGTGTTGTTTCAGTTCCTTCTTTTTCGGTTGATCTGTGCTATGATTTGAGTTGAGGATATCCCATATTTATCTTTTATCGATTTGATTCGAGCACTGAGAAATCGCCGATTTAGGTTTCTGGGCGACTTTGGGAGCTCTTACTCGTGATCTGAATGTCCCATGGATCGACCAAACTCTGGGCGTTGATTTCTTTAGGATCGCCCCCTTACTGCTCTAGGTTTATCTGGATTTAATTTCTTGGCAGTTGCATTTGGTTTGTGTCATAAAATCGAGTGCTTTTGGTTTGCGTTTTATCTGAACGTGCTCGGCTGTCGTGATCTGTCTCTCTGTTCGAAAGTAGCAGCAGGGGTGCTCGTCGTTTCAGGCTGGATCGGACTTGATCCCTCCACGAGCGGCACCTGTAGTCCCCTGTCTTGGTCGATCAGTAGTAAACCACGGCAGCAGTGCTTCTCGCACATCTCTGAAATGATTTTTCAGGTCACGTGTTGTTCTTTCAAGTAATAGTCCCTTGGATTGATTAAAATATTCATTTGTTTGGTTAATTCATTGACTAGCCGAATGGTCGTATCAAGGTACAAGTGGTTTTTATTGGTTGCTCTTTTGCCAAGGATCTTGACGCGTTTCTTGTGCTTGATTATTTTATTGCGTTCCTTTTCCTGTGAGTAAATTGGAATCCAGAGGAGCAGCCGAGTTGTTTTCACTACTGCATGATCCTATTTCTAATCCTCTGTTCCATCACAGCTTGTCAGTCGATGCCCGTCTAATTTTTCTCTGGACCATCCAGTTTTGACCAGTTCCTGTTTACTGTCGATCGATCAAAGAAGCAGAGCCATCATCGATCTCTCTCTGTACACAATTTCTTTACCCTGCTGTTTCAGGCTTGTACTCGGTGCCTAGCAGAGTAGCAGTAGTGCGTGCATCTTGTGTTCTTGAGCATCAACGTGTTTTATCTTGCAAATTTCAGCAGTGCGTGTTTGCATATCGATTTCAGCACCTAGTGCTCTACTTGTCAGTGCGTGCGTGGTCTCCTTGTTTCTCTGATCGTGGTTTTCATGTGCAGGTTGGAGAACAACATTTCTTTGCTGTACGTGAGTTTCTAGTCTAGTATGTATTTCTGATTGATCAAAAGCTTTAGCTTGCTTCTGTGTTTTGCCTCACGCTTTATTCTTTGGAATTTTATTTTCATCCAATTTATTATCTTGGTATTCACGGTTTCCAAGTTGGCTGTTTCCCGTATGCTAGCTCATGTGGCCAGGTAATTAAAGTTTAGGTGTTCTGCTCTTAGCGTCAAGTCCAGCAAGTCAATTTGTCACATATTCAGTTGAATTTCCGATCATCTTCTTTTGTCCGAAATTTGATGGATTGAGCTCTGATTTGAGAACCGATTTTTGCGTTGGATTCTTTGAGCCCAACACTTAGCGTTTGATATCTTGCTAGCAGTTAGCACGTGTATCACTTTCGTATCTTTGTGAGTTAGCTTTTGAGGTTGGGGGTTGAGCCGATGACCCAAAATTGAAATGGAAAATCGAGGCTCCCATTCAACCCCCCCCCCCCGGGCGCCGTTTCGGTCCTTCACCAAGACATGATTCGAGTGTCGTGAGCCCTCGTAATAAAATTCAAGTGAGAACATTCTGGTGCTTGAGGACCAGTCGTCGTATATATACTATCTCCGATATATCATCATGTTGCTTGCTGCTCATCAGGATTGGGAATCATTGGGAAGTGACCTCCCAGTGCATCATAGATGACAGAGTGTGGTAAATACTTAACATCTATTAGTCTGCCACTATTTTAGAATATGCTGCATGTTGCTGCATGAACTTCAGCAAACTGTCTGACCATGGACAGTCCATGGCTCTGTACCGCTTGATTGCCATGGTCCCCAATGTGGACTACATTTCAGGACATATTGCCATGCATGTCCACGTTATCCACTGTCAAATGGACCTGCGCGTCCATGATAGCACTGTTCCAATAAAGGTGATACATGATGTCAACATTATACATGCACGTAGCTTTAGTTCTTGCAACATGAAATGGCATAAGATGTCAAATAAATTGAGTCATGAGCGTACACTTGTGCAAATTACAGCAACTGCACTTTGACGTGTGGTTTTTATTCACAGCTCACCTCATGAGTTTTAAGCATTGTATGCGCCCGCCTGTAGAGCTATATTGCCTATTATGTGATCTCCAACCAATTCTTGATGACAGAAATTAAGCAAACTGGCAGAAAAAATACAGTTTGATGGTGTACCTATAGAAAATTACTGACATGGCCAGCTAAGTCAAAAATAAATTAAATTTTCCTGTCAATATGCCTTCTGAGGCAATTACACAGTCAGTAACACCCAGAAAGAGAAATTAGATTTATCTAGTTTTCAGATTTTTTCCTTCCATTTTTAATGTGTTTGCTATTTAGAATGCCAAACATGAAATGTTTTGCACGCAATTAAATTTCCTATGCTTAATGAGTTAACCGACAGGGTATTATATATTTCCATGATCGTTGTGCTGAAAAACTAACGACATATAATTGAATTTCATTGTGTGTACTGTCACGCGCATAACAAAAATGAATTTCCCTATAAGTTTTTGTATTTTTTTTCATCAGTGTTTTGGAAAACCACAAATCAATCATGAATTATCATGTCAGTATCACCAAAACCAGTAGGTAATTTCCATTTCTTGTAGTGGTCCCCAGGTTTTATGTCATCATTGTGTTACAGATTGGTACGGCATTTGCATTGGTGAGCTCGGAACAAGGGGTTTCTGATAGGGATTGGAATCTAGCTCCTCCTTGCTTGAAAGTAACATGCAATTCAATCCGATCCATATGACCTTCCACCAGGCAAGTTTGCTGCAGTCTGGATCTACCTTTGCCGCATGACCACTATAACAAGCTAGTGCTGGATTTTCTTAATCTTCTGGAGGAATGCAGAGATCTTTCACTGGTCGAATGGAATTTCAAGAAGATAGTAGAGGAGAATCTGGTCTCCCTGCTTAAGCAACAGAGAACCTACTGGAGGCGAGAGGTGAATTGAATTGGGTCACTCTGGGGGATGCTAGCACCCATTTCTTTCATGCTCATGCTTCTATGACATATAGAAATAACCTGATTACTTATTTGTTAAATGATGATGGGGACAAAGTTTATGATCATGATTCAAAGGCATTGTTGCTCGAATTCTTATAAAGAAAGATTGGGCACCTCTGATTTTTCTGGTATTCAGTTCAATCTAAGTCAATTGCTTCCTGCCCATATTGATCTTACCATTCTTGTTGAGCCTTTTTCTAAGCGTAAAAATAGACCAAGTAATCAAAAATCTGCCTTCTTACAAAGCACCTGGCCCTGATGGTTTTAACACGTTTTTCTTAAAAGGTGCTTGGCATGTTGTCTGTGATGACTTCTACTGATTATTTGATGATTTTCACTCTGGCCAGATTTGTTTGCAAAGCATCAATGGCTCAAACATCACACTTGTGCCAAAAAAGGATGATCCTAAGGTTGTGTTAGATTTTAGACCTATATCTTTTGCTCAACACATCTGTAGAAGTAATTACTAAAAGTTCTCGCAAACAAAGTTGCAATCTTCTTTGCCAAGGTTAATTCATAAAAACCAGTATGGGTTTATAAAAAGGAGAACAATACAGGATTGTTTAGCCTGGGCCCTAGAGTATTTGCATATGTGTTATCAGTCCAAAAGGGAGCTAATTATTCTAAATTTAGACTTTTTGAAAAAGCTTTTGATAAAGTGGAGCACCGCTTAATGTTGCAAATCATGAATGCAAAAGGTTTTCCAGCTAAGTGGATTCAATGGATGAGCATGATTTTTAATACTGGCACCTCTGTTAAATGGGGTTCCGTGCAAAGTCTCTCATTGTCACCGAGGGGTGAGACAAGGAGATCCACTTTCTCCTTTGCTTTTTGTTATTGCAGCTGATTTTCTTCAGAATTTGCTCAATTTTGCCACAACTGCAGGAGACCTAATATTGCCTCTACCTTTGGTTCATGATCATGATTTTCCTATATTACAATATGCTGATGATACAATGATTTTCATGAAAGGGGATGCAGACCAGCTCACTTTTCTAAAGGATCTTCTTCACAGATTTGTTGAATCAACCGGCCTGAAGGTAAATTTTAATAAGTCATTTATGGTACCTATCAATATTGCAGAGGACAAGTTCAATGAGTTGGCTGACACTTTTGGCTGTTCTAAAGGCTCACTACCTTTCACCTACTTGGGTCTTCCCTTAAGCATTACCAAACCTTCAGTGGCAGATTTCTGGCCAATTGCAACTAAGTGTGAAAGAAGGCTAGTCAGCATTGCTTCCTTCTTAAATGAAGCTGGTCGTCTGGAATTGACAAATGCAGTTTTTTCAGCACTTCCAACCTTTGTTGTGTGCACCTTCCTAATGCACAAAACAATTGTCCTTCAGGTTAACAAATACAGAAGAAATTGTCTCTGGAGGGGATCAGATATAAGCAGTAAAAACCCACCAAAAGCAGCTTGGCCACTAGTCTGTATCCCACAAATTAATGGTGGTTTAGGGGTTCTGGACCTTCAGACACACAATGAATGTCTCCTGCTAAAGCATCTGCACAAATTTTTCAACAGGTTTCAGTACCATGGGTACAATTGGTTTGGGAGAAATACTATCCTAATGGCAAACTACCTCGAGATAATGGTAATTTCGGAGGATCTTTTTGGTGGAGAGACAATCTTAAGCTCCTCAATAAGTTTAAAGAAATAGCAAGGCCTATTGTCTCTGATGGTTCCTCCACTCTCTTTTGGCTTGATGCTTGGAATGGAGAGGCTTTGCAGGTAACCTTTCCACATCTATTTTCATATTGCAAAGATGAGCATATTTCAGTCCAAAAATGCAATCCGAGCCCCGGGATATCAATTTGTTTCATCTCCCACTTTCTAATGAGGCATTTAATCAGTATCAGTAGCTTCATGTGCTGCTTCAGAACCTACATCTTCATGAGGCACATGATCAGTGGAATTATATTTGGGGATCAGGTTTCTCATCGAGTAAGGCATATAAGAATTCCTTTGGCCCAGTCACAGTACATCGTGTATACAAGTGGTTGTGGAAAAATGCTTGTCAAAACAAAAGAAAGTTCTTCTTCTGACTGCTCTTGAAAGATAGACTGAGTACAAGAGATCATTTAAGAAGAAAGCAAATGTTTCTTCAAGTTACAATTGTGCAATTTGCCTAAATGGGGTAGTGGAATCTTTGTATCACTTGTTCTTCGAATGTGATTTCTCCCCGCCTGCAGGTATTCTCTTCAACTTGTCATTCCAAATACTGATCTGAGGACATTATTGAAGCTCTGAAATTCAGATTTCTCAGCCTTTCTTCATGGAAATCATCATTACAGCGTGTTGGTCAATTTGGGCCTGCAGAAACAACACGATCTTCAGAGGGAATTCCGGTATCTATTCATCAGTTCAAAAGCATCTTCAAGGGAGGAATTTGCCTTAGTTATACTAAGGGCAAAACAAAAAATCTACCATCCGTCAATTGATTTATGGCTGCAAGGCTTTGTGTAATTTTGCTTACTTTCTTTGTTTCCTTTTTTGTTTCGTGAACTTGTTTGTAAGGACTTGCCTTTATCTTCAATAAAAGCAGTGGGGATCAAACCCCTCCCTGTTTTCAGTCAAAAAAACTATACCTGGTTCCTACGTTCTTGTGGCACCATGAACGTGGAGACTATCTCATCTTTGATGAGATATCGAATAAAATTGATGACCTCAATGCCAAGTTATATGACCAGGGCCCTGTGTTGGCTTTTGATATCCTCTTGGCATGGATGTCCATGTTTTCATGTTATGCAAGCACTATGGGTTTATTCCTTCTAGAAAAGGAGGCACAAAAATCGAGTTATCAGGATGACCTGTTCAAACAAAAGCTGACACAAGATTCAAATATTTAAACACGCATGTGCCTTTAATTGCTGCAACTTAAGCTGCCAAATAAATTGCATTTGAGCACACAATTGAGCAAGATTGATTCCTGAAACTGAAACCATTTAGATCGAGAGGCTGATACATACAACAACTGTTTTTCAGGGGCAGTTGAATTTGTTGTCTGCCTCCATTAAGTCTTGGGTGGTGTCTGGCAAAATCAGCCCTATAGTACTGCATGCGATTTGCCAAATGCCCCAACTAAAACCTTTTGCCACAATGCAATCTGTTACTGCCCCAGAGACAGAAACACATGTGGCTACAACTAATGCATATGTTTGTGTGACTTGATGCAACACCTGATGCATATATATGTCACTTGGCCACCAAATTCTACCATCACCTGCATGATAAAGTGTACAACATGGTGAACATCCTGGTGCCTCTCGACCATAGACTTTCAGTAGCATTAAGCAATTGCTTCTCTAGAGATGCAGGCTCGCTATGAGGTACACCTGGCGAATGCTCATGTTGGATCTACAGTATGTTAGGATATATATAGGCAAAATATGAGTGCTCTCTCTCTCTCTCTCTCTCTCTCTCTCCCTCTCTCTGCCCATCCCCTTCCTCCCAGCCTTTTCCTCTCATAAACACAATTCTGTTAGCTGTAATTAGTACACATAGCATGGATGTCGATCCCTGGCTAGATTGGGCCGGAATTGACACGTGTTCTTCGACCGTTGGAGCTTACGAGATGGCGTGCGGGGCTGCAGCTTCTCACCGGCGGCGACGAGCAGCAGCTCGAGCAACGAGGTGGAGGGGAGGAGCCGTTGGAGGGGGCGGCGGTGGCCGGCAGCGGCGGAGGCGGGGCGCCGCGCTGGCACGGGTGCGGAGGCGGCGGCGGCGGCACAGAGCTGAAGGCGACAGATTTTTTTTATTTGCTTGCTTATCCCCTAGAGATTACATGCCTCTTGCTTATATAGCCCGACTAGTCGGACTTGTAATCTAAGCAATCTATATAAGGTTTTCTAATAAGGGTCTCCCTTATAGATGAGATATCCCCTTGCACACCAAAAATTACCTAAGATAATCCTAACTTGTAGACGAAGCGAACTCGGACTCGTACGGGAGAGGGAAGGCGGCGGCGGCAAGGGCGCCGCCCCCTTGCGCTGCGCGCGCTACATGGCCCCTCTCGGGCCGGCGGCGTCGCCGTCAGCCCATCTAGCCACTCTTGGGTGGCCCAATTCTAGTTCATGACATCTCCCCACCGCTCGACGAGGCGGCGCTGTCCACGTGCCGCCCAACCCACCACGTAGTGGCGAAGGGCAGGCCGATCGGGAGGTGATCACTCCAGGCCCGAAGTGGAAGACGAGGGACCACACTTGTCATTGTCATCGCTGCGGACCGGCATCCTTGTCGGCGAACGAAAGTCGACGTGGAGGTCGCCGGGTAGATGCTGAACTTGTAGCTCGCCAGGGGCTGCACGAAGGGACGTTCCGCCCATGCACGACGCATGACGGAGGGGCGCTGAGGGTCCCGACAGCTCGATCATCCGGGCGGGCCGGGCGGAGGAGTCGTAGGTGTAGGTCGCCGCACTGTCACCTTAGCATGGAGCTGCCTGCGTAGGACGCGACGGATCGACGAGGCGGCGAGGAGAGGTGAAGTCGAGGAGGCAGCCGTAGGGAGGTCGTCCGGGCGCGTCGACGGGCGGCCCCAGCTGTATCTCCTGCGGCTCCAAGCTGCACCGACGGTGATGTTCCCAATGCGGAAGAAGACGCCGCCGTTGTTGTCGAAGAGGAGGACAAGGTGGCACCCTCGATCCGCCTCGTCGGGGCAAGCCCGAGAAGGAGGATGCTCGCTTGAGAACACCGATCCTCCCCCGGGACGATGGGAGGTGGAAGCCCACCGCTACGCCATGCGGCGGACGTTCTCCCCTAGCGTAAAGTCCTGGAGAAGCTCAAGGGCGGGGATGTAGTAGCGGTGGAAGTACCCTCACGATGTCATAGTGGAGGCTCCACTCGGCGCGTCCGAGTCTTCGATGGCGTTGGAGATGATCGAGCTCCTTGTTGGTCGTCGTGGCCGTGTGCAGCTCGTGATCATGTCGTTCGACGCCCCGGGCCGTCGATAACCGCCCATGGCAACAGCGGCGCGCCGGCGGCACCCGTATCGCGGGTCAACCGGGGCAGCCGCGATGTCGCCGTCAATGTTGCCGGGGGTAGTCGTGGTGGCCGGCCTTGCCCGGCCATTGCCGCGACTCCCCGCCGCGTCGGCCGTCGTCGTTGTAGCGGCGGGCGAGGTCGATGGCCTCCCCGCATCGAACGGGGCTCGAACCACTAGAGTGCCGTCCCTCGGGCCGAGGTGCTCAAGCCTTCGACGAAGAGGCTAACGCTGTGGCGCTGTCCCTCAAAAATCCATGCGCGAAGCATAGACCTCAAAGGCGTCGATGTAGTAGTCCAGCTTGCCGCCCTCGCGGAAGGCGGGCGCGCGCGCCCCATGGCGTCGAGGTGTCGTATGGGCCGGGCGATGATGTCGCAGGCGCCGGTGAACTCGTCCCCACTCGGCGGGGACTTCTTGTTGGACGGATCGATGTACCGGATCGCAGCAAGACCTCGTGAGGTGAAAGGCAGCGTAACTCACATAGTAGTCCGGTCGATGTCCAAGTTGAGCTCGTAGAAGAGCTCCGGCTTGCGAATCCAGAGGTCGGGATCGCCGGTGCCGCCGTACTCGGACTTGCGGACGGGTGACATAGCGGGGAGGGTATGATGCTTTGCGGTGGCAGCACGGTGTTGGGCGCCGCGGTGACGCCATCTCTGCTGGAGAATCTGGCGCGGGTCGCGAGGTGTCGGTGGAGAGGAGAGGGCAGCCCGGTGCTGCGGTGTTGTCTAGGATGACGTCAATGATGGCGGTGCGTCACGTACAGCGTCATCTTCCTCCTCGAGCTGGAGGATGGCGGGTCGGGCCGACGACGGGTCGCGCGGGAGGGGCGGCGCCAGGGCAGCTTCGGGGCGGGCCCCGTGCTAGCGGCGGCTGCAACCGCTGGGCAGTCCTCCAGCGTGGTCGTCGTACGTGCGGGGTCCTCGAGGCGGTGTAGACGTACTCCATCTCGACGGAGGCGGGTTTCCATGTCGTCGAAGCGCCGGCTGATCCGGGCGTAGTTGTCGTCGAGGAGCGCCTTCAGCGCCCGCGGTGAACTCCGTCATCTCGGAAGCCATGGGTGGTGGGAATCGTCGGTCTCCGGATACCAGTATGTCGATTCTCTGGCTAGATTGGGCCAGAATTGACACGTGTTCTTCGACCGTTGGAGCTTCTGAGATGGCGTGCGGGCTGCAGCTTCTCGCCGGCGCGGCGGACGAAGCAGCTCGAGCAACAAGGTGGAGGGAGGAGCCGTTGGGGGGCGGGCGGTGGGTAGCGCGGCAGCGCCGGTGGCGGCGAGGCGGGGCGCTGGTGCGAGGCGGCGGCGGCGGCAAAGACAGAGCTGAAGGCGAAAGATATTTTTTATTTGCTTGCTTATCCCCTATAGATTACATGCCTCTTGCTTATATAGCCCAGCTAGTGGGACTTGTAATCTAAGCAATCTCTATAAGGTTTCCTTATACGATTGGAATACCTTTTACAAGCATATCCTATTTTATTATTTCCTAATAAGAGTCTCCCTTATAGATGAGATATCCCCTTGCACACCAAAAATTACCTAAGATAATCGTAACTTGTAGACGGCGAACTCGGACTCCTTGAGGGAAGGCGGCGGCGGCAAGGCGCCGACCCCCTTGAGCCCGCTCCTAGCCCTCTCGGGCGGCGGCGGCAGCGTGCCAGCCCATCTAGCCACTCTTGGGGTGGCCCAATTCTGGTTCATGACAATGGAAATGTCAGCTGTAATTATTAGGTCAATGTCTAGCAATATTTAATTTTATTGATTTTGTTATAGCATCATACAATTCTATTTTTACAAAAATACTACATTACTGTGAAATCTTTAATAATAGTATCCTAGGTTCATAAATGTCACACCATATAATTTCCATTTCGCAAATTTTGTTGTGGGACAATAGAAAAAACTGTATTTGCTAGTGCACATCGCGAACGCGATATGCTGAGTACCATTATGAATTTGTGGTTCTTTGCTCAGAGAAACCGCACCAATTATTTTATTAATGTTTCAGATTTCGGGAGAGAGAAGGTGGGGGAATATCTTCTTTGACCTCGTCTTCAACCTCCGGCCCTTCCTTGATATTTGCCGTACGATGCCACAACCGTCAGTCTGGTTGTGTGCGTAGGTCGGTAAGGTCCCGACTCGCCGCCTAGGCTGCCTTTTCCTCCTGCAATCTACTCCGCCGGCAAGCTTCTGCGTGCTGCGTTCCTCGTCGGCTTGCTGCTGCATGCTCCTATCTACTCCAATCTCCTCCGGCATGCTGCACGACTAATGTGGCATTTGGCACCAAGAAAGAGATTTGTAATGCTCACACAAAAACATCTATGGATTCGGACCCCCATGCATCACATGGATCATTTTTACTTCTAAAGCTACAGAACGTTTCTCACACTTGATAGTAAAATGCATTGGATACTTGATAGTGGGTGCACTCAACACATGACCGGGGATTCTCATATGTTCAAATCTATTAGCACATCAAGGGATTTGAGGAACACCTGGTGCCTCTGCAGTTTATTGCTATATATAACTGGGATTTCTGATGTTCAGATCGCTCTCTGGTCTCTACCTCTGGTTATATATAACTGCAGTTTCTATGCTTATATATAGCATAGAAATGCCCTTACGTACTGATATGCTAGCCTGAAATAGCGGTAATGTAGGACAAGTAGATTTCTAGCTATTGAAAAATAATAGCATAATTTTGGAATCAGCCTTCTAGGTATCAAATCGAATCCTAACATTAATTTGCTGCTTTACTAGACAGTACCAATGTCCTTTTAGCTAAGTCGAAGGAACACAGATGTCGGTGACCTCTGTCATCATTGGTCATGGGAAAGCATGAATATATATATATGCAGTGTTGGCTTGTTTATGTGGCCTATTAAAGTTTAAGAAAACAAACACAGGCAGCATCCTGCATAAAACTTCTTATCACTTGGACTGTGTTTATATTCTTGGCTGCACAACCATGTATACTTAAGTTATGAACACGTTATAAGACAAGGCAAACAGCTAGAGTAGGTTGTGAATTCTGTAGCTCTAAGATATTGAATAAACAGTGTAAGGGATTAGATTTTCATTTTCACCTAGTGAATTCTCTGATGAATATGAAGACGGTTCTTCTAGCATGTAGGAAGATAATCTAACACGTACTAGCGTTCCAGCATGTAGCTGCAAGCGTTCGTTTCAGACAGAAGCATTGACCACTAGCTACAAGCATACAGTATGTATAACAATAATTAATTCTTAGCCGCTGTAGAGGGAGGCGGAAGGATAAAACGGAGGCAGAGGGAGGTGGAAGTAGAAGAGAGAGTTTGTGGGATTTCTCCAGAAAAAATATGTGAAGTGGAAGAGATAAGTTACGACACAGGGTGGTAAATTTTGATGTGCTTTGGCGGTATGTCTAAGTTTTTAATTGTGCAGCTCATTTGGTTAGGGCTGCTTGTAATATCAACCTTCTGTAGAAATGGCTTCCTATTTATAGAGGCGGTACAAAGAAACTTTCATAGGCGATCTTGTATAAGAATATGGAATATATGGTCACATTCTTCGAAACTACAGTAGATGCTCCAAAACATTAAAGCATGAAAGCAGAACAGCAGATGCTACGGAGCATCCAACAGGGTTACAGAAGACACCAGCTGCTGTCTGAGGAATGAATAGCCAATTTCCTGATGGGCTATCAGAGATATAAATATATGGCAAGATAGCCAATTTCCTGATATCATGACCTCTCTCATATATGCCATCCTCCATAGCCTGTAGATCTCAGCAAACTTGTTTTCTCAGAGCTATAAGGTTGCCACGACAGAGGAATAGAGTGCATCCAGGTATATATGCAGACGAAGGATATCATGACCTCTCTCGTATATATGAGTAGATCATCTAACCTGTCTAGAAAAGTGTTAGATTATTGTAATTGTGTGGTTTCCACAATATTTGAGTAAAGAGGAGTATGCAATACTACTACATTGTGGAATTCAATGGAGGCATTCTATGCCATTTTCATATGATTTTAATTAGTAATAGCTAAAAATCAGGTATTTACATCGACCATGAGTTAGCAATCAGCGTCTTAACAAGGCACTATGTCAGATCCTCATATCACAGATGCATGTTAATGACAGAGTTATGTGTGGCCCAACCTGACCCCACTGCCTTTCAATATATATTCACAGGTATTTTTCTTTAATCCACTCATAGCAGGCAACACCAAATGAAGCATTTTCTACTACTAGCTGAATCAGCAGCAAATCATTAATCTGGCGGTTACATTGGGTATTTAACCCGTCAGTGCACTGACACTACTCTGCTTCTTTATGTTGGGTAGGCAAACAGTATACGCCATACTACAGTTCGACCTGTTATCCAGCAAATCACAGAATCTTGGACTACATAAGTATTAAATATTCAGTGGATAAATTGATTAAATATATAATAAATATATATTGCTTACTGTCTTTTCACTAGCGCCAAAATTGAAATAGAAGGTTCAACCTGGACCCAAAAACACACAGTAATTGCTGACTCTCTTTCTCACTACTGCAAAAACACAATCATTGCTGAATCAGCAGCAAATGATTAATTAACTCTGTGCTACCTGATGGTTTTTTTTTTTTGAAAGGGTGCTAGCTGATGGTCGTTGTTCCCTTCGTCTTCAACCTCAAGAAAATGAAAAAGGGTATGCCGGTCACATCCATAGCCTAAAACAACAGGCCGCTGCAGAGATTTACTCTCTCATCTCGCCCTTGGTCACTGTTGACATTGGCAATATATAACGACACATGGCATGGCGTTCTGCAACTCAGCCACCAACCACAATATACGTTCTCATATGATGGAACCAGGACTCCGGCGAGGAGTTCCCGGCGGGCGACGCTGCCCCCCGGCGGGTGGTGACCGCGGCGACTAAACCCTACGGCGAAGCGCTGCAACGCAAGAGAGAGAGCGAGAGCGATGAACACACAGTTTTTCACACTGCTGCGGCGTGCGGCGCTTTTAGTTGCCTTGATTGATGGTTTCATACACGGGCTTTCGCCCCCCACCCCGCCACGGTTCCACACCTGCACGGTGCGCCGTGATTCTCGGCACTCGTGCGACATGCGACCTGCGGCCATGACGGGGAGTGACAGACGCGGTCAAGCTGCAGATGTGCACATCTCCATCCACCCTGCTTCTACGCTAACCACAAGCATGCCGTGCAAAACGTTACAACCTGACACGACTAAATGCAACTAATATGCAGATACAATACTTGACATGATTACTAGGAGGCTTTGAGCAACAATTCACCCCCTTAATCTTGTCAATCTTCAACCCTGATGACGCCAAGCTGCCTCCTCATCTCTGCAAACTTGATTCTGCCCAACGGCTTCATCAGAATGTCAGCCAGCTGCTCATTAGTACTCACATGCTCCACATCCACCTCACCATTGCCAAATGCCAACACATTCTGATGTAATGATACCTAGTATCAATGTGCACAGGGTTCTTGCACAGATCCTGAGCTGACCTGCGGTGGATGAGAAGTCTGAACTTCTTCACTTCAGAACGTATCAAGTCACTCCGTAACCGGCTCAGTCAAACTCCCTGATAGGCTGTTGTAGCAGCAGCAATGTATTCAGACTCACAAGAAGAAAGTGACACCACCTTCTATTTTTGAGAGGTCCAAGTCACAATATTTCTCCCCATGAAGAAACTACCCCACTAGTGCTCTTCCTCTTCTCCAAGTCTCCTTCATGGTCACTGTCAGAGTAGCCAAACAATTCTGTATTTTCTCCTTTTGTATACATGCAACCCAACTGAATTGTTCCTGCAACATACCTTATGATTCTCATTATGACAGTCCAATGCTCAGCATTTGGTGTTTCCATAAATCTTCTCACCGTCCCTACTGAGAAGGACAGGTAGTCTAGTGTTGACCAAGTACCTAAGGCCGCCAACCACACTTCTGTATCTTGTTGCATCCATGATCAGTTCAGGCTTGCCAGGCAGCAACTTGATGTGTTGCTCCATTGGTGTATCCACAGGATTACAACCCTTCATACCACAGCCCTCAACTTTCTTCTCTGCATAAGCACTTTGGCAAATGGTTATTTCCCCTGGCTTCTGTTTCACCTCAATCCCTAGGTAGTAAATCAACAATCTCAGATCACTCATGTTGAAGCTCTTCATCATCTATTGCTTAAATGCAGCAATCACATTGCTGTCAGGCCCACAGATGATAAGATCATCCACATACAACCCAACCAGCAAGAGAGAGTCACCTGTTCCTTTTCTATAAACAATATGCTCCTCAATGCTTCTCGTTGAAACCAAGTTTTGCTAATTCTTGATCAAGCCTGACGTTCCAGGTCCTCGGTGCCTGCTTAAGGCCATATAGAGCTTTCTTCAATTTCAGGACCTTATTCGCAGAGCTAGGATCAGCAAAGCCTGGTGGTTGTCAAACATAGACTTCTTCCATGAGGTTTCCATTCAGAAAGGCCGATTTTACTTCCATATGATGCACTTCACACTCCGCTTGAGCAGCTAGAGCTAGCAAAGTATCCCGACAGTCTCTAGCCTTGCTACAGCAGCAATAACTTCATCAAAATTCACCCCCTGAATTTCAGCATACCTCTTTCCTACAAGCTTGACCTTGTGTTTCACAATATTGCCAGCTGGATCTCTTTTGACTTTAAAGACCCATTCAGACCTAAAGCCTTGTGATCTTTTGGTAAATCAGAAATCTCCTAGGTTTTTTTCTGATGAATGGAACTCATTTCTTCTTCCATAGCTCTTCTCCAACACTCTTGCTCAAGAGCTTGTTCTACACTTGCTGGTTCATCAGCTGCCAACATGCAAACACCACTATACTCATAGTCAAGCACTTCATCTGTTGAGTCAATCAGCTCTGAATGGATCTAAACCTCTATGGCCCATCCTCTGAATTTTTAGTAATATTTCCAGGATGGAGTCATCATTCCATGATGTTGTGCTACACTAGCCAATGGAGTTTGTGGGGAGTTTGGAGCTTCATTGCGAACCACTCCACTGCCCTGACATGCTCAATGCATCCCTGGTGTTCCTGCATCCACATGTACTGAACTGTCACCATTTCCTTCTATTGTTGGATTTTGGTCAGTTGGCTCATAATGCACAGTGAATGCGTCAGTCGTCTGCTGATCTGTGCTACACATAGGGAGATCCCAATTCCATGGTTTATTTTCTTCAAAAATGACATCCCTAATGATCAACAGCCTATTATTTACTGGATCAAACAGCCTATTATGACTGTCTGACAGCTTATTCTGTCCTGGACCAACCAACTTCAGATGTGCTACACAACCAAAAATCCTAAGTGACTAACACTGGGTTTCTTGCCATGCCAAATCTCAAAAGGAGTCTTACTTGTTCGAGCCTTGGTGGGTGATCTATTCAAGATAAACAGCAATCTTCACTACCTCACCCCAAAATACGGATGGAACCTTCATCGACTTCAGCAAACACTTGGCCATTAAAACCACTGATTGATTTCTCCTTTCCCGGATGTGTTAATGGGAGGTGGACTAAGCAAAGATGATTGATGGTGTGTCAACAGGCCATTAGAAGTCCTCATATCTTGGAAGATGGACGAAACTGAGTGGTGCACGATGATGCGTTCCTTGTCCATAGCTTTTTTGGGTTGCTATGATGTATATGCTTAGCCTATAGTGAACTCTTTGGATGTGCTTGGGCTATGCGGTAGGTGATTTGTAGATTATCCAAACTACAATTGTACAAATGTTAACATCAACGAAATAGTTTACTTATGTTTATGCACTTATATGATTGATGTGTAATGAGAGATTGTATGGAAGTGAAACAAGCCTAAAGCTCTATGGTTAATATGAAATTAATTATATAATCATATGCCTGTTCATAGCAACAGATTATTGGTCGCTATAAAGTTTTGTACCCTCAAATTGTTGATCACTAAGACATGCAACAAATCATCGGTTTGCTTTCATCTATTGGTCGCTATAACATTGGCTGTGGAATAGTGAAAATCTCACGAACAAATGGTGTTTAACTTGGGCTATTCCTACATTATACCAGTCAAACTGATTCCTAAGCGTCATTTATTACTGAATAAATTCGAATTAAATGAGGTAAACTTCAACCCTAAACAAGCTCCTTTGAAATACTGGCATATTTGGTCACAGGTTACAGCCCATGTTTAATCTTCTGAAAATATATATCAAGATTATTACAGGCAGCATAATTATTATGGAGTTCTTCATCCCCAATGCAAGGAACATAAATTCTGATGTATGTTTTAGGAAAACAATATAAGAGAGCTGACTCATTCCATTTGTCAGCTTCCATATTTGGTTTTGGTAAATTTATTCCAATACATAATTCATTGTATTATATCCCACAAACAGCTGATTCACCTTGGTATCATATTATCCGAATATGGACTCCCACAGCGAAGTGAATATGTTGGACAGATTGAACGCGGGCCTTGCATTTTTCTCAGCAAGTTCGCGACGGAGACGTGAAATTTCTTTTTCTTTATTTTCAACAATCTTCTGGTAGTCACGTTCCAGATTCTCCGTGGCCCTCCTACTTTCGTGCTCCTGTTTCTCCTTTTCACGCTTCATTTCTTCATCCATTTGCTGTCTATGTTTCGTTGTTTCTTCTAATTTCTTAATAAGATCTTGCACGTTTTGTCATTCCGTTGTTGTGCCAGTTCAATTTCTTTCCGGCACGTTCCTCCTGCATGTAACGAATTTTATCATTGAGACAGATAATCAAGTAGTTGGTAACGTGTTATGAGTATAGGTAAAATGTACTACAGTGAACTGTTTATGCTTTAATGTTCAGTACTAAAACTTTTATCTTTTTCGTAATATTGTAAGGACAATGGACCCTGGCCCATTTTAATTATGAATTTTGGTGTTTGATGACCAACATGATCAAATAAGACTAATGAGTTTGTGAGTGTTTATTTCGTAGCCTCATAGGTTGCAGAACATGACATGGACTAAGGCGTCGTAATTTTCTTAAAAAACATGTCCCTTTGTTGTAATAATAAACAGCATGCACATACGGAGGATAAGAGCATTGACTGTTACATAATAAAAAATACGGTCTCTTAAAACCTCGAAAAGAGGAGATGGAAATGGAATTTTATTAGCCCGCAATACATGTTCATTTTTTTGTCTGACTACACGTCAATTCTTGAAGAATTGGATTCTTTATATCATTTTAGTTCTCTGTCGAAACAAACTTCTAATATATCATATTTTTTAGTTCCAAAAGAGCAGTGTCTTGAATTTGGCATGGTCTATGCTATGGAAAAGTATTAATTGAATTATTTATGGAACTTACCGTTATCCTTAGAAGTTTAGAACGAATATATATGTGCAGCTCAGTTTGAAGGTCTTTGCACTTTTCGTGGAAAAATTCTGTATCAAATTCTTTCAACTCTGTAGATAAATCAATATATATCAGTAATGAGACAACAAAGGTCAGCCACAATATAAACAAAACAATTTTATATTCAGGATTGACCTTCGCACGAGCTGGTGAACTTTGTTCCCCATGTTTCAATCCAGCTATCATAGTATGAAGGTTCAACATTTTCCTCCATGCTGTCCAGGTTCATTTCAAATTCGTGCTGGAATTGTTTACATGTTTTCTCTCTCATCTTTATAATTAGTTTCTTGGAATATACTGCAAGGATCTGTAGGAAAGTGAATAACAAACAAAATTGCACTGTTAGTATCAAAGAAAACTGAACGTGTTTATTAATGGCACTATATTGATATAAAACTGAATCTCAGCACTCATTCGGTTGTCTGCTTTGATGTAATAGTGGATCACCAAGAGCATCTTGAGCCCAAGCACCTATTTGGGACCCTACCCTAAAATTCAGAAGTTTGGGTAAAACTCAACTACAATGGAGCCCCCAAATGGGACCTCATTTTCACATAACAATAGTGGATCACCAAGAGCATCCTGATACTAAATCAATATATTCCAAGATTACTTACCTTGTTTGTTTCACATAACAACCTTTTACGCTCCTTGTCCCTTACAGCATCGTCATACATCATCGTTTCTTGGTCATACCTAAAATGAACATATTTGGATCGTTAAACAAGAAATATTTATTCAGCAAAAAAATACGCTATGCAAACAACAATCTTGTTCAAAATCTAACGGCGAAATCATCAATTCAATTTATCACATAATGTTATTTAAGATACAGCTATAACACACATCTTAATTAATATAATACTGCTTATGGGAACATTACAAACACTTAGCTATATTCTCGATAATTGACATGATTGTGATTTCTTATTCATTCGAATAGGAAAACATAGTTATGGTAATTACATGGCTAAAGTCTTGTCCAGAAGTGCCTCCGTTTTTTCTTTGAAATAGCGTGGAGATTCTTCGCCTTCTAAAGCTTCATATTCCTAGATATAAGGAATAACAAAAAAAAAAAAACTGAGAGCAATTAGAAAACATTTAGTAAGAATGATCTATATAAAAGTCTCCAATAGTTTGTGTAATACTATATAAAAAAGTCTATGATACCAAATAAGGAGCATTGAGGTAATGAAAGAAAATATTTTTAAAGAAATTCTTCTGGAGACATAAAATATCGAGATTGTTTAACATAAAAACATGACCAATTTCAGAAAGTCTCAGTTCTTCCAAACTTAGAATTACATTATCCTTGTGATGAAGGGAGTGCGTACTATATATGTGGAAAAATACCGTACCTTGCGACAATACAAAGAATTAAGAGCCTCTTCAACGATTTTGTTACAGAACAATATAGCAATAGCCACCTGACATTTGCAATTAAAGAGTTTAATCATATGTATAAAGAGAATTTTTAGAAAGGCATATACTTCAAATGCACTGGGTAATACCTTATGGGATGGAAGATCAAGTTTCTCGTTTCCCCTTATTTGGTCCCACAATACCTTCGAACTGTGGGAGAAACTAGAAGCTGGAACTTTAGCACTTAGTTCAGAAGTGGTGTTCGAAAGAAGTTTCCTTAAATCTGTAACCTGAATGATCACAAGAATATTTTAATTATCCATATACAGTCCCTTTAATTTGATTTTGAACGCAAACAGCTCATAATAACATAGCTTTGATGTTTCTTTCGAAATGTTTGGCCAGGGTCTCCATGTTTATTCTGTTCTGTTTAATAAAATAAAGCACGAGCTCCAGGCTCCTGATTCCTAAAAAAAAAACGTTAAGCCCAGCAGGCCGGGTAGGTTACCTGCCATTTTAGAGCATCTCCAACAGTTTTGTAAAATATACTTGGCAAAAGCTGTGATTTGCCAAGTCAAAAAAATATATACAAAGTGAAAAAACTATGGTTCTCCAATAGTTTTGCAAATTTAGTTTGGCAAAAAGAAAAAAAAGACAATATGCAGCATGCAAGTAGGGAGATGATATCTTGTGGTAATACGGAACTATTATAGTGACATACTATGAAGTATATGTGACTTACCTTTTCTTGGAACTCTCCTGATTTCTTGTCTGGCAATGCAACAACTTTTACCTGAGTAGAAAAGTTGACATGACTAAGATAATTTGTTCCCTAATACTTTTTATTTTACTATAAGCATTCATGTATGCCACCAATGCGCCAATGCAATAGGTAAAATCTATTAGGAATTATCTCTGTAAATTTGTTGCTTCATGATCCAAGTAAAAGTAGTACAACATTTGTATTTCAAATTTTTCTCTCTAAACTACAGTTCCACATGATACAAGAAAAGGAAACTACAACTTGCATATTTTCAACCAATATTCACAAAAGATATGTATGCCTACCACTATCAGGATGTGGAATAGCCTTGGCGGCCAAAAATTTGCTTGAATACCAATATCAAACTGCCAAGGAAAGGGTAGATTCTTTGGAGGTTCAACACCACACTGAAGGAAACATATATTCCTTGGCGGATTGGCGGTGTCTAGTAACCTCAAAGGAATTGACTAATTTCCTTGAGTGTAATTGTAAATAGTCAAGGAAACTACTATTTTCTTGAGTGTTGTACTTAACCGCCAAGGCCATACCCATTTGTGGTCAAGGAAACCTGAGGAGGCGCCACTCACCTCAATGAAGTCTCTGAATTCCGCATTTGTAGTGTTCTGGTGCACATCGTCCCATAACTGCAAGAAATAAAAATACATGTATAATTTATTTGATAAAAAAACACTGACAAAATGACGAGAATACTACCTCTCTCATGCGAGTAATAACTTGGTGCTCCATAATATGAAATGGTGTCTACAGATGAGTGATAACTGATAAGTTAGCCTGTGTGTCTATATATATATATATATATATATATATATATATATATAATGAAGTTACGTCATTGATGTAATTTTTGAAGCGGAAATAAACCTCTCCATCATAGCGACGAACAACAACGATTATTTGTGTTGACCCTTGAGGAAGTGCCGCTCTTTCCTGCAAGGAGATATGATCATATGAATAAAAAATAAATCAATGGAACTACGTACAAGTTCATATATTAGTTTTGTCAATGATAATCATGTCTACTTATTATTTTCGTCATAGGATAGAACTGTGATAACAAAGTATCGACAAAACAGTTTACCCTAGAATTCCCACCAGAAATTGGCCTAGGCGGTTTTCCAAACCAGCAAAACCATATGCAGAACTTTGTCAAATTATACAGTGGACTCCATAAATGTGAACTTTTTTTATTTTTAGTTTTTGTAATAAGTTTGGCTGTGTATGGTCACGCAGAGGCTTTTAGGCTGTGTGCGTTACAAGAGAGGGCGGAATGTTAATTCCTTTATCTAAGAAAATAAATGTGTTCCTCCCATCTAGATGATCAAAAGACAAAAATGGATGGTCCAATTTGGAATCTAAATGAAAATATGTGATTTTGGAGAACTGATGCTGCAGTAACTAGTTTGGCTGCTGGTTTCTTATCTTCTCAAGATTGAAGAAAGGTCCGTTGCATTCATATTGTCTCGACGATTTAAAAAAACATATATAGATTGTCCAATTTGTTGTTCCGACAAAGAAATTATGGCCTCAAGATATGTAAAAATTTGGTGTTGGGACCAAGAAATTAGATGCAAAAATCGGCGAGGTCCCTTTAAATCATTGTTTTCCCAATGCAAATCTAATTCAAATATAATTTCATGTGAACTAGACCAGTGTGATGGAGAACGGGTAGACTCTGTTTGGAGTAAGTTTTCTATTATGAAAGTGTCATACACTACTGGAGGTTGAGCCTCTACCGGCGCTAAAAAGCGCCAAGAAAGGCCTAATAGCGGCTCGGTGGGAGGCACTACCGAAGGCGGCGCGCCGGGTACCAGCCCCTCGGTGAAAGTTTAAATGGGAAAAGAGTGTACCGAGAGCTCAAAAACGGCCCCTCGGTGCAACCCGTGCCACACTTGCACCGAGGGTTCGCCCCCTCGCAAAACCGGCGTCACGTCGACGGCGTTTGCCACCGTCGGCGTCAACTACACCGATGGCCACCTCAACTACCCTCTCGGTGCATTTTATTTTTAAAAACTTGAAAACATTATCTACCGAGCGCCCCCGGGAAGGGTGCTCGGTAGATTCAAAATTAAAACCCGGACACCAGCCGCACCGAGGGCCAACTCATCCATGCGCTCGGTGTAATATTGTTGTTTCACCGAGGAGCGTGGGCGCGTTCGGTGAAACGACCATATTAC
This sequence comes from Hyparrhenia diplandra, assembly GCA_015847255.1. NCBI lineage: Eukaryota > Viridiplantae > Streptophyta > Magnoliopsida > Poales > Poaceae > Hyparrhenia > Hyparrhenia diplandra. The sequence continues at coordinate 115,845 of JADLZK010010999.1, read as the reverse complement.
ACCGAGAGCTGGTTTCACCGAGCGCTACCATCGGTGTACACGGGAACATGGGGTGCTTAAACATGGTTTCACCGAAGCGCTACTATCGGTGTACCACCGAGAGCTTGGTGCTTAAATATGTTCTATTATGGATCTACTGCATATATTTATTTATGAGGATTCGAAATGATTGGCCTTCTTTTTGGTGCACAAATCTTTTTAAAGAGATTATACTATATATTTCTATTAAGTCTCCAAAAAATTGAAACTAATTTCTATATATTTCTAGATGGCCGGACGTAATCTTCCACCGCCAGAAGTTATCGGTTTCACTGGCTATCGAACGTCCCGGGGATTTGACCCTGATCCAAGATCTCTGCCCACCGTAACGGAAAATGTTCCAATAATAGTAAGTATTTGTATAATTAATTTGTCAAATATTTTTGTATATGTATATTTACCATTTATATGAATTTTAAATGTATTGCAGCCAATTGACCAAATCACTTGGCTTAAACACACTCTCTCGTACTTTGGTGTTCATGAAGTGGTCGTCCAGCACTCACATCATCTTCATAGTGAATTGGGACAACAAATTCAATGTCAAATTAGCTTTTCCATCGCCCCTAGAAGGAGAGGTGGAAATCCTATAAACATCTCAGCGGTTGGAACAAAGTCGCATGTGAGCCAGCCGGCGGTTACACAAAAATATGCTGTCATGGGATGTGTAACGAAGCTTCAAGAACATGGGTACACTCTGCCTACATTCTCCTTTTTGTTGATCACAACTAAAAGTAGGAACATGTTTGATGATGTTGCGGGATTTGCTGCAAACCAGGCTCGGAGGAACCAAAATGATGTGGTAATCTCGATATGTTAATTTGTCACGCAGCTTATACCTAGAATTGATGTGGTACTCTAGAGATGTTCTCATATTTTTTTTTCCCAATAATTACAGGTTCAACTGTATGACTTAACCTACGCTGGTTTTAGTTATGCATCCATTCTTACCCGTAATGTCTCGATTGGGTTATGTTTGGACATGGGCTAATCCAATACCAACACGTACTACTGAGATGGATATAAGGCAAAGGTGGTTGCCCGTAAGATTGGAGATCCAAATGACATGTCCAAATAGCGGTTAACCGTCGTCGATGAGACCATGTCGTCGTAGTTGTGAAGCAAAGGAGGATGTATTAGTGAGAACGTTGGTCTACATTTGGGACATCTGTGCATTTAAGATCGGTGACCTACACTTCACTCAATTTTGGCTAGAAGGCCGGCAGCAGTGAACTTGTAGTGAAGTTGTAGTACAACTTGTAGCTGTATGTGACTTGTTTTAAATTATGCACTTTAAATTATGTAAGTTTGTATGGATGTGATATATATGTGAGTTGTTTTAAATTATGCAAGTTTGTATGGATGTGAAAATTATGTGACTTATTTTTAGATTGTGTTTGTCTAGGTGGATTGAAAATCAGGAAAAAAAAATAAGGTCATTGTACCGAGCGCCATGGAACCGGCCCTCGGTAGAGTGACCATATTCTACCGAGCACCAGCAACCGCGCTCGGTAGATTTGACGGCAGGGGCGCCATCGTCGACGGTATACGCTGGGAGCGCCAACGCCACCGAGGGTGGCTCTTTGCGGAGAGGTGGTGCTCGGTGGAGGCAGCCTCTACTGAGGGGGACAGGGTACCGAGGGTGAGGCTCTCGGTAGAATATCCTCTACCGAGAGCTTTCTTTTTCAGAGAGGAGCTCTCGGTAGAGAGCGGGTCCACCGAGCGCTGACCGTTGGGCGCTCGGTACACGTTCTGGCGCTCGGTGGAGGCTGACTGTGCGGTAGTGATAGTTACTCTTCACCGTGAAAGTGTGATAGTTACTACCCTTGTTCGTTCCTAGGGACTAACTTAGCCGTTTTCCTAGCTGAGCATGGTTACCTATGGTGTGCACCCCAGATGTGCAATAATCAAAGGGTGTCTATCTACATGTGGAAGTTTTGAACCTCTATCAACATGTGCAAAACTTGTATTACTTTTTCAAAATATAAACCAGTAGAGAGGGTTTACTTACAGAATACTTAGCTTAAGTTGATGCTCCTTTGTTGTAGCTCATAGAGTAGTTGTAGCTCATTTAGTTGCATGTGTGGATAAGGTTTTAGAAAGACTGTAAATAAAATAGTGTAGGGGACTGTTGCTTTGTTCTGACTAGGCTACAAAAGTAGTGGCTACAAGGTTGTCTCTCTTACTAACAATTATATGCTACCATTAAAACAGGGGGCATATGTTGATAGCAAAAAAGAATGGAGGAAATTGCATTTAGATTTAGGAGTCTGAAGTTTCGATGTGCTCAAAACTCTGCCAGTCTAGACAGATGTTCCGACATGCTCTTTGGGGAGGAACTATCAGAACTTCCGCCTTTTTCTACCTATATCCAGTGTTCATGATTCGGCACTAGATAACTCTGATCTCATGGGAAATATGTAAGTTATATTTAGGGAAGGTTTTCTACTATGATAAGACAACCATCTGTTTATATAGTCGAGGAGATCACGGATGATTGGGCTACACATATGATTTTTTATCAATCTACACCCCTTCTGTTCTGAATCTGACTTCTCCAACCCTCTCGGTGATGTTGAATCTATTTAATCAGAGGCATGTATATGAAGTATGTATATGAAGTACGTATATGATCATAGTAAACCATGTAGTATGTATGTTTAAGTATGCATACGTGTATATATTAGTTGTAATCCCCAACCGATTATGAATTAAAATGAAATCAGGAATTAAAATCAAAAAAAAAAAACAACTCTTTACTCCCGGTTAGTGGCACCAACTGGGAATATAGGCCTATGGCCGGCCACATGCCTGGCAGGCCCTTTACTCCCAGTTGGTACCCCCTTACTCCCAGTTCATTTAACTTTACTCCCGAACCCGTACTCCCGGTTTTACAACCGGGAGTAAAGCCCCATACGAACCGGGAGTACATGTGGTATGTGTACTAGTGTTATACTTATTTTATATAATATAGCAGTGTCATTTTAGTAATATATTAAAAAAATATGGGTTCCTTTACATTGTTTTCATGTTATAAGATCTAGATTATCTTCCAATGAGTATATCAACATACTCAAACTGATAAGTCTGAACACACGTATGCAATGTGGTTTATTAAAGATGGGAGTAACTACTCCGGGAGTATAAAAATGCGTCCACTTATCAATAAATGGTTTGTGTCCCTCCAACCAATTCAGTCACAATGGGGATTGGGATTTATCAATTCATATTTTACAAAAGGAAAAACCCGGTTCTAAACAAAACGTAGCTAGCACTTGTACAAAATATCTTTTACAAGACACTTCACTTTTAGTAATCGTGGCGGTAAATGGAGGCCAGCCGAGCCAATCCCCAGGGAAAAACCGCCACGGTAAATCAATTAACCATGACGGTTTTTTATAAAATAACTGCCATTGTTAATGTTGATTTATCATGGTGGGTTTTTAATTAACTGTGGAGGTTATTTTTTTTTTTTTGAGAATTAACTGTGGAGGTTATTAAAACCTCCATGGTTAATATTTGTCAGGCCCAAAAAAATTCCAAACAGCCTGATGAGACCTGAGAGTATGTATATTGCTGAGTTAGGGTTGCATTTCCAGTCCCACCCCCACTCCCCTCACTTCAGCCGCCAGCCCAAACCTCTCCGTCATTCTCTCTTCCCGGTCGCAAGCAGCAAAAAGTCGCAACCTCTCCCCTCCCAACCTCGCCCGGCCCCAACCTCTCCCCATCCTGGGAGGCGCGCGGCAACGGGGCGAGGCTCCTCCACGACTTGTATCCTGGTGGCGCTTTCATGCCGGCGGCAACGGGGCGAGGCTCCTCCGGTCATGGTGACGGATATCATGGTGGCGAACAGCGAGCCCCTCTAGATTCAGGCCTCCCCTAGTCAGATATGCGGCGGGAACACCGGAGTGCGCGACCTGGCGGCGACCTCCAGCGACCACAAATCCCAGCTGCGGCGGTGGCGGCCCATCGGGGTTAGGTTTGGGTTTTTTTTTTTTTTTTTCTTTTTTTTTCGATTAACCGTGGCAGTTTTATTTAAAAAAACCGACATAGTTAATATCTACCATGATGGTTTGTGATGGTTGCAAAAACCGTTACGATTAATTGGACGTTAACCGTGACCATAGCTCGGTGGCGGTTACCAAAACCGCCACAGAAAATTAAAAAACTCCCATGAAAATCATGTTTGTACGAGGGGTGGTCTCAATACAGAAGTGCGTCAACAAAATATACGTACCTGAAATATTGACGAAAACAGTCTTGTACCACCACCGTCATTACGATTAATATCTGTTTCATTACTGTTAAAGAAAAAAGAGGTGGAATCATTAACAGTAGTTTACGGAATTTTAGTAAAAGGCACATAGTATGGAAGAAACATACATGTTGACCATCATAAGATCAGATACAGCCAAGGTAAACAGGGCAGCTTTATTCTCAAATGATACAGCCTTCATCTGTGTTGGAACCATGCTATTATGAAACAATCTTAAAATACAAATAAAATATTTTTGCAACGACAATGGTGTGAACATTGAACCCATGACTGTAGTTAGGCACGTACGAGTACCCTCGTATCCACAATGGACGAAACTCAAAGTTATTAGAACTTCTGCATAAATGTATGGCTAACTGCTTAGGCACTTAGCTTTCCAAAAAAAAAAAATACCAAAAATTGCATTATTTTTGAAAATAGCATCAAAATATTTAATTATGCTTTATGTGTGTATGTAACATGCACTACTACACAAAAGGTTTTGCGAGATAGTGCAAAATCTTTACTATGGCGGGCACTCAGTTTGCCTGCATGGTTAATGCCCCAATTAATCTGTGCGGCCATTCTTTTATTTACCATGGTGGGCATTTTTGCCCGCCACGCGGTTCTGATTAATCTATTTTCGTGGTGGGCGCTTAGAATGCCCGTCACGGAAAATATGATATTAACTTGTGGTAGGCATTCTAATGTGCCCGCCGCGGAAAATTTGATATTAACCATGGCAGGCATTCCAATGTGCCCAAATAACCGTCGTCGATATAAATACGAGAAGCTAGGGTTTTCCATCATACATTTCACTCTCTCCCCTCCTCTTTTCTGCCGCACACGGCGGCCACCCCTTCTATGTCACACGAGCAACGCACTGCCCGACCCCCACTGCCTCTCCGACGGCACACCGGCAACCCCTCTCTCCCTCCCTCGACCCCAAAGCCCGGTGGTGTATGCGAGGAGCGCCCTCTCACTCGTCCCTTCCCCGACGCGGCGGCGGGCTACGAGCTCCACGGCATGTGCGGCCAAAGGCTTTTGTGGAGGAGTCCTCCGCGTGGCGTGTGGGGCGTGTGGAGGAGGCCTAGATCCACAACATGGAGGAGAAGGCGGCCAGCTTGGTTTGGATCCCGGCGTTGCGGTAATTGCGGTTGTCCCTCATACTCTTCATCTCTCCTCGCATTCCTCTCTCCCTCACTCGCTCGTTTCCATAGATCTGGCAAGGAGGAGGCAAGCCCGCGACGGGGCTAGTGAAGAGGAAGCCAGCCGCGACCCGATCTAGTGAGGAGGAGGCCGACCCAGCGGATCTAGCGGAGGAGGAGGCCAGCCGCGAACGGATCCGGTGGCGGCAGCGGTCAACGTCTACGTGAGCTTCGGTGACCTAGATCCATCTACATGGCTACGAATGGGCTCACCGGTGGGCTCAGGAATGGGCTCTCCGGTGGGCACGTGGATTTTTTTTTTAATATTAACCATGGCGGGCATTCTATTGCGCTCGCCATGGTTAATAGATTTACGATGGCGGGCAAAAGTTCCTGCTACGGTTATCCTGTGATTTACCATGAACTCACCCGGTGTGGCGGGCCCCTTTGCGACACGTTAAAGGAAAATCGCTCGTCACGTAATATATTTTTATGTAGTAGTGATGCATGATGATGGTCCTAAGGCCCAATAGGGTAGGGTGCCCCCGCCAACGCCCCCACTTGCCACTAGGGCCACCGACACCTTTGCCACCATCGCCACCACCGTAGGGCTCCCGGGCTAGTGCCCGCGGTGCCACCATCGCCGCCCGACAGTGTCACCATGGCCACTTGCCATCAAGTTGCCTTATCAAGTCTTCTTAGATTAGGAAAGAGTTAGGAGATTTTTGTTAGGAATGAGAATCTAAGTCCTGTAAGGTTCTCCGAGGATGCTTAGGAGTCAAGTCTCGTTGGATTGTAAATACCAACGCCATGAAAAAGTTGCAAATCATGAAAAGAATAGGCGAAGGACATTAACCTAAAGCTCTCAAGCTCAAGCTCACTCGCGATCTCTCTCTCTCTCTCCCTCTCTCTCTCGACACTTTGTCTCTAGCTGTCTTACCTAACCCTAGCTGCCATCTGTGAATATACCAAGGCTGCTGCCCATGCCTCAGCCACAACGTGGCACTAGCGCTATTGCTACTCCTCCCAACACCGCATGCCTCTGCCATTGCGTCGCCGCGCTTGAAACCCTAGCCGCCACTTCCGATACACCACCAGTGTGTCCCTCCAGCACACCCCTTACATCTGGTATCACAGATCGCTCGATCCCCCATGCCGCGGCAATGTCAGTCACCATCAGGAACAATATCATCAAGATCTCCACCTAGGTGACTCTAAACAAGGAACCCGTCGATCTAGAGATGAGCTACCTTAGCGAAGAGACAGCCAACCACAATGCAACCACCATCGACCTCATGACGGCGACAACCAACATCATCACCAACCGCCTTCATCCGGCATTACAAAAATCATCTACACGGCATCGAACAAGTTGTTCATGCCACCATCAGCACTGCAGTTGCTCACGCTGTCGTGCATGGATCAAGCCATCGAGAATCAGTATCCTCCGGTCATCATCGCCACGCCAACCTGTACTGATAGCAGCAACAAACAATTGTTGCGTGATGTTTACGACACGGCCGTCAACAATGCAAAGAAGGAAATCAAGGAGTCCTTTGGTTGCCGAGAGAACTACCCTCTAACATCAGGTCAATCTCAATTGGAAATCAGCATTCTGGAGATTGTTGCCAAAATAATGGCCAAGATCTTCTGCAAAGAGGAGCTTCAGCACGATGTACAACTCCTGGGCACAATGTTAGGAGTCCTATATCGAGTTGGGAGACCCACAAGTAGGTAAACATCTACACCGCGGGTCTTCTGGAACATGGAATCACCACAGAAACGGCTGTTGTTCCAGCACAACCAATCGAGAAGAGTCTAAAAATCATTGTCGATGACAACAAGGTATTGGCACTAAAGTCAGGACGCCACGACTACACTGAAATCAATAATGTTATGGAGGAGCATCATTGTGATCATATCAGTGCAAGCAACACCATGCTGTTTGCACGCAAGCTGCTCTTCAACGTTGATGTTGATTGATGCTCAGAGTGCCTTCCCCACAGACTTCATGGAGGCACTCAAAGGCATTGACGAGCATCACATCCTCATCGGCAATTGGAACGAGGTGCCAGGACACATTGCATCCATTGCCGTGCTCAACGGAGACACGTTTCATCACTGACACTTATCTACTTGACATCAGCAACAACACCAACAACATCCTCTACGAGCCACAGCTAGCTAGCCTTGGGCGAATTGCCCGAGACATTGACAACATGGAGACGTAGTACGTACGTTCGCCATGGATGCTTGCATACACTAAGCACCGATCCCCAACAACGAACACTAACAAGAGTGAACGCCCTACCTAGACCTTCATCGACCAAGGTCGTGGAAAAGACCACACCACCACCACAAAGCAGGATGAGACGAGACTCTACCTACAAGAGACATCAGTATGGTTCTCTAATCCTTTACAGGTCATGCGACATGGCGGTTCAACTAACATGGAATTGTTAGCACGGGGAACACATTACTACAGAAAATCTTTTGCACGGTGTTTAGGATTTATTTACCGTGGCGGCTTTTGAAAAAAAAAACACCACAATAAATCGAGGCTAGGCAAGTCAGTCCATAAGGACATAAAATCGTCGTAGTGAATGATTAATCATGGCAGTTTTTATAAAACAACGCGGCCAGTAGCATTGTCTACTGTATGTAAATGTTGTTGTGCAGCTTGCCATAGAGTAACTTCTTCTTTAGCCACAATGAGATACCATAATGGCAATACTAACTTATCAGATTGCTCTCATTCACTGCTAAGTGATTACCATGTATCCCAAGTTCGAACGAGAGACATAGTCGAATTATATATGCATTCTAATTGTTATTACTGTAGATAAGTATATAGTTTTCTTTATGTTTGATATCCTAACAACTAAGACTTTGATTATATAACTAGGAGAGGTTACATACCTTCTGCCTCTCAACTCCGTCGAAGCCTTCCACGTCCAAGATTAGCAACGAAGGATTAATGCACCTAGATATCATTATTCCATCGGTTGTTCTTGACCTGGTTATTAGTAATATTCACCCGTGTCATGTTTATAGAGAATTAAATTGATCAATTACAAATTAAACTTTTAATATTTTTGTCAGATTTACTGAACAGTAGTTTCCGCCACGGTAAATTGATTTCCTGTGGCGGGCGACTAACCTAGCAGCCACCCATTAACTGTGGCGGGCACAGTTCATATGTGTGTGTGTGTGTGTGGGGGGGGGGGCGGGGTTGTCACGCAAAAACATTTTGTGTACTAGTGCACGGAAAATGCAGGGCTGTAATTGAAATGCATGCATATATATCTGACATTTACAGACGGATATGATCAGTAACATGTAAGGTGTGATACCCCTGTTATTAGTGTTCCTCTAGTAGACTTAGTCCCACCTTGGTTGAATGGGTTTCGTTATAATCATAATCAGATCAATTTCTTTTCTTCAAAAAGCTATGTATTTATGGACCAACTTGTAGTCAATTGTTTTCTTTACAAATGAAACAAGCCTTATAATTTCAAACCAACAGAAAATTTGAAAATTATTTTTCTAAATGTTATAATATAGTTTTACTAGACCTTGTCCAAAATTTCTTTCCTAATTCACTTCGGTTGAATTAACTTCACTAACCCATCAGTTTGGTGTCACTTATAAGATTTATTTGCTTGACTTGAAATGCTTAATGCTAATGCGTGTCTATATTTATTTCATTCATTTGATTTAAGAATATAGAAGGTAAAATATTGATTTCACAAGATATAATTACATGCAAAGGACTAGGGACACTAATAGTCCAAAAACTAGAATACTTTCTATGTTCATTAATTAAGATGCCAACTAAATAAAATAGCTATGTAGCATTGTAATCTACAATACCTGACCCCTATCATACAAGATCACTATAAAACTCCAACAACAATGCACGTGTTATCATCTACACCAATAAGAAATGGTCTGAAGAAAGTATCTATGACAAGATAGTTTTTCGTTTTTGAGTCATAAACTATATCTACATCAGAATGAAGATATGCAGAGACGTGATAAGTGGATAATATAGACAAAAGAATATTTTTGAGAAAGTATCTATTGAAATATGACTTGTATACGTAGTGCCTACCCCTCCATCCAAAATGGATGCCATTCTCACTTCCCGATAAATCAATTTTTAAAAACTTTGTCCAGTTATATATAAAAAGAATATTAGCACTTATAATACATAATTATTATCATTAGAAAGATCGTTTAATATACCTTCATGATAAACTTGTTAGGAGATATAAATATTGCACATATTTTCTTCAAACCTATAGTCAATGTTGACGAAGTTTGACTTGCACACTTCCTATATGGTGTTCTTTCAGGATGGATGAAGTACATGATCTGATAGACTTACAAACTAGTATAGATTGTAGCATTGGATTGGCCTATGGAAATCCATATAATGGAAACTACATATACCATCACAAACTATAAGCCATTCCAACTTTTACGGAGAGTGAATTCATCTCAAGATTGATCGAATTTATACAATTTTTTAAAAAACATTTATGATAGCAAATAAGTATCATTTGATTTATCATTAATTATATTTTTGTAGTAATACCTATGTGATTCCAAAAATCTTTCTAATTCTTTCTATATGTTTAGCCCAACTTGAGATTCTTTGACTCTTCAAGGACTTTAGAACGACTTATTATTTGGAATGGATGGATCACTAATTGAGTCAATAAAATGCCAACCTGTTGGCAAACATTGTTAGCATCAGAATTATATTGGCAACAATAAATGTAGGTGTTTACCGTCCTTTCTTAGCATCCATCACGGGAATTTAGTTCGAAGAGCTGATTAAGCAAATAGCTTTTTCCCCTGTAAATTGCATAAAGATGTTGTCATGAGCCTTACGATATAATCAATGGATGTATTATTACTAAGGCAACTGTTACTAGAGAGTTTCATAAGGTTACTTCTAAGAATGCCATATACTAGATAAACTACATTGAAACAATGATAAAACAACTATTCTCAATGTATGGTTTCATTGTAGTGTTTTACGGACATTTAAAACGCAAAGGCAATAGAGTTTCATCGCCATAAAACTCAATTCTTCTCCATGTTTTCCAAAACAGTTACTCTATCATCCAAAGTGCTAGAGAAATTTGCATGAAACTCCCACCGACAATCGGTGGGCCACAATCAGCCTTGAGCACAAACATGTGGACAATTACGAAATGGGAAGATAACCATTGTCATTCAAATATAAGAATGATATTTAGACATGGGAGACGACATCTAGCCTTAGTGTGGATCCAGAGAAACTGTACTACACTTATTCATCCCAAGCGACAATTGACCATTCATTTGATCTTTTACCACTAATATAACAGTAAATCAAGAAATCTCCTCTCTACGCACTATGGGAGAATTAGGCTTTGCAGTGGGTACAATATTTTGCCGAGCACCAACAAAGCGGGACTTTGCCGACAGCCTCTCTCGCGAATGGCAAACCCTCGGCAAAGATTGCTTCACCGAGAGCACAACCCTCGGCCAAGATGGACCCTAGGCAAAGATTCCCTTTGCCGAGAACCAAATTGTCGGTGAGGCCTTGGCCCTTCGGAGATCTTGGCCAAGGTAACGTCGTCCATAACATTGATCTTGCCAAGGGCGTGACGTTTGCCTCTCGGCAAAGAATTGGTGTATGTTTGTTTAGGAAAAATCTCTCCACATACCACATGTCCTGCACTTTGCCGAGAGCCGAGGCGGTCGAGCTCTCGGCAAAGATTTATTTTTTTAACACAAGAAACGACATCTCGTGGAAGACCACGTGTTGCATTCTTTGCCATGAGCTTGACATGTGGCTCACGGCAAATAACTTCTTTGCTGAGAGCCCAAGGAGGTTCTTTTTGTCTGTCCACCTTTATAAAAGTAATCAAAACTAAAACATAGCTGCATTACGAGGACAATTTCAAACTCTATTGCTAACTTTTTTTAGATAATGGATGAGAACATCCGGCCTCTACATCCATGGATGTACACAACCAATTATTATAGAGATTGCATAAAGCATAAAAAGATAAAAAGAGCAGAACCAGTCCCTAAGATGGACAAAAGAACTAGAGGAAATGAATTATATGCTTCCCCCCCTCCGTTTGATCACTGTATTGCTCATGAAGGAGAGTGTGCTCTTGGCATGCTCAAACACTGCAGCTATTCCCCTGAAGATAGCCGGTGAGACACAGCAACGAGCTGACTCCATACAGGCAGTAGGTGGCAAGGAAGTACTCCAGCGATGCCGCCAGGAAGGAAATTGACATCCGCAGACGCCATCACCGCTGGAAGAAGCACAAGAGGTCTTTCGACCAAGAACTTCGACGATCGCTAATCGCGCCAATACCGTTGGCCCAGAGAACCAGGCTAGGTTTTCACCTAGTTGTTGAACATCAATCGACTAGGCTCCGGGAGAACCCATGCTAGTTGCGAGAGGCCGCCGACCCGGGAGGAGACGCGCTGAGGATTGGCGCCCATGGACTCTAGGCTGCAGCTCTTTGGATCCGCGCCCACTGGAGCCCAGCCCTCAGGATCGGCACACAAATCCAATTGCGATTGCCTTAGATAGCAATCGCCCAGATACCTGGCACAACAGAGCGGTCACGGGTCCTTGTGAAGCCTGCCCGGGAGGAGGCGGTCGGCGTAGATCATACGTTGGAATTGGCCAGCTGGTCGGCCAGCCAACTCGTCCGGAGGAGCTCGGACAGGCGGTGGGGGAGGGGTGGGACGGAGAGGGTGGCGCGCGGCACCACGCCAAGCCGGGCGCCTTGATCTGTCGGGACTTCGGCGATGCCCGACCGCCCACGAGAGGACGCGGCCGTCGTGGTCCGCCCGTCGTCGCCACCTCGCCGCCTTCCACCCCATCCTTGCGGCGCCGGGCCACCCAGATCTGGGTAGGGCACTCACCGCCGCAAGGGTGTTGCGTGCCATGGAGGATCTCGGATAGGGATAGGGGAAGAGATTTGTGGCGGTAGCCGCTAGATGCGGCCATGGCGGCACCGGATCTAGCCGCCATCCGGGGTGGGGTGGGGGGGGGGTGGTGAGCGGCCCGGCCGCCACCATCACGGCAGCCTCATGGCTTGTTGGCTAGAGGGCTGCTCCGGCGGCGGCAGGTCGACAACAGGCGGTGGGGAGGCGGGGGGCGGCGCCGGGGCGGGGTTCCGCCCGTCGCCTAGTGGTTATCAACTCTATTGCTAACTATATTGTAAGATTATTCTTAGAGGAGAAAAGCATATAATAATGATGAATGATGGTAGCTTACCGCTGCTCTGGCTCCGACAATGGAGATTACAGCATAAGGAGCATTTGGAGCTGATAGTTCCATGGAGGATTTGATCATTTGATCCACAACACCTTGATTGAAAGTTTCCCGCTTCGCTTCAATCATCATTTGAATCTTGGAGTCACAAATTGGAAGCATATCCAGCTCATCAGCAATCAACAGGATGAGATTTTTGAACAAATAGATGGCTTTCTTCGCATCCGGGTTTTCTGCCCTGATTTGTTGTACGAAAGTGGACATAATGTTGACAAATAGTTCTTCTTGAGGTTCTAACAGTAGCCGAGAATTCGGGGACAACATACGTTTCATCTCTTTTAGTATATCGTCGGTAGTGGTGTTTGGATTCAGGGGAACACTCAGTGAACAGACAATTTCTGGTAGGATAGTGTGGAGTTTGGCCCAGACATCTCTTTCTTTCACTCCTTGTGGACTAAGCATGGCGCCCAACTCACTAACCATGCCTTTGAGGCCATCATTTTCCTCCCAAGATAGGCCTACTCGCGAAACCATCTTGATGAGCAGGAGGTGGATAGAAGACCGGAGATGCAAAACTGAGGGAAGCACAAAGTGGTCCTGGTGGGCTATTTAAATGCAGAGTCCTGCATCATCACGGCCAAAACAACTTGACAACTTGGGGCTGACAGAAAATATCGCAACTGCTTTGGATGAATACATTAATTCATTCAATTATCAATAAACATATCAGAATGTGCCATCGCCCACCACGGATGAATGTCCTTGTGTCAGCACCTTTTTAAATCATTTTTACATTAATTAGCAAACATGCCCGTGCATTGTGTCCTAGCTATCCACCATGTTGTGCCTCTACTCGGCCGTCTCCGCGTTGGCAACTGGGAACGTGGCATGTGCGCCCCTGATGTGACCCTGGTTCGCGCTACCCTGGTGTTGAACATCGGCAATGCCGTGACCATCTGCACCTGCGTCCTGTGTTGGGTTCCTCCGCTACGCCTGCCCCACATCACCGGGCCGTCAGCACCAGGCTCCAGTGGCTCGAGAACCCACGGTGGTCACCAGGCTGTCCAACAGACTGCATGGTGGCCATCACGCCTCGACGCTCCATACGCAGCGGCAAGCCCAAGGCTGGTTGCGCGCCGCTACCGTGGGTCGGTAGAAGAAACAGCAAAATTATTATTTTGATTTTTAAGTGCTGACTTTTATTGTGATTTGGGTTTGGATCGCTGTGTGGATTTTGATTCATTTTGGGGGCCGTTTGGTTCCTTGGCTAGTGCTGGCCTCACTATGCCCAGTGAATCGTGGGCGTTTGGTTGCCTGGCCATCAGCTCTCGGTTTCTGTGCTGGCCAGGGCAACATGAGTGAGCCAAAACACTTTCCAGCATTGTTAAGGCCAAGCCAGGCATAGAGAGGTGTGGTGAGATTTTTTTGGGCAAAAGCAACCAAACGCCCCCTGCTCGATCTCCAGCATTGGCAATGCCAGGCCAGGTGAGGGGAGGAGAAGCGAGATTGTTGGGCGAATTAACCAAATGACCCCTTGGTCTCTGACAAATTTCAGCTCTGTGCACAGAACGACAATTGTTATAGGTCAACTTAGATGAGGTAAGAAGTAATTTCAGTGTTAATTAATAGGTCTAGACTTACTGGGTCCTAGTCCTGGAGAGGCATGATTGATTTTTGGAGTTATTGTACCTTTCCTAAAATTATAAAATTCAATTGTCCGTCTTGTAAAGTCTAATATTTGAATTGACACGAACTAGTTCAACAATATATCGTACTCGGCCAACTACGCCACATGTCGGCCAACTAACAAGACGTCACAACTAACAAGACATCACAACTACCGCTGTAGACAAGAAGTGACCTGCTGGGTCTTGGAGACAAGGACAAGGACGTCGTTGGAATTCATCTTAATCTTCACATTTTATAAACTCAACTTGACATGAATGACAAATTTGTCTGCTGTCCGGATTAGGTATATACATTTACAATAGCCAGCCACTTGGGATTCTTGAATGTCTTTGTTTGGAACCACACAACATACTTGGTTATAGAATAGTCAATCTGCTGGCATCACTACTAGAATTTTGTCTAAATGGGATCAATGATAGAGGTATCACCCCTCATAACTACCGCTTTGGTTATTCCGGTTCAAAAAAACGGAACTGATGGACATTTTGAACCGGCAGTAAAAAAAAAAAATCAAACTCTGTACTAGTGAATGATTTACAACCTTTAAAGAAGTTATGATACCTTGATTTAGTGCGTCTTGGTTACAAAATCCATCTAGATTAGCTGCTATTCATCTTGGTTCTATGAACGCTGAGCAGCAGGACATTTGTTGCAGGCGTTAGAACAAATTTCTGCTCTGTGCACAGAAGGACAATTGTTATAGGTCAGCTCAGATGTGGTAACAAGTAATTTCAGTGTCAAATAATAGGTCCAGACTTACTGCGTCCTAGTCTCGGAGAGAGATGACTATGATTTTCGGAGGTCATGACCTCTCCTAAAAATATACAAAATTCAACATGGACATGTTGTAATGTTTAATGTTTCAACTTGACATGATGTAGCTGTCTCTTTGCTGTTGGGATATCGACATAAAACTACAGTAGTTAAACAGCCGGCCTTTTGTTTTTTGTGGTTTATTTTTTTGAAACGGCGCCACATGCATGCACATGTATATAACAGATCATACTAGGTCAACGAACACGACGTCACTACTATAATTTCAATCTGTTGCCAAGAAAGAAGTAATCCGCATCTTATAGGGTATCACGTCTGATTAGGTGTAAACTTTCCGGGTCTTGGAGAAAAGGGCAAGGTATTTGGAATTAATGTTGATCTTCAGATATTATAAATGCAGCTTGACATTAAGTACCAATCTGTTTGCTGTCCGCATTAGATATACATATACAATAGCTGGCCACTTGGGACTTGTGTTTGAGGGTCGGTAACCGCATCACTATATGTACTATAGAACCGGCAGCAATGAGGACAACTGCCACTTTGGTTGTGCCGGTTCAAAAACCGGCACTGATGGAATTTTGAACTGGCAGTGTTTTCAAAGTCTTTAGAAATGAATGGTTTACATCCTTTAATAAAGAAGTTACGGTACCTTGTCTCGGTGCGCCTTGGTTATAAATCCATCTAAATAAGTTGCGATTCATTTTTGTTGTGCGAATGCTGCAAACGTAGACATTAAAACAAATTAAAGTTCCGTGCAGAGCAGCAAGACATTTGTTGTAGGCGTTAGAACAAATTTCAGTTCTGTGCACAGGACAATTGTTATAGGTCAACTCAGAATTAGGTAATAAATAATATCGGTGTTAGTTAATACAACTAGGCTTACCGGGTCCTAGTCTTGGAGAGATATGGCTATGATTTTTTGAGGTCATGACCTTCTTAAAAATATACAAACTCAACATGGACATGCTGTAAGTCAAATATTTCAACTTGGCATGAAGTCGCTGTCTCTTTGCTGTCCGGATATCGACATAAAAGCACAGTAATTCAACAGCCGGCCACTTGTTTTAACTGATTGTGGCTGATTTCTTTGGAACCATGCCACATGCATCCACATGTATAAAATATATCGTACTAGGTCAACCAACAAACATGCTTCCGCGGAAACAATTAATCCACGTCTCATATGATATTACTGCTGATTAGGTGTTGACTTGACCTGCCGCTGCTGGGTCATGGAGACATGGTCAAGATCGATGGAATTCAACTTGATCTTCACATTTTGTTAATTCTACTTGACACGAAGTACCAATTTGTTTGGTTGCTGCATTAGATATACGTACACAATAGCCAGCCAGTTGGGTTTCACAGGCCACATGCATGCACATTGTTTTGATGTTTTTTTTTTTTTTTGACAACAGAAACTGTGGGGAGATGATTGTTGTTTGTTGTTGCATCCGCGTCATGATGGATGTATGTTCCAAGGTTTCACACTATATATGGCATGGGGTAGGTGAAGTTAGGGACATTAGGCTTTTGTGGCACCTGCGGTATTCACTACCGGATCCGCCGGCTAAGCCAAGTGTAACACAGGGCTTAGCGCACACGGCGACGTTTTCTCAGCATAGAAGACCTAAGCCGAGTGCCAAATATCGAGCACTCGGCTTCGGCTAAGCCGAGTGTTTTGTAATCTTAGCCGAGTGTCCACAGTGCACACGGCGTACAAAAGTAGGTAACGTCAGGACGTTTTCACGAAGTCCTTTGCCGAGTGTTAGAATTAGGCACTCCGCAAAGAATTAAATCAGTTTTTTTCCCCTAAAACTCTTTGCCGAGTGTCAAGACAGAAGGCACAGGGCAAAGATTTTTTTTTTTTTTTTTTTTTTTTTGTAAAATCTATGCCGAGTGTTTTGCATGGGCACACGGCAAAGATTTTTAAAACTCTTTGCCGAGTGCTCTGCATGGGCACAAGGTAAAGAGGGGATCCTGTTTTTTCTTAAAAATTCTTTGCGAGTGTTATGACCATACCACACGGCAAAGTTTAAACCTTTGCCGAAAGTGTTATGGTCATAACACACGGTAAAGAATATATATTTTTTTGTTTCTACAGCACATATATTTACACAAATAACAGTTTATAATCACACAAATATATATCACACGTCTCACAAAGTCATCATAACCATCCACACATGACATCAAAACCATCCATATAAATCCACATAGTCATCACAACGTCTCACAAAGTCATCATAACCATCCACATTATATCACACGTCTCACAAAGTCTCACAAAGTCACAAAAATCTCACAAGTCTGGGGCACAAGACCATCATAAGCACAACTCACGGCGCGGATCCAAGAGGCGCTCCCCACGCGAAAGGTGGAAACTGTTGAGCCGGAGAATCTCCCGGCCGGCACAGATTGACGTACTTCGGATATGGGTCATTTGACGCCGTCGACTGGTGCTACACAAAGAAAAGTATACCATGTGACACAACATTTAAGATTGGTTATAAAAACTTGTGAAAAGTAGCCGAGTGTGGTAAAAGTTAGAAATTTCGGCAGCACCTCTCCCGCACGGGAGGTCTGCAACAAAACAACGGCTCGATGGCCGACAACACATATCCATATGCACACACCGTGGTGCATTAAAGGCAACATTTCATTTGGATTCACATCCATACATATATTCAGAGGCTTCGTCTCGAGTTCAAGTCGTAGAAACTCACGGTGGTTCGCTTCGGCAGCAGGATCCATTGGTGGCGGAGGCCCAAAAATCTATGGTGGCGGACACAGAATAGCCTTGGCTGGCGATGAAGCTTTGCATGTACTACCACATTGCTGCATTCCTCGCATCAGACTCCTCCCGCCGCCTCCTCTCTTCTGCCGGCTCGGCCTACAATATTTCACATACATGTTATAACGCAAAGCTAAGGTATGAAAAAAATCAATCGACAACGAATGACACAGAAGTAACCTATAGTGTCGACACCACGGTCGGTCGTGTGTGTATCTCCGGCCTCAAGCTTGAGCTGCTAGCTCGAATATCCGCGAGTTTCCTAGTGCTGCGTGGGCCGATTACACCGTCGCCGATGTAGTACTAATTCAACATGGACATGAAGTAGCTGTCTCTTTGCTGTTGGGATATCGACATAAAACTACAGTAGTTAAACAGCCGGGCATTTGTTTTTGTGGCTTTTTTTTTTTTGAAACCGCGCCACATGCATGCACATCTATATATAACAGATCATACTAGGTCAACCAACAGGACGTTACAACTATAATTTCAATCTGTTGCCAAGAAAGAATTAATCCGCATCGTGTAGGGTATCACTACTGAATAGGTGTAAACATTCCGGGTTTTGGAGAAAAGGACAAGGTAGTTGGGAATTCATCTTGATCTTTAGAATTTGTAAATGCAGCTTGACATGAAGTACCAATCTGTTTGCTGTCCGCATTCGATATACAAAAATACAATAGCCGGCCACTTCGAGGGTCGGTAACCACATCACTATATGTACTATAGAACCGCAGCAATGAGGACCCTCATAACTACCGCTTTGGTTGTGCCGGTTCAAAAACCGGCATTGATGGAATTTTCCACTGGCAGTGCTTTCAAAGTATGTACTAATGAATGGTTTACATCCTTTAATAAAGAAGTTACGGTACCTTGACTTGGTGTGCCTTGGTTAGGGCATGTACAGCCCACAGACGAGGGTCGCCTCTAATAGCCTTGAATTTGACAAAAGACAATTAAAAACACGGGTCATACAACCCACACATAGAAGTCGCCCGCAAGTTGATTAATGCTTTGCATGTGGCTAGAAGATCAATCATGCATATCACTTTGTATACTGTTGTGTTGCTATTTGATAGAAAATTGAAATTGTGTGGCTGGTTTTCAAAGTAGCTCACATAGAACACGCTAATCATTCAAGTGATTCGAGAATTCTACCTACATGACCAAAACAAATTTCTGAACCAAATAAAGCTTGCTCCTGTGTATTGAAAGCGACATTTCAAGGCTTGGAAAATTAACTCACGAGCAAGCAAACCACTTGGTGCTAGACAGGACCTGCAAAAAGCTATCGATCTGCAAAGAAAAAGTGAAACCGCTGAACGCCGGTGCGGCGCCGACGGAGGCGCCACCGCAGGTCCAGATGGCCAACCTCGACCAATGGTACCGATCCACGCGACGATGGAGACGTGGAGACGGTGTTGTACAATCCTGCTCGGCGCAGTCTCTGTGCATCGGAGAACGGACGAGATCGCCGCCTCGTGAAGCGACAGAAGGCCCATCTACTCGCTTCAACGGGGTTTATTTTTTTTTTTTTGAAAAGTAGCGACGAAGAGACGGGGTATAGCGACGCGTTATATGCGCCCTTACAAATCCATCTAAATTAGTTGCCATTCATTTTGGTTGTGCGAATGCTGCGAACGTAGACATTAAAACAAATTAAAGTTCGGTGCAGAGCAGCAAGACATTTGTTGTAGGCGTTAGAACAAATGAAAGTTGCGTGCACAGAACAATTGTTATAGGTCAACTCAGATGAGGTAACAAGAAATATCAGGGTTAATTAATACAACTAGACTTACCGGGTCCTAGTCTAGCTTGGAGAGAGATGGCAATGATTTTTTGAAAAAACAAACTCAACATGGACATGCTGTAAAGTCAAATATTTCAACTTGGCATGAAGTCGCTGTCTCTTTGCTGTCCGGATATCGACATAAAAGCACAGTAATTCAACAGCCGGCCACTTGTTTTAACTGATTGTGGCTGATTTCTTTGGAACCATGCCACATGCATCCACATGTATAAAATATAACCAACAAAGATGTTGCCGAAACAGATTTAATCCACGTCTCACGATATTGCTGCTGATTAGGTGTTGACCTGATCTACCGCTACCGGGTCATGGAGACATGGTCAACGTCGATGGAATTCGTCTTGATCTTCACATTTTGTTAGTTCAACTTGACATGAAGTACCACTTTCTTTGGTGTCCGCATTTGAAATACATACATAATAGCCGGCCAGTTGGGTTTCACGTACGCCACATGCATGCACATAGTTTTGATGTTTTTTTTTAATAACAGAAACTGTGGGTGTCATACCCGTTTTTAAGGAACAAAAACGACTACAAGATTATATATGTGCCCTGAGATCAATCACACATATGCAAGACAAATCACTGGAGTATAATATCCAAAGCTTATTACATAGTGTTTAATATTCATTAAATGAATAAAAGTAAAGTCTAACAAAGCGAAGTAAATAACTAGCACTCCGGTGCTGCTCCAAATCCACAGGGATTGCTAACTGGTTGACATCAAGCCTAGAGATCCCCTTGAAACACATCATGATCTCCAAAGTCTATTACCCATCCGGGATTTTCCAGATATGTAAAGCAAGCTTAAGTACATGTCGTACTCAACAAATATAACATGGGGTTTATATGAGGCTCAAAGAAGGATAGACACCGGTTAAAATCAAGTTTAGCTTTTAGTTTATCACAATTTTAGGCATTAGCATCAAGAATTTCCCATCAACCCATAATCATATGATTAAACAAGTATGGACAATAATAAATAAATCATAAACAAATATTAAACAGTGATCATCTATTTTGTGAGCGTCTCCAAGGCTGTTCATAACCACGAACAACACGGCCGATATATCAGCTTTTACTCTTGCAGAGGTGTACACTTTCACTATGCGTTATGATTTTCAAAGGAGTAGATTCTCGACTCCCTAAACAATGAAAATTATATAAAGCCTTTCAAAGGTTTGTCTAACATGTCGGTAGCCCACAGGTACAAAACCCCTATATATCTCCTAGCCGGTAACCCCAACAAATAGTTAGACAAGACCCTTTGATCAACTAGAGCCGAGCCATGTGACCCCCATAGCTGCATCAGTATATCCCGGATGATCGATACAAAATAAGACCTTATGGAGAGCTAAGAGCATCATAAATAAATAAAACACAAGCTCTTTAAGCCCTATGATCAATATTACCAACAATATCATAAATCATATTACTTTCATTAACCTTTAAACATGAACAAAAGTTGGTGTATGTAGAGCACTAGCAAAATAACTACCCAAATGCAAACCCATCGGTGGCACGGTACAAGTTAGCAATAGCTAGGAAATCCTTAATGTCGGACAAGGTGGACACATGCATAATGAATTTAATTATTAAGGTGAATAGGACAACAAGGAAATTCCCATGCTATACTTGTCTTGGTTGTAGAAATCCTGACGCTCGATTGCCAAGAATCTCTGGTTCCGCAATGTACAGCTCATCGCCTAAATAAATCATCACGCGGCAACATTCATCCAATCATGGAATCAAACACGAAGAAAATAAAGGAATATCATGAGAACAGTACACCATCAACAAGGAAATAAATTGAAAATGCTTTAAAACACTAATTTACGCCGCTATGATCACGTAGACGTCAAATTCACCAAAAATCGAAGCTAAAACGCCTAAGATATGAATTTTATAAGATTTACATTAATAAAATAATAAAGCTAATGCAAGCTCGAAAATTAAAAGTATAAAACCTGACTAACAGTGATTTAGACATATAGATTACGAGATTACGAATCTAACGCAATTTGAATGGAGATAATCGGATTTAAAATGCAAAAGATATAAAGGTTTGAACAGAATGGCAAAACTGTAATTCGTGGGAACATGAATTTCGAATTAAAATAATGAAAATCGGATTTTTACACCAGATCAGGGACCACGGGAGGAATATGAATGACTGGAGCGGCTCTTTAGGAAGATTTCCTGCCGAAAGGGTATGATGGATTTTCGGCAGTGAGATCTGAAATCGACGGCCAGAATTAAAATAGGAATCCGGGCAGCGGCGCTGTCGCCGGAGACGATGACCACGCGGTGGCTATCTTGCGGGAAAAAGACAAAGAGGCAACGCGGCTAGGCTTATAAAGCGTCAGGCACACGCGGATTCAGGGATAAATTTCCCGGCTCGCGGGATTTCTGCTGCGTCGCGCGGTGCACGGACTTGGGTCCGGTTCGAGTCCTGCTCGAACTAGCAAAGAACGACGGCAACGCGTGCAGGATGGAGCAAAAGCCAGGCGCTGCGCTGCTTGCTAGGTTGCCGGCTTGCTGGACCAGAGTGCTAGCGGCCCACGAGAAAAGAAGTGAGCGACGGCCAAAGAAAAGAAGTGCTGGCCAGAAGCAACAGCGAGTGGGCCACGCTAACGCCAACAGGGCACTCGGCCAAAAATAAAGTGAGAGAAGAGAGATAAAAAGAAATTACTTTTCTTTTATTAAAACCAGATTTCAAATAACTTTTGCAAAAACCGAAAATCCTTTCTCAGATTAAGCAAAAAGCAGACAATACAAAAATAAGGATGCAACAGCATGTGTGCACATACATGTATCTAGCCTTATCATGGATTTTAATTTCATAAAGATTATTTAGCCCTACATTCAATGCATCACGAAATTGCATAAATAAAGCAAATTGAGCTATTTAAAATCATGCAAAATTTCCGGTGTTACAATCGCCGAGGTGGAGCTATCCACCCAGGATTAGGAGAAGTGGGAGTGCCTGCGGTGAGAACTGAGGCTCCGACAGAATATTAGCATATGCTCTTTGCTTTAGCATCTACTTAGAACATGCTCTGTCTTTCAAAATAGCCAAGCAAGTTACCCTATATTCTGGCTAACAGAAACGGAAATCTAGCCCAAAACCTGTCATTTGTTCCAACAGCGCTGGACCAAGCTAAGTAAGTACATCTCTGGGCGCCTGCTAGCAGCCAGAAAGCACAAGGGATGTACCGTCTGTGGCATGCTTCGGCAGACACCAATGGCGATCCGTGTTGGACAGCTTCCAGATGTTTCCCAACCCTACACTGCAGCATGGTCATTGTAGGAGCAGAGTGCTCTGCATAAAGCATCGCATTGTAGCTTGCTTCATATTCCGTGGGATGGTTTGTTGCATGCATAGATGTGCTTTATATATACCTTATAAAAAAAAGGGACCTGAGGGGGGACGATGTCCCCACCCGTATTTCATTAAGAAGAAGATCTTCTCACCAGATCCTGGAAAATCCCCGAACCCCCAGCTCCCCCCCCCGACATGGGAGCCCACATGCCCGTGAGAAGGGTCAGGCTTCACACCATGCTTTGGCACACGCGGCGACCGGGCGAGGGATTTTTTGTGGAAATCATGCGTCCGAGAGGACTCGAACTCATGACCGGTGGCCTCCCCAACCGGGAGTGCTCACCAACTGAGCTATGCTCAGTTCCCCTTTATATATACCTTATAATATATACGGTGTCTCTTTATTTCTACAACTCCGAAAATAACAAGCCAACATCACATCCTGGCTTCAGCCAATCATTAAATACATAGATGTGCGTTATATATATTTTTATCCACCATCCGTTTGTTAGTCGATAATTTCTGATCATTGTTCCATCAAACCATGCTTTCTCACTGCACCTTCATTCTTCTGGCAGCAACATCTGACATTTGACATTACAGTACGTCTAAGGGCATGCCAATGTTCGTTTCGCCTTGGACATTGTCCCTATTAACTTTGGGGTTCTTAGATCATGTTTAGTAACGGAGTTTTGGTGCTAAATATTATTACACATCAGCAGCGTAGCTTGTCTAGCCAGTCAATCCTAAAAGCATGCACGGATGACCTGAGATCATTATGTTTGGTATTTGTAACACTAACTTCCATGCCAAAATTATAATAACATGGATGAGTTTGTGGTACAGTCAACTTGCAGTCTTCTATAGTGTCACTGTTAAACGATAGAATTGCTATCGTGAAAATAATGTTGAGTCTGTTGTAAACTTGACTTGCAAGTCAAGGTATAATCTCGGTTGTAGATAGATCATTAGTCTAGATACATTCTGTTATGACATACTGTTGTACAAGCCTACGGGCTATATAATCTAATGCACAACCGAGAGTTAAGGCATCTCGTTTGGGCCATTTTCACAATCACTACGCAAAAACATTACTGTAGGGGTGGCAAGCGACGCTCAATAGGGGCGGTTTTTGCGAGCTGCCGCTAAATTACGGGGTATTTACAACATTTTTTAATCAGGTGAGGACCCCAGAAGTCGCGCATTTTTTTTCACGTAACATCGCGCACTACGCGGTCGTGGTGGTTTGAAATCGGGATCTCACGCTGGTGCGCGAAGCCACCCCTTCACTGCACTACACATGTGGATGTGTCCATATCTCATTCCCGATCCCCACGTACTATACAAATTCGAGTGCAAATTGACTATTTTAGCCCTAAACGGGTTCAAATCAAAAACTGATTAACTACAAAGTTTCATAACTTTTCAAGATTTACAACTCTCATTTAGGGTGTTTCTCCGTCCGAGGTCATTTACGAAATTTGAATTTCAAGTTTGAGACATTTGATCGTAGATTTGCATGACTAGATGATTTCAAATTAAAAAGTGGACAACTATAAAGTTTCATAACTTTTCGAGATCTAAAATTCTCATGTAGGGTGTTTCTCCATCCTTGGTCGTTTTTTAAATTGGGATTTCAAATTCAAGACATTTGAATGTAGCTTTTATGCGTGACTAGATGATTTCAAATTAAAAAGTGCTCAACTACAAAGTTTTATAACTTTTCAAGATCTTCATTTCTCATGTATGGTATTTCTCCATCCAAGATTGTTTACGGAACTGGAATTTCAAAGTTGAGACATTTTATCGTAGCTTTTGCATGACTAGATGATTTCAAATTAAAAAAGTGGACAACTACAAAGTTTCATAGCTTTTCTACATCTACAGTTCTTATTTAGGAAGGTTTTCATTCGAGGTCGCTTGAAAAAATCAAAATTTGAAATTTAGACATTCAAACGTCACATTTTTTGACAACAATTCAAACGTCACATTTTGAGGCATCAAAGAAAGTTAAATGAAAATGTTGTTAACAACAAAGACTCATAACTTTTCGAGATCTACATCTTTTACTAGTATAGTGCCCGTGGCTTTGCCACGGTTTTTTTAATGCGCTTAAAACAATTTGACAAAAAAATTCATTGTTTGTCTCACGTAAAACGAAATACATTCATACTTAACAAGGCATGATAAAGCCATGTCTCATATACTACAACTATGTTTTTTAAGACATAGCGGGCGATGCCTCCGTTTAATAACCAAGGTAAACAGACAATATGTTTTGCAGTTTACAGCACTGCAGATGGTGTTGCCAACTGAAAACAAATGAAGCTAGAAACCAGAAAAATAACCTCACTTTCCCACCGATTTAGAAGCAAAATCCAGACTGAAGAGCTAACCTACTTAAATTGACAATGGCCTGATGGAAGATAGTTCGAGACACAGGACAAACATTCCTTGACTGTGAAGATAGAACCTTTTCTCCAAATAAAACAGGTTGTCGGTTTTTCTTGCAAAAAGAAAAAAACTAGTTGTTTGCTCAACAGTGTCTAATAAAGCTCCATGCACCTGAACTCCAAGATCATTTTCCCATCCAATATAATTTTTTAAAATATTAATGTTTAGTCCCTCATTTTAAATTTCAGAGAGCGCCTTAGTACAGAGCTGCCTCTACTATACCATTAGTAGGGGCGCCTCTATATTGAGCCGCCTCTACATGAAGTGAGGATGAAAGTTTAACAGAGCTGCTACGCGTATGCAGGCATATTACATACATGCAGCTAGGCCTTGCAAAGGGGTTCATCCCATTCTTTGGAGACCGTAGCCTGCATGCACTGGACAGCGAGTGAGATGACTGCCAGAGCTAGTTTCTGTCGGGGCGGGGAAGATATGGCAAAGGAGAATATAATGTGTGTTTGAGTGTGGTGGATCTCATGGTGAAGAGATAAGGTGGAGGGATAAGCATAGAAAATTAACATGAAAAAAAAAAATACAACAAAAAAAGATAGGAAGAATCGAAGGGTATTATTAGAGAATTTGTTGATTTCAATAATCACAAGAAGTTTTTTAACCAAATGTTTTCCTAAATTAAGTGCTTAGATGCAGCAACTGCCAAAGGATATATTACAACTTGATGTATATGCAGTAGTCATTCTACCTGAGTTGCAGTTGGAAGGCTACTAATACATGACATCAATTTCACTGAACAAGCATGCAACACAAACACTTGATTCATTTAACTGGCTATATTGGACCCAATTATTTGATATCTTTGCTGCAGAACACATTTCGAGTTATATAAAGACCTACTTTGGATCACGATTATATTTCAAATCCATTCCGCCTCACCCTCAACCACGGACATATTTTCCCTTGTCATCTTCAATACATGGAGTATCAGTCATGAGAATGCTTAGTGCTATTAGCCCCCGGTGGACCTGGTTATGTGTTCTCTCCAAATGTTGTCGAACAGAGTAGCACCAAGCAGCACAATTAGTACACATGTAGTTTCTCGATGAGTAGTGCCTGAAATAGAACAGAAATGGCTGTGTTTTTGGGTGAAAGTAATGATCACTACACACGTTTCATAGCCGGTGAGAACTGGTCAATTCTAAGATGCATCCCAGCCGTATAGTTCACCACCAGCTGCACCCTTTTTATGCCTCAGCATACTTTCTCTCTTATAGCTATGGGCTTTGTTACAAGTGTAGGAAATAGGGAAAACACCCCACGCCCTATAGGGTAGGGTGACCTTGTATATATATTGCTAGAGGTGGGTTTGCAGTACAGTATCTTCCATGGGCTTCTGTGCATTTAACTCATATGCCAAGTTATTATATCTGTTGATATATATGTTCCTCATGTGCACACAGATTGAGGACAACACCCCTACTACACAGAGTAGAAAGGTTGAATGGAAGCATAGTATACTTGCTAAACTCGTCATGCTTGCAAGGTGTTGAGAACAGGAGGCAAAGGAACTATGATCTATGCACACTATTTGGTAGCAGAGTACCAACACACACGAGATTAGGTGCTAGAGTACATGTTAGTTTTTGATTCGATCCTCAAGTCAATGGATATTGAGGATGATGAACCAGTGGGCACAGCTGATAGCGAAGCTCTGCACTAACTAATGTAGCACCTAATTGCAGTTTGCTGCTGCTGTGTTCTATTGTGTTGTGTCATGAACCAATTTAGAGGGGGTGCAAGGGACACCCTGCCGCCAGGGTGCATGGCGCCAAGACGCCTGGCCGCCGGGCCGCCCGGCGCTGTTCGTCATCATCCTTCGCTTCGTCGTTAAGTAATAATTATTTAGGAAATAAATATTCGGGAAAGAAATAAATTACTTTGTCAAGAGGCATTCCGATCTATAAGGAAACCTCCTAGAGATTTCTTAGCATGCAAGTCTCCCTCGGACTATAAATACAAGGGGCCTGTAATCAGTTGAATCTTAAGCGTAAAAAAATTAAAAAGGGTAGCTCCCTCAACAGCTTCTATCTTCAGCTCTCCAAACCCTAACCCCTACGCACGCACGCCGCCCATGCGCGCGCTCCAAGCCGTGGCCGACGCGTGCCGCCGCCCCCCCCGGCGCGCCACGCTGCCGCCAGCGAGCCAGCGCTGCCACCGCCTCCCTCATCATCTTCACCGCCGACGATCAGCAATCAGGTGTCAATTCCGCCCAATCTAACCGAATCGACAGTTGCATGACAGAGATTGCAGCCACAACAGCTGCACTGCAGCACTGCTAAGCTCAAGCGAACAGGACAACTTTTCCTGTTTTCCCTTCTTCAATTGTCGCGTCAAATAATTATGCACATACTGGACCTTTGAAATAGGCATGAACTTGTCCCTTGGACAATGATTATATATATGTAGTCAGCTGTTCATGTAAAGCGCTTTACCCATTTAAGCAGACAAAGATACAATAAACAAGGAGAGCGCATTTCATTTTTGTTCTATTAGCCGTAAATGTTCAGAAGGACAAAGCATTTCCATCTTCTTCTTCTTCTTCTTTTTTCTTTTTGCAAGGATCATTTCCATCTTAGGTGATCAGCATTAAATTGTGGATCACATGTTTCGTGATCAAAGATTAATTGTTGTGAGAACCATCTTAAACTGTTCCGACACGCAGACATTATTAACCATAGCGAGTAATAATATGTGTACAAAATATGTACCACCAACATTGTTTGTACTCAAATGGCTGTGTTTTCGGGCGAGATCAAAGATCACTACTCGCATTTCATAGCTGGTGAGAGATGGTCAATTCTCAGATGCATCCCAACCATATTGTTCACCACTAGCTGCACAAATGCCTCAGCATACTTGCTCTCTTATGGCTATGGGCCTTGTTACAGGTGCAGGAAATAGTGAAAACACCACAAATACCTGGTATGGTGAAATTGTATATATATATATGGACAGAGGTGGGTTTGCAGTACAGTATCTTCCATGGGCTTCTGTGCATTTAACTCATATGTCAAGTTATTGTATCTCTTGATATATATTTTCCTCATGTGTGCACACAGATAGAGAGATCAACCCTACTAATAACACACAGTAGAAAGTTGGAATGGAACCATCGCTAGGTGATGCTTGTAGGGTGTTGAGAATAGGAGGCAACAGGAACTATGACCTCTGCTCACTATTGGGTCGCAGAGTACCAACACACACGAGATTAGGTGTCTGCTGGCTTTGATGGATATGTTATAGTTTTTTGGATCCATCCAGCACAGCTCAAGCCGAGGCTCTGCACTAACTAATGCCAGCACCAAATTGTTGCTGCTGTTTCAATGGTGCTGCGTGATCGAGAAATTTCAGCCACAACAGTGCTGCACTGTAGCACTGATATAAGTTCATGCGAAACAGGACGAGTTTAGCAGTTTTCCATTCTAGAATTGTCACGTCCATATTTTTTGTTTGACGTTTACAGACCACATGTTTTGCCCTGTTTTTAAGCAATAAACAGGCGACACTCTGGCAGATCAGTGGATTGAGACTATACACCGTACGATCAACATGTGCTTATGAGCTGATCTATGGTGAACTAATGAAATTTTGGATTGGGATTTACACAGTTTCACCTGTCAAAATATTCAGATGTACCAAATATTTAGCTGATTTTCTAATATTTGATTCAGATACATGAAATAGAAATGAATGGACTATAGTGTGATAAAATTACATGTTTATATGGAATAAAAAACATATAAGTTTGTTTGAACCCTCTTCACTATATTCGACTACATTGTTTGGGTGATATGAGGTTGTGTCCGGTCTGAATGAGGTGCTTGAATTTATCTGTAATTCAGCCATTTTGGGCCCAATTCACATTTATCAGATATACGGGCGACGAAGCCGAGGTGCCCAATCGCTGGTACAGTTCCTGGGGGTGCCTGCTTCAGGCCATAAAGTTATTTCTGCAACAAGCAAATATTGTTAGGTGGAAATGGTTCGATGAAGCCATTCCATGTGGCCATGGAAAACACGTTATTCACACTCAACTAATGTATTGGCCAGGAGGGAGCAATCATTAGACAGCTCAAACTATCGCTTGCTTGACAACCTGGCTAAATATTGTTTCATAGTGGATGTTGTGCAGCTCAAAAAAGCATCTCACTACCTAGTGTGGTTTTGTGATGATGAAAATTAAAATGGCCATATATTAAAACTTATAATTGCAGATCCACTTGGCAGGCCAACTGGAACTAGTTCTGGAGTGAGTCACCACATGAAGCTTTCGGGGTGTTGAGAATACGAGGCATTGACCACGTAACGGATGGTATTAGATTGGGTCTTTTCTTGGTGCAGTGTTGTAAGGTGATATGGTAGCTTCATCTTATCTTATACTCCAAATCCACAGCGCGACATCCACATCTGTGATCCGCATCGTCAAATGCATGACTACATTGACAACCTCTCGCTTCGGTGACGTGGACCTCCGTGAGCATACATCATACATTCTCCCATTCTACGTTAGCACACGACCAATGGTAGAAAGGGTTTTGGGGCACGGGCCATTGTCCCTGTGTAAAATGCCCTAGCTTCGTGAGGCAATTGGTTGGTCAATTCACGTCCCGATGCATCTCAATCATAGACACAGGCAGTGCAGGACATGGAACAATTGCTCCTTCCTTCTAACGCTGCAGTTTGGCTATGAGGAACACCTGATGCATATATGCTCATGTTGCATCAGCACTATATATATAATAATTGGAAAATATAAATACCATCTCTCTCTCGGTCTGTGTCTCTCTCCTCTGCTCTTCCTCTCACGCACAGTATATATCAGCTCTTGATAAGCTTTTACCAACTGTTCTTTATATGCTAGCCTGAGATATGGTTAATTGAAGACGAGTAAATGTTTGGGTAAATATCGAAAAATTTAGCATATTATTACATGCGGTGACATCATATCATTAGACAATTGTTTCTTTTAGGATACTGTGTTGTGTTGTGATGTAATATTACTCTTTTGTGTTGTAATCAACATAAGTCAAGTCATTATTAATATAAAATATGACAAAATGTGGATGCATACATTCTTTGCTTTTACCATGTTATTGAAGCAAACATTCCATGGGAATATAATAAAATATGCCAAAATGCTAAGAAAAAATTATCTACACACATATACAAATAAAGATGGTAAAACAAAAACATCTGTTGTTTAATTTTTTTTTTTTTTGGGTTGAAAATGCATTATAACAGATCCTTTTTCATAAAGAAAATATTGTGTAGAAGTGCTATCAATGTTCGTATCCAAAGTTTGCAAAAATATTCCTTGGTCACCAAAATAATTTTGTTGAATTACATATAGAATTTTGTTAGCAAACATTGTGTTTTGTATGTATGAAATAAAATTAAATTTTATTGAAAATCCAAAAAATCTACTACACATGTGTAGGCTCAATCTTCTTGACCCATATCTCTCTACTATTTCCCATGCCATGCAGGATTTGCTTCAAGCAGAGCAATTACATTTATCAGCGTAATCAAGGTAGATCCTGATGTATCTCAATCCTACAGATTCAGATCCCCATCCACCACGTGGAACGTTCTCACTTCCAGATCTACATGGTCGCATGATCAGGTCGGAACCTCTGCAGTGTAGATACATAATTGGAAATTGGGAAATATGCTCTAATTTCCCTAGCTTCCTCCCTCTCTCGCTCTCACACATAAACTATATGAGCTCTCGTTAGCCAAATATAAAAGATGGAAATGCATCTAGGAAAAATCAATTTAGTAGCAATGTTGTAAAATAATAGTATAATTATTGATTCAGTAAACTCCGTACATATCAAATTAGATGCAAGCATTGATGCGCTCCTTCAATAGACACCAATGGCCTTTTGTAGCTCAAGTTGAGGGCACACGGAAGGTGGTAATATGTTTTCTTAGCTCATGGAGACCATAAATGTATATGCAGTTTGGCCACATAAGGAGGACAGTTCATGTCGATGCAATGAACAATATGCATGTTGAGTGGCTGACCACAGTAGTCCTTAGTGCTCAAGCCGCAACTTAAAAATTTATTATACAAATAAAAATAGGCTGCAGCTACTTAACTTTTTATCACTTGGCTCCCTGTTCTCTTCCTGGCTGTGCCCATGTATGCATCAGTTGTCATCTAGCATATAAGCGAAGGCAAAATGCTGATGTAGATCTAAGATATTGACACAGAATATGGGATTATTATTTTTCACCACGTGACTTGTGTCTAAAAATGATTCTGCCAACATAATGGCAACTTAGCTGCAAGCGTTCTTTTGGACGACCGCATCACCGATATCCACCTTGTTAACAGTGATCTGTTCGACCAACACAGTGATACATGTCCACTCATATTACATTGCTCCGGCTGAACTGCCGCACATTGCAGAGGGATGGGGCCGCGAAGAGTTTAAGAGCTTCCTGATGGGAAATGACCCAAGGGGAGTTACGTATCAGGTAACCTGCCATGCATCGTGTTGTCATTTGGGCCTGCCTTCCTTGAAAGGATTTAAACCACCCCAGACGAGTCTTTCCACCATGATGTGGAGCACTCCCCTTGGCTGGGAAGCTCTGTCGCAGATGCTCGCGTTTCCGCATGTGTACAGGGAGCCATTTTAAAGACTGAGTATTGGGCCAGGTTCGTGCCAGCATGACTAGGGTCCAACATGATGAACTTCCTGAACCATCTCAATCCTAAAATTCAGTACCCGGTACCCAATATAGAAATATTACATTTCTTAAGCAATGGGCCCGCTATGAGGAAATATATAGCATGATACAGAAATATTTTGCTTCTAATGATATTTGTTCTAACCTGCAGTCTATGACTATATATAATGGCAAAATATTTCTCGCCCTTTTCCCTCTCACGCACTGACTCAGCAAGCTCTTGTTTAGCATATATAGAATGGAAATGACTATACCCACTGCTCTTATATATATGCTTGCAGCATGTATGGTTCATGTAAAGGACAAATTCACCAATGGCAATTATAGTCCAAGTTGAGGACACACAAAGGTAGTGACCCTATAGTCTTAAATGAGACCATGCTATATATCTATGTCTGCAATCAGGTGACCTCAGGCCAATCCCATCTGTGATGCAGTCTGTCCCATGGTTTATATTATCATCTGTTGTTTCAAGAACAAGAGAGATTATTTATCACATTATCGTGTATACTCTGGAAAAAATTTGCACTGCCTCATATTTCAGGTGATGACAGGATACGTAGGGCCACAGGTCAGTATCGGATTGGGCAGATAGTGGGTTTGTAACAGTTATGATTAGATTAGATTAGATCATACCAAGTAACGTTGGGGCTGCAGATTACTTTCTTGTATCTGAAATCTGGGTTTTCAGAAGCAGGGACTTGGTTGCTGTTTCATTCTTCAGAACATCATTGTCTTCAGAACAGTCTTTTTGTCTGTTTTTTCAGAAGCACGAGTCTTGAGTCTGTTTTTCAGTGTTTGTAAAGAGTTAGTGTTTCTGTCTGTTCTGTTAGTTTTGGTCTCAGTCAATTAGTTCCACCGAAGTTTCAGTTTATTTTTTTCAGTAGTTTGCATGTTTGTCTACTCTTGTGTGTCCCAAACTGTTTTGCACAACTCGTAGTATCATCAGCGAGGCTATGAAAACTCGTAGTTTGCATACTGGACTAGTACTACCATTTTACATAATATGTATTTACGGAAATTGATCCACAAAGGTAGAATAGAAGATAGTTTAAGTAGGCAAAGGAATGTCTCGAAACATTGTCACTCATTTGATAATAAATTTATCATATCGCTAAATTTAGTATTCTTGCATGTGAACTCAACTCCCATCATGAAACCGACTTATGAATGTGGCTGCGTACACCTCGTCATGAAGTACATAGCTAGAAACCAACACATTCAAATAAATTAAAGTGTCTACAAGACCTCTTTAAAGTATTTAACTACTATAATCATTTTCTTGCAAAAGAAAAGAAAAATAAAAGGATCTCCAGTGGTTTCTGTTCAAACTCTTTAAACACAAAATGTACATATCTGAGCATATTTTGCATACACCTCTGCACAGTTTTCTTCCCACGCCGTTTTCTTCACCCATGGCTACTCCTTCCAGCCCATGGCATGTTTGAGACAGCCCTGTCCACCCAAGCCTGCTTGGCCAGAACTGGCTGTGCTGGTGGACTAGCACATGCATCTGTCACTGCTATAAGAAGGTCGGACGGGTCATGGCATCGACATCAATCTTGAGTCAACCACCTTCCTCGCTCAGCTGCTGTCCCTGCCCCTTATCCTATCCAAATCCTTATTGGGTTCAAAGGAGGTCATGAGGATAAGGGTTTGCGCAACCAACTGATATGGCATGGGCCAGAGTCCAGAACTCTACTTCGAGCGTGTGGAACTACAGTGATGCTGGCTGGAAAGGGGGGGCAGCCTGCTAGGGAGACAACAGAAAGGAATGGGTCATAGTAGATTATCTCAGTTTCTATGCAACTAACATTTGTTCCCTAAATTAAATGTTTCAACAAATTCAACTGTAACATGTAAAGAAGTTTGTTCCCTATTTATGTTTCAACAAATTGAACTGTAATATATATGTAAAAAAACCTGAGGATATGAATTTAGAGTGCAATATTCCTAGATATTTTCAATTTACTATAAGCAAGATAAGCAATCTTGGATTATTACCTACCATTATTTATTTTACAAAAGAAATGAAGTATCACTTCTACATGACTCCGGCAATCAGAGAATATATATGTCAGATCACGAAACACTATTCATTTGTGTCTTCAGGTAATCAAAAGTTCAACAACTTTCACTAGCCAAGCTTAATCGTTAGTATGCTTGGGCTATAATTACTGCACAAGAAGAGGTGACATTGAGTTTTAGGTAGTCAATCGTTCATCTTCACAAACATGTTGGCTCAAATGACATGCCTCAATATAATACAACATAGGCCAGCCAGAGCTCACTACTGTAAGCCAAGGTGTATCAAATCGAGGTCAATAACTAAAGCTCGCTGAAGGATTGTGTCATGGGCGTGTTTGGACCCCCGTTTCCCAATCCTACTTTGGACTCCCGTCAGGAACTTGTGATCCCTAGAAAATGGAATGTTCAACAAACATAATGATATATAGAAATTCCGGTAGGTGGTGTGGTATTTATAGTCTCCACTCTCCATCTATATATATATCGTTTTCTGTTTATGCAACATGCTTAGAGTTCGTTTATGCACAATGATATACGTGCTAGTACACCGTCCTTCACATTTGCACCCCCATTGTACATTACCATTACAACACAAACAACAATCATTTGATAACTACTTATATATGCATCAGACCTAAGAAATGTCATTTATAAAGGACAAAAAATATGGTAAACAAATATATAAGCTAAACCAGCAAGGTCCATATATAACTTCACCCCGATTTGTGTCTAGCACATCTAGCGACACTGCCAAGAGGGTTTAGTACTCCAGATCCTGCTGAATAAAATGAAAGCCACAAAATGTGATATTGTTGCTAGTAATCAGGATTGGAAACATTCGGCAGTTTTTGTACTTGTACTCATGACTGACAGGAAAGAAACTGAGACCACCCACTGCTAGCACAGCTGTTACAACACACGGAACACAACCCAGTGCAACACAAGTTTTAGCGTGTGTGATGAGCTATGGAGACTATGGACACAATTCCCATTGCAATTTTTGTCAGGCCACCGGGAACATGTCGTCTTTGATGCATTATGAATAAACCGTGGTGCTCCATAATCTAGGTAGACTATAAATTATGGGGTTATTCATTTAAACACAATGGTTGTGAGCATTGTGATGAAGTTCACAAACTAGATTCATTTAAACACGAAAGATAAGGACAAGAAGAGCACGGCGAAGAACAAATGGTGTTCGATATGAGGGCATCGACGAGAAAATGAGATAGAGGAGGCCATACTTTGGACGAGTTGAAGAAATATGTGAACTTGACCACAGGCAGTTGCAGTGGACGACTAAGGGCTAACCACTGTGAACCTTCAAAGTGTCGGTTACAAAGTTTCACTAGTAGAAATGTGATCTTTTATGACGATTTCCTTGTGACGACGATTTCAAATTTCATCATGCAACTATAGTTTTTAGAGTTAGATCACAAACAAGAAAACCTATTTGTCACAAATAATCATTCCACCTCTAACCGGCGGGGAACCAATGATGAATGCAAACTTTCGTCACAAAACAATATAGTCCTCGTCACAAAACAATATGGGTCCCACATGTAATTGTGGGTCCAATGCTAGGTCCTATATGTAGGCAACACGGTCCCACTACTGTCAATGTGGCGATGTGGACACCACCACAATGGTCCCATGTTGTAAGCCACGTGGCATTCTAGTCATCGCAGGCCCACCTCCACCACAGCGGTCCTGCTGCCACGTATGGTTTGTCATAGAACAATAACACTACTACATAATTGATTTTGCACGATGTTTAGAAAACATTTTCCGTGATGGTTTTTTAGGAAACCGCCACATTAATACCTCTATTAACCGTGGCGAGCTTTTTTTTTTTACCGTGAAGCCCAAACACCTAGCCCAATAAGCCCACATCAGCCCACTATTGGCTTGGACATATAAAAGCGAAACTCCCAAATAGCCACCTAACCTAACCCACTCGACCCACCACTCACCCGACACCACCTTCTTCCCTCGGACCAAGTCTCTCCCTCACCCCTCCCCTTTCCCCGGCGGCCACCCCTCCCTCTCCCCGCTCCTTTCCGGCAGCCACCCCTCCCTCTCCCCCGGCGGCGGGCGAACACCACGTCGGCGCGGGCGGATTGGCGCGACGCCGCGCCAATCAGCGGGCGCGGCGGAATCGAGGTTGTCTTGTGGCGGTTTCAACGTGTGGCGTCCATATCGACCGGCGGGTGGCGCGGATCGACCGGGCGGCGTGCGGATCGAACGCGGGCGTGGCGGATCGGCGGTGGGCGGCCGGATCGGCGCCGTGGCTCTAGCCGGATCAGTGGCGGGCGGCACGGACTGAAGCGGCGGTCGGTGCGGCAGATCCATCCGGCGGCGGCGGCAGCCCAGAGCCCGTTAGGGTTTTGTGGATTTTTTTTTTCTTTTTTTTATTAACCGTGGCGGTTATTGGAAACCGCCACGGCAAAAGGCTGATTTACCGTGACCCTACGGGTGACGGTTTTAATAACCGCCACGTAAAATCAAAAAGCCCGCCACCTAAAATTGATGCTGTAGTAGGGTAAAGTCATCATCACAAAACAATAAAGCCCATGCTACAACACCGATTAGGTCCCACATGCAGCACTTGTAAGTGTTGGTCTTACTATGGGTCCCACATGCATGTGTACCATGACCACGTGGCATGCAGTTCGATGCCTCTGGGTTCCACATGCGGTCCCACCAACATGGTCCCACACAACACAGTGGCATCCCAAGGCCACGTGGTGGAGCCCACCACCACAGTCCCACGATGTGGTGGTCCCATTGCCATGTGGCACTCACGTCGACGTGGGCCCACTAGCTTGGTCCTACTAGATAGAATTAATGAGACACCATAGGTGGGCCCAGTCCCATGACCACGTGGCATTCTATGTCAACATGCGCCCCTACCACCGTAGTTCCACTTATCTACATAAGTGGGTCACCATAGGTACGTGCACCCCACGACAACAGGCCCATGACCACCTAGCATTCCATGTCGACCATGGTTCCTCAGAAGGGAATCAAAGGGCCTCAAGAAGCAGGCGGTTGATCAATAGTGGACTCAGGACCAAGGAACTGAGGACCAAGCAAAATCATGTGTGGGCATTTTTATATTGTTTAGAAAAAAATATTGTGTACCATTTGCCAACTTTTAGTTATTTAAATACAAAATATTTCACAATATTAAGAGAAGCAACAAATTATCTTGTTTTGGGCATTTGTTATAATAAATGATTTGACAAACAACTTTCAATAAGAATATGGAAATGCTATTATTGAACGCTTAGTTTCCATGGTTCACACGGGCAATGACATAGCTAAACAAGTGGACATTCCGAATGAGAAAGAACATGGAGAAGAGAGAGCATCATCTAACAATACAGTCTTGTGATGCATGTCTGTCTGCCGGCTAGCTTCACCTTGTCTTGGCTACGATATATACGGCCAGCTGGAGGCAGATTGGATTGCAATCCTTGTGCGATAATGTTTTTTGGGTCATACTGCATACTACCTAGAGGTCTTCAATGGTATGGTGATCGGAGGTAGTAGATGGACTAGATGGAGAGGCCCACAGTTGCGAAAACTAACCATTGCCTTGGATCCACCACTACATCCTGTATCAGTCTAAGGGAACCACGATCTTCATGTATGGCTCTACAAGCCTTAGTGCATCCTAAGCTGTCAGTACGAGGACATCTGGAACTTGTGCCCACTATTGAGCCAAGGATGACACCATTAACTGCTTCATCATCAAGAACTTCGAGGGTAGGGATTGCTATCTAGCATGATGTGGAATTCTATGAACAAGAGGAAAAACAAGTGAATGTTGTGTTTGTCCCCCTCTTACTCCCAGAGTCTCTCTCTCCGGCTACTGCAGTCTCTGGGCATCCGCAAACACAATTTCCTGATGCATCCCAATCCTAATAGTGACTTCCATGGAGAAATTGTAAACCCATAAAACTGAATGTTGAAGACAAAGGGATATAAAGAAGTTTGGTGGTGTGGTATTTATACTCCCAACTATACAATTTGGTCTTTTTGTGTTACAGCCTTTTTATTTTTGGAATGTGCTACAGAATGAATAAAGTTTCTTTAATCACAATGACATAAAGTTATCCATCTAGTACACGTTCCTGACAATTATTGTAAAGCCATATATATGGAGCAATATGCCCTTAGTAAACATATGTTTGTAAGCTGCAAAGCAACATGTATAGAGAGTAATTTTTTTGCACATCATCTACGAAATACTTGACGTGTATTGTTTTTTGGCATGAGATAGAAGTGGATGCTACTACATTTAGATGACTACTTAGAGCCCTTTGATGCAAGGGTGACGTAAGGCAGTAGATGGAGAATATGGAGATGCTAGCGATTGTCTGTAGGACACCACCGTTCCAGGTGTCTCTGTGTTCAAGATGGACCATTTTTTTGGAGAATGCAGAGGTAACCGGCCACAATCTTCATCATGGACACTATGAGTCTGGGCGTCTCCTAGGACGTCAGTTTCAGGGCATCCAGAACCAGATCTCGCCACTCCATGTCTGGCAGACAGCACATGTTCAACTCTAACATTCAGCACTTAGATGGGAAGGATCATAAGCATGTTGAGCGTGAAGAGGTCACTTGATTGTTCTTTTGCGCCATGGTGAGGCAAATTAAAACTAAGTGGGGCTAATAGTGAACCAACAAATATCCTAATTGATGTGAAAGCACATCAAGCCAGTTCTGATTGCTAATATAAATATGTGGATGTAGTTAAAATGCGTAAATTACAAAATCTATACAGATAGCTGAGCCGCACTACCAGCATGCAAGCAGAACAATATGTATGCACATTAAATATGAGCCCATACTCAAGAACTGTACAGTGTAATTAAATATGCACGTTAAAGTACAATGAGGCCCGTTAATAATGGCTCAATAGTTCTCTTATACTGCAGTCGAAGAAAACAATGCGTGGAATATAAGTCACGAGAATGCTTAGTGCTATTTGCCCAAATGCTGTGAAACAGAGGAGCACTAGAACAACTAGTACACCGTTTTCGGGCAAAAGGAAAGATCACTACTCACATTTTATAGGTCCTAAGAGATGGTCAGTTCTCAGATGCATCCGAACCATATAGTTAACCGCTGCACCATTTTTACGCCTCAGCATACTTGCTCTGTTATAGATACGGGCTTTGTTAGAAGCGTAGGAAATAGGAAAAACACCACACACCCTATATGGTGGGGTGACCTTGTATATATATGGCCGGAGGTGGGTTTGCATTTAACTCATATATGTCAAGTTAGTGTATCTCTTGATATATATGTTCTCGTCTGCACACAGATCGAGCAGACCCCCTACTAATAACACACAGTAGAAAGTTGGAACGGAACCATCTCTAGGTGATGCTTGCAGGGTGTTGAGAATAGGAGGCAACAGGAACTATGACCTCTGCTCACTATTTGGTAGCAGAGTATCAACACACACGAGATTAGGACTCAGCTGGCTACGATGTATATATGTTAGTTTTGGATTCCATCCACCACAGGTCAAGCCGAGGCTCTGCACTAACTAACGATAGCACCTAAGTGCAGCTGAGCTGACTGCTGCTGTTTCAATCGTGCTGCGTGAGAGAGATTGATGCCACAACGGCTGCGGATAAGTCGTTCAAGTGAGCTGTTTTCCCATCTAGAATCATTGTCACGTCCACATTTGTTATTTCACGTATGTACAGAGCACATGTATGACCATAGATGTAATGTACATGTACGAAAGCACTGATATATATGGACATTAATTTGGAAATAAAAACAATGGATTAATGTTGGGCTCTCATTTTTTGCAAGCAGTAAAGTTGTACATAGCAAAAATACAGGGTGATATAATGGAGGATATCCAAGAAAAGAAACCATCTCAGTCCCACTGAATAAGAAACAACCAAGCTAGAAGCCATCCTAATAAGAAGCAACCAAGCTAGAAACCAATGGCATTATAGCTTAAGTTGAGGACATAGAAAAGTCTTAAGGGAGGGACTTTGTTACATTTTTTATATGATTAGATTACTAGATCAGATCTTCTTATGTAGGGGAACAGGTTACTTTGCTGTTTCTGAAATCTGTGTTTTCAGAAGCAGGGACTTGGTTACTTTCATTCTTCGAAAAATCATTTTCTGATCAGCGCCAACAATCTTTTCCTGCGGGCACTAGTAGCTGCTAGAGTCTCGAGTC
Organism: Hyparrhenia diplandra; assembly: GCA_015847255.1. Classification (NCBI taxonomy): domain Eukaryota; kingdom Viridiplantae; phylum Streptophyta; class Magnoliopsida; order Poales; family Poaceae; genus Hyparrhenia; species Hyparrhenia diplandra. Next base: position 75,296 of record JADLZK010010999.1, on the reverse strand, counting down.
TGTTTTCAATGTTTCCAGAATTAGTGTTTGTCTGTTCAGTTTTTTTGTTTCAGTTCAACAACAGAGCTTTCCACCTAAATTCAGTAGCTTACATGCTTGTATACTCATTCTGTGTCTCAAACTGTTCTGCAGAACTAGTAGTATCATCATCAGTAATGCTACGAGGATGAATTTAGGAAACCCCATTCCTGCCCGGCCGGCTGAGGGTCGTATACCCAACCCAGCGGCGCCTTCGATGCCGCAGGAGGGTCTCTGCCCGTAACGCCGATACGTGACGCGACATTCTTCCTCGCCAGGGGCGCGCCCGGGGCGGCGACGGTGGAGGCTCGGCTGCGGCGACGACCGGCTCCCGGAAGATCCCAAGCGCTCCGTGACAGGTGCCTCAATTGCCTGTCCTATGCTCACCGTGTGGAGACTTGCCGGCTCCCACGACGTTGTCTGCGTTGTCGCGGCCTCCGCCACCTCGCCAGAGACTGCACGTTGCCCAAGGCCGCTGCCTCGACGACGAAGGGCGACCCGTCGCGCCAGGCTACTGGTGGCTCACTGTCGAGTGTCGTTGGCTTCACGTGAGGTACTATGGCGGGGATCGGGAGACGCCGGCGACGGCGTTGGCAATGCCGCACTCAGCCAGCGGTGGGTGCCAGCAAGGTTGTAGCGGTCAACAGCAGCGCCAACCCGGGGCGTGTCGGCAAAGTCAAGTGTGGCGGCATAGGGCCGGGCTGCAACGTCGCCCGGACGTCCGACGGGGGCACGATAGGCGTTCGACCCTGGCCGCTTCATCCGACGATTTGCACGGGCGCGATGACATGTGTGTATACCGCCCGAGTCAAGCCATCTGTTGCTGGACGCGCTCCGACACCACGGCTGATCGTGTCACTGCAAATGACCCGATGTTGCTCGAGGCCTCACTCTGGAGCAACGGGGTTGAGCCGCCGTGGGCTCTGCCAAGGGTGGAGGCCACTCAGCTTGGTGGTGGCTGCCCACACTGCCTGGGGCAGCCAGCACCGTCTCCTTCACACCCTACCTCACCCTCGGTGACGTCTCGACTGGGTTTGTCTGTCAAGCCAATGCCGTTGGTTTTCGACGATACTGTGGACGTCGATGCGTCCGAGCTGGACGACGGCTACCAGCCAGGCTTCGGCCCGAGGAAGGAGACAGGTATGTCGCCGCTGCCAGGTGGTCAGCTCGACGCAGTCAACGCTGTGGCTGCCACTCGAACCACACCTACCCGCAGAGATGCAGCCGCAGTCGCCTCACCGCCGTCACTTGGCGAGAGATTAGTGCGGTTCTGAGACAGGGTCCAGCGCAAGGTATCACTGCCTTTGTTGCCTCTGGCAGTGCAAGTGTCACCACCGCAGCAGGAGGCTCGCCGCTCAGCCGTTTGCGCATATATGCCAGTTGCAAAGTGGGCGGAGATGCTGGTGATGCAGTGGATGGGGTTCATTGATGGACGGACGGTGCCCTCAGCGACGGAGCAATAGGACGGCCTACTACGGCGAGTCTACGACAACAACCACACTCCCTCGGAAAAGGAGGCGATGCGTCAGATGTTCCCGGACTCGCCAGGTGTAGGACCAAGGCGGACGAGGCGGCGCGCGAACCGCCGCATTTGATCGATGCTGACGACTAGTTTGTTTATCTAGTGAGTAATCGCATTTGACTTCTTTTGCTAGGGAGGGCTCAGCTATTTGTATAATTATATTCCCCAAGAGCATCGTTCATGGCGCGTTGTTGTAACTTTTAACGTTTTATTCGTCTTAATACAAAAGACGCCCAAATTTTTTGCGTGTTCGAGAAAAAAAATATAGGACTAGTAGTACCATTTTAGATAATACATATTTGCGGGTACTGATCTCCATAAATATATATCAACTCCTCTCCATTTCCTCATAGATGCATGACCATATTTTCCCCTCCAACTCCCCTCCATGGCTGTGGTGGGCTGGGGAGGCCGATGGCAACTGTGAACGTCAAATTAAAAAGTTGCGAATGTGACACCCCGGCCCAGGGCTTAATAAGGTTGATAGAATACTCATAGCAACAAGTTGCAACTTCTTTTCCGGAAGCCCATCTCCTAAAAACTCCAAAGTTAAGGGTGCTTGGCTTGGAGCGATGGGTGACTGACCGGGAAGTCCTTCCCGGGTGAGCGCATGAGTGTGGACAAAGTGCGCAAAAAAGACTAGTGTTGGTCTATGAGGGCAGTCTTGATCTGGTCTGTGAGGGTAGTCTTGATCCTCAGAGAGCTGTCAGATGTAAGCAGGCCCGGCCTTGAGGAGGTTCATAACTTTTTGATATCTATATTTTTTATTTAGGTCATTTTCCCATCCGAGATCATTTTAAAAAAATTAATTTTTAGTACCCCCATTTTATAATTCGACGTCTTTTTGTAAGGGTGACTCTATCACCAGTGCCCCTTACAGTGGAATGGGGCCGCCTCTTACAAATGGTTTTTTACCTAGTGACTTGTAACAGTTCTGATCCTATCCTAGTGCTAGGGCGAGTAGAATAACCGAAGGAAGGACGTGGTGGTTGGCGGTGATGACAATGATGATCTTGGGCGTGGTCGGTAGGGGGACATCAAGCGCAATGTTCTTGTGGCTCACGGTTGGAAGGGCTACGTGTATATTTTTCATTGTAACATTTTGACTGTAACATTATTTTGTGTTACTATAGGGCATATATTTGTAACATATTTTATATGTTCCATTTATGTGTTATAACGTAGTGCTCTATTGCAACATTTTACTTGTAACACTAATTTTGTGTTACTAAAATTATAGTCATAACACATATTTATGAATAAAGTGTTTTGTGTTACAGCTGTAACACTCTATTTTATGAATAAAGTGTTTTGTGTTACAACCGAAGTGTTTTGTGTTTTGAGATTTCATTGGAACACGTTGATGAATGTGTTACAAGAAAGTTTGACTTTGAGAAAGCGTTTGACAGAATTGAGCACAATGCTTTGTTGCAGATTATGGGAAAAAAAGGCTTTGGAGATAGATAGATGGCTAAAATGGATGAAGCTGATCTTCACTTCAGGAACGACTTTTCATTGCTTTGTTGCACCCCTGAACGACTTTTCATTGCAAAAGGGGTGTCGAGCCCGAGGAGGTCCTTTGTCTCCACTTCTCTTCGTGCTAGCTGATGATCTCCTACAGTCAATCATTAACAAGGCCAAAGCTCAAGGGCTTTTAATCTTCCAATCCCTGTTCAATACACTGAGGACTTCCCAATTCTTCAGTACGTTGATGACACACTCATTGTTATGGAAGGTTGTGGTAGACAACTCTTTGTTCTCAAGGCTCTACCGAACACCATTGCTGCATCCACCAGCTTGAAAGTAAACTACTCCAAGTCAAATCTTAAATATCTCTGATGAAAAAGCTAGGCACCTGTTTGGCACTTTTGTTTGTTCCACTGGGAATTTCCCCTTTACCTATCTTGGTTTGCCTCTTGGTCCTACAAAGCCTAGAGTTGAATAATGTTGATGGGTCAGCATTTTCCCTTGTTCTCTCCCAGTCTGGGAGACTGCAGATCACTAACTCTGTCTTCACATCTTTTCCCACCTTTTACATGAGCACCTTCCACCTCCATGTCACTATAAGAGAGCAGGTTGATAATTTTAGAAAGCACTGTTTGTGGAGAGGCTTGATGAAAATAATAGATTCAATGCTAAAGTTGCTTGGCCATTGGTCGCCAGACCAAAGGTGGAAGGTGGTTTGGGAGTCCTAGATTTAAAATCCCAAAATGAGGCTCTTCTGCTAAAAAATCTGCATAAGTTCTGTAAGAAAGCAGATATCCCATGGGTGCACCTTGTTTGGGAAAAACACTATCATCATGGAAAAGCTGCCTAATCATGTGAGAAAGGGATCCTTCTGGTGCACAGACATTCTAAAGCTACTTTAGAAATTCAAAGTGATGGCCTCTATTGTGGCTAAAGATGGTGACACGTGTCTTTTTTGGGAGGATTGTTGGCATGGCCAACCGATGAACTCTCTTATCCAGAGCTGTTCTTCTTTGCTAAAAATCCATCCATATCCCTGTGTGCTATCACTACTCAACTTGACAACTATAGCTTGTTCCATTTACCCTTGTCAGTTGAGGCTTCCTCTCAGATTCAAATTTTTCAGAATATTGATGAGACTCAAAGGTTCTTGACTGGGGTTGATGCTTGGACATATATTTGGGGAAACCCAAACTTTACCTCTAAAAGGGCATATTGTAGGCACAAAAATCCTACTCCTTGCTGCCGCACACACTGACAAGCTGGAATAGCTAGCTTTACCCTGCCCAGGCGTCTTGAATTGAAGGCGTGCCAGTCAATTTGACCTGTTAATTGACAAGGAGGTAAACGTGAGATCTGGAACATGCCTGGTGAGATCTAGAGCATGTATGGCTCTAAGGCCAGATGTAAAGACATATAGCTATGAAAGCTATCTGTCGATGAGTAATGAATGCATTCGGTAAGCAAATATGGAGACATGATATGGAACATAAACGACATGTTTGAACAAATAAAATCGATCATCATGATGTGGTAGTGTAAAGCTCTATTGCATGGATCGAATTGAATGACAACATGGAAGAAAATAAATCATGAACATCGTAATGGATATTCACGACACATGAAGAGGGAGCTACCCTACGTAAAACGTATACGAACCCTCAACGAAGAAGGAGCTACCGTACGTGCAAACGTATACGAACCTGCTAAAGAAAGAACTACCACACGTATAAATGCACACGGACCTGCTATAAAGAAGGAGCTACCACACGCATAAACGTACACGAACCCTCTGTGAAGAAGGAACTACCACACGTATAGACGTACACGAACCTGCTGTAAAGAAGGAACTACCACGCAGATAAACGCACACGGACTTGCTAAAGAAGGAGCTACCGTACGAATGCACGTATACGAACCCGCAACGAAGAAGGAGCTACCATACGTATGAACGTATACGAACCCACAACATGTGATAAATTGAGGCATAACCGTGTTCGGCAAGCTTGCCGAATGTCCATGAAGAAGGAACTACCCTGTGTGAAGACCTATCAGATTAAAACGATCTCTAATCCACCAGATGATTAGCTCTAGATTAACCCAAAGATCTGTATCCACCGGATGACACAGTCCTGTCCTGATCTAAACACATACGAACCCACAACATGTAACAACCTAGATTGATCTAGCTCGGCTATTATGAACAGATAGATCTAGTAACAAATTACTAATGATAAACATTGAATGAATTGATGGCAACTAGATCTAACAAAAGATAAAGCCGAGACGTCTCAATCTAAATTGGGCAAAAAGTGTGTGCAAGCATGATTAAATAAATAAATTGAAAGCGCTGCAGACACATGGTAACTTAATGAATTCATTAGATCTTGCCAAAATCTAATGAAGCTGATAACTAGCTCTAAGCCAGATCTTAGCCCACCGGATGGCTCATGATCGACAGAAGAACCCTCTTGCCCCTGATAGCTTAAATCTGCCTGACGATACTAAGCGTGAACAAGACTTCTTGCAATAATCTAAATCCGCCTGACGATACTAGACATGGTGCAAGGTTGCCGGTACTTACAGAGGTCAACGGGTCGATGAATCCTCTTGCGATGGATCGGCGACATGATCGCACTCGAAGGTGGCGGGAGCCAAGCCACGAGCCGGGTTGTTTGTATTGATTTGGAATAATGTTTACAGATGCCGGGGGTCTTATATTTATACCCTGGGCTTATTGAGTCCTAGCTAGTTACGAACAATAACTAACATATCTAGCTAATTATGAATTAACTAACAAAATATCTAGCTAAGATACAACGTCCTCCAAGTCTTCTCGGAGTCGTGGGAATTGCACGTGATGTGGGCCCTCGTCTTCGGATATTCTTCTTAATGTTCCATGCTTGCCGAACCATCTCATGCTCAGCCCTTTCTTGGACTCGGGCTCCTTAGCCGAATAACGGCCCGGCTTCCCGAATGCTACTGATCCGTAGCTGTCCTTCGCTAGACGAATGACTTGTTACCGATGGGCCACGTCTTTGGTCTTATCGGTCATCCGGGCTCTACCAAATTTTGGTGTTAACATATGCCCCCTCAATTTTAGAGTAAAAGAGGCCCCTTTTTTGCTCTGAAATTGACCACCTGCACAAACCTTTAACTGGGCTGAGAGTCATTGAAGCCCATCTTCTGGAATTTTCCTGCCACACGGTCTCGATTCTTCAATTGCCTTTTGGGACTCGTGTCACCAGAGCTTCCACCAATGTGAATCGGTAAGCCAAGCCTTTTCCACTTCTCAAGATATACGCCGAATAGATCTTTCTGTTCCTCCGCGACCTATTTCAATCTCTCCTTTAGCCTTCCTTTGGTATAAATATAGGCAAACCTCTTCGGCTGGAGAACAATCACTCGGATCTCGCCCATATTCTCCAATTTCCTCTCCTCTCTTCCGAGACTCTCAGTACCAGATGGCAGGTTCGAGCAACAAGCGTCCGGCCGGCTTGGTAGTTCCTCCTCCCCCGAAGAAGCTTGCATCCAGGTAAATATGCTTCTACTTACCCCAATCTAATCCTATTTCGCATTCACGAACTTAGATTTCCCTGCCTGAAATCTTTAGCGACGAGGAAAATGCCCAACTCCGTCGTCAATTGGCGAGAACACAAACTCTTTTCAAGGAGGAGAAAGAGAACCATGACGTGATAATCAAAAGGTTGGAGGACACAGAGGCGGCCTTGCATCGCCGCAACAAGGAGAATGAAGCCCAAATGCATCACAACAATGGTAAGCCTTCACCGTCATGTTCTGTCATCTGTATCCTAAGCACAATTTTTATCAGAAACCTTGTTATGTTTTAGATCTGGCAATGAAGCTTCATCGCCTGAAGATTGCCACTGGTAGGTTGATCAGGGAGCTTGAAGATGACACCCCCCCGGGTCCCGACCGAATCCGGAGGATTCAACAGGCCTACGGGTTTCTGAAGGCCATCTACAACATAGGAGATATTTGCTATTACAGGACTCCAAACATGATGCTTTGCTATTATGGGATTCCTAATGTTTGCTTTGCTCTAATGACACCCGAAATGATTACACTTTGCAAAACATGACATTTGGTTAATTTTAATTCATTTGATAATATGAAATACATGTATTTCTTTCATAATACCTGTACTACCTGTTGACGGTAACGAACGACATATTTTTCCCGTCAACTTACTACCATAAAGGGAGTAAAATTAAACCTTTTTATACTCATATGCATTTATCACTAATAAATTCCACTTGTAGTGTCTTGTATTTTATTTTGCAGATTATTAATAAAAGCAAGTGGAAAATCGACCAAAAAGTACGCCTTCCGGAAAGCGCATTATTGCAAAACTCAAGCCCAGTGTAAATCGACCCAAAACATCAAAACTGGGCGAGCAAAGCCCGCCCACAACTTTTCAGGGCGAAAGACACCGCCAAGACCCGGGCCAGGGCCGAGCCCGGGGGTGCGCGCGCAAGACAGGCGCGCCGGCGCACCCTCCCCGAGGCGGTTTCGGCCCAGCCTCGGGGAGGCGGTTCGTGCACCTTCCAAACAGGGTTTCCCGCCCTTGGTCCGTCGGTTTGTGCACAGATGGAAGGTTTACCAGGTCGGTTTGGGTGTAAATTAGCACTTAGGCCCCTCCTCCAAGTGTATAAGTAGGCCCCCTCTCTCCCTCTCTCAACACACACCACTTGGAGTCCAGCAAACCAGCAATCTCTCTCTCTCTACCACCTCTACCTCTCTCTCTTCTTCTACTTCTTCCTTCTTCTTCTTCTTTCTTCTTCTTCTTTCTTGGTTAGTACTTGGAGTAGAAGAGCTACAAGGAGGGCTTGTCTCCTAGAAGAAAGTGCTTTGGTAATACATCTACTCTATGGAGCATTCTTCTATTTGCAAGTCTTACATCTATGTTCTTGGCCTAACTTATGAACTAGAGTATAGTCTTGTTCATGTTCTTGTGTTGGTATATGAACTAGCATATAGTTTACATATCATAATCTTGACATGTTCATTACATTTCTTCATCGATCATCATATGCCTAACTTGATTAGAGGCGGGATAACGGTTCGTTGTTCCTTCGGGTTTACTCTTGTTCTAGTCCGTCCATTCGACGAGTGGGGATCCTGGGGGGACAAGAGTAGTGCTCTAATATGCGGGCATGGTGCCCGCATTACGACACCCGCGAATATGAGTGCACGCCATGGTTGAGGGGGTAGGCGGCTTGGTCGTGACAAGCCTAGACCGTCCCTTGAAATCCCCCCACGTTCGTGTGTGCTGTAGGAGTTCGTAAATGCTTCTATTGGGCCGTATGGCACCCTGGAGTCTCCCTCGTTATCCTAGACCTAACCCCCGATTAAATCGGTTTGCATATGATCCTAACTATTCATTTGTATGGCCATGACTAGATACATTAGAATTACTCCATTAGGTTATTCATTTATTCTTTATCTATTTTCTTTATCCTTTTGCTTTGGTGGATTCTTAAGTGTGTGTCACACTATCCAAAACCATTATTGCTTACCCCCTCGTTATGAACATTTTGGTCTAAGCAAACACATGTTCCTCTATTCAGATGCCATGCTAATTTATCAATCACATGCCTTCCTTTGGGAAAATATAAATAACGATACCCTGAATACTTCCGGGTGAAATGCTACAACGATAGATCCGTGCGCTTGTGGATGAAATATCTATGACGACAAGATCTATCCCGTTGACAGTCTCATTTCGGATCACCAACATGGTGGTTTACTTGGGAATGTCAGCGGCGCATTTCTGACGCTCTTATTGGGATGGGTTTTATACCTATTTCCTTTGATTGCGTTAAGAAATGCCAACACTACCCTTTGATCTACGTGAGTTCCGACGCGCCGCCCGTTCCATCCTCGCGACGTGATTACGGACCGACGCCGCCGCCCGTCCGTTCAACCTCGCCGTCCGAGAGACCCAACGCCGTCGCCCGGGCGTTGACATGCCGTCGATCGAAGCGATTCGCTGAATATTTTGAGCCATCGACGATCGATTGCTCACCTCTGGCTGTCTCGCTGGAGCATGCTTTTGACCTTTGGACACCCTTGTTCTAGCAGTCAGTTGGTCAATCAGCCTATGAGATCCAGAGTTAAGATTCGATCCGCCTCTGCCTGCCTATCGAGGATAGTTTGTTCCTGCTTCTGTACAAATTTTCCACATGGATTCCATTATCTCTCTTCTTATAAACAATTATTACTCGTAAGCATGTTAATCTGCTGTTCTGGGTAGGAGTAGAAGATTTGGACAACTTGGGTGAAGTTGATTGACCTTTGTTTAGACCTGCTTGACTTCTGCGCCGACGGTCGCCATGATCAGGCCTTGCAAGGACCCAAACAGCAACAAGACAACTCCAGAGAGCACGGAAGAAAAACGAAGAACTAGCTGACAATTAAAAGTGAACCCGGCGGCGTTGGGTCTCTGGACGGCGAGCTTGAACGGACGGGCGGCGGCGGTCTGTAATCGCGTGCGAGGAAGGAACGGGCAGCGGCGGCGGAACTCACGTAGATCAAAGGGTAGTACAGGTATTATGAAAGAAATACATGTATTTCATATTATCAAATGAATTAAAATTAACCAAATGTCATGTTTTGCAAAGTGTAATCGTTTCGGGTGTCATTAGAGCAAAGCAAACGTTAGGAATCCCATAATAGCAAAGCACCATGTTTAGAGTCCTATAATAGCAAATATCTCACAACATAGTTGTAGATTAGGAAAATTTTAGTCAATGTAATAGACTCTGTATTTCCTGCTTCTATCAATAAAGAATCACCCTTTTTCCTTTTTCCGTATCAGTAATTTGTGTTTTTTTCAACCGAATCGAGTGATACCGAACCATTGTGCCGAATAACCGGACAGTCCTTTAACCGAATAGATTTTGTGAAAGCTGTCGTCAATCTCCCTTGTCTTCCTTGAAGAATATCTCAAAGCTGATAAACATTTACAGTAGATAGTGGCACTGATGATAAAATATATCCGGAATAGAAAGGAACCATTTTCCGGAATTTCATTTTTACCAATCTGAATGACTCAACGAGATCCTTACTCGCACCAATTGCCTTTACCTTCTGCTTCTGTAAATGTGGATGGGATTCTTGTTTAAACAGCCGAATCCTATCTTACGTCATTATCAAAAATAATGTAAGAAATTCGGTTCCCAGAAAACTAACGGACACTGTTCATTGTGGCACTAAATGTACTCCGCCTTTCTCTTCACCCAATAAACCAACCAGGGGTAAAAATGTCAGTCCGAGGGGAAATAGAACGGGCAGGGATGGCTTCTCTGATAAGCAGTCTTCCAAAAATATTAAAATATTCCGGCCAATCACCTTCCTTTTGTTAAATACCTGGCCTTATATATCCAAACGTGATCGCAATCCGTCCTTCCAATTTTCTTTCCTATTTTCCGCCAAGTATTTCCAAGAAGTGTTATCAATCCGATGGCGGATAAGGGTAAAGGAGTTGCCGAGGAGTCAACTGCTCAAGGTCTTCCACCTCCTGCTCCGTTTTCACTTGGGTAAGATCTGTATTTCTGCAGGCCAAACTTTCTTTGTCTTTGATACATCCTGACCTTTCTTCTTCTAGATCATCAACACACCCAGACTTCCTATTTGGTACTCAGTGCATTCCAATCCCCATCTCATCAGACTCTTCTGATGATGATTCACCGGCGGACGCAAAAACTCTTCGCAAACAGCTGCGAGAAGAGAGACGCCGCCGTAGGGAGCTCCAGGGGCGGATCTGGATGTGACGGCCCCTTACGCTGCTGCAGAGCGTGATCGCCGTATGGCCCTAGAGGTCCACATTGGTGGTAATTTTCAATCCTGACCTGTTCTTACATTGCTGTTTTGATGAACTGATCATTTCTCACTTTATTCATTGTTCAGAACTGTCCGAGCATCACCAATGCCTTCGTGAAGTAGTGTCGGGTCTGGTGCGAGCACTCGACATGCCCGTGAACCCACTAGCTCCACGTATTCGGGAGATCGTTGACAAGATCAAAGATGCTCAAGAAGAAGTGAAGGTTGCTTTGTTTAGGACTTTTTTTCCAAATAGTACTCGAGGATTTAGGATTAAGTAGAAATCCTTTGTATTATATCTTAAATGGAAATCCTTTGTAACGCATCCGGCAACACTTTTGTGACGTGTCCTTGGAACTCTTGAATAAAGACCTTTTGTCTTTATATTGACATTGTTTTCTTTTATATATTTTTGAACTAAAGGCGACATAACAATGTTTATGCCAGCCGTTTTCCATTCTTTATGGAGTATTTTTCTGCTAAAGGCGATGATTTATACACCGGCTATTTTTATGAACAGAACAAAACTCCCTCTGCTCTTAACTATTAACTCATACCTATCGACCAATCATATTTGGTAATAATTGATCCTTTCGAAGGCCGACACGAAATCTTTCCTTCGAAAATATCGTGAGAGCCGACAATCTCGATCGGCTCGTTGGTCTTTTGTAACGAGTACCGACAGGACCTTCTTCCCATTCTGCACGAGAAGCATTCCACACCTTCTTATTCCCGAAACGATGGCTTCTTTACAATGCTTACCGAATCATCGCCTTGCACTATCTCAACGTCGTCACCGTTCCATTGGATGAGGACTTGATGCATGGTGGATGGAACGCAACAGTTAGCATGGATCCAATCTCTCCCAAGTAGTAAGCTGTAGGATCCCTTACCGTCGACCACAAAGAAAGTAGTGATCAACGTCTTTGAGCCGATCATCAACTCAACGTGAACAGCTCCATGAGTGTCTGAAGGATTTCCAGCAAAGTCTCTAAGCACAATATCTATCTTGAGTAAATCCTCCTTGGTCATTGTTGACACCTGTTATAGCATAAAATTACTAGTCAACTAAACATGAAATAGGGCTTAAATTGAATATCAACATAAGTCTAGGGGTTTAAACTAACATAATTCCATGAGTTTTGGTGATTTATATATTTTCGTGGACTTAATAGGAAAATGCAGAGAATAATGGAGAAAGTTCTCGAATATACAAGACCTATAATGACAAGACTTGGCCGTGAATTAATTCAACCCGAATTGTGGACTAAAATATTCTAGAAGACACCAGAAGACACCAGGAAGGAGCTGACAGGCAGGGCCCACCATGGCCTGGCGCCCGCCAACACCCTCACTGGCGGCCGCCAGGTGGGTCCCACCTGTCATCCTCTCCTTTCTATGGCGGTTTACCACCGACATTGAGGTTGCATCTACACCGTTGCCAAGGTCGGTTTGATCCAAGGGTTCACGTTCATCGCCAAGGCCTATATAAGAAGACCCCGCCTGGGCTAAACCCGAATTCATTACTATCTTATTCTATCTCATTAACTCTTAGTAGTAGAGGGGTCCCTAGAAAGGATCAACTCTCTCTAAGGGATTAGTGAAGTAGAATTAGACATGTAATTAGAGCTTAATTAGACATATCATTAGAAGTAGATTAGATTAGATCTAATTAGATCTAATCAAGAGTGAATATCAAAGTAGGAGAGATTAGATCAAAGAACTTAATTAGAGTTCTAGATCTCTTCTTGAGAGCAAAAGAGTGAAGTGGAGGAGAAGAAGGGGAAGCACCGGACATGTCGGTGACTCCTCTACGCTTGTACCTCTGGGATCAAAGGCTTTATGGCACTTGATCCTAAGACTTCTATGATGGAGCAACTTCTTATTTGAGTAAGTATCATATTATCTTCAGTGTTAGTATTTTTCTTAATGTTCATAACTCTTTGAGTACTCTAATTTATGGGAATCTATAGATTAGAGGAGTATACTTAGGTATAGGCGTGGTGCCTAGATCAAAGTTACTTATGAGTGCTCCCTACCTGCCGGAGCGTGGTAGATCGTGGTAGTGACAGTACCATTGAGTCCTTTGGATTCCACGTCCCGTAGATAGGACATGTAGGATCTAAGTGCTGGGGGAATGGTAAGTTTCGACCTTACTTTCCCTTGAGTACGATCCCTTTAAGATCTATATCAACATAACTTACAAGAAGGAGAACTAGACAACCATAGAAATCTTCTTACCTCTTGATCCTTTCCCATCCTTGATTAACACTCAGGGATTAGTTATATGCCTCAATTATTCCTCACACCATCCTCCCTGTGGATTCGATATTTAAAACCCTGTCCTGGGTGAAATGCTCACCAGTATCCATTCGCTTGCGGATTATTAATTATTTCTGTAGGCTTAACAAATACCAACAAGCATTTCTGGCGCCGTTGCCGGGGAGGAATGGATTGCTGAGAAAACATTGAGCATAACTAATCTTGTACCATATCTTAGTGTAGTCTTTCTTTTTATATTTTCTTTTCTTTTTATATCTTTTTGGGATCCTCGGATTCCACATCTATCTTTATACTGCATCCTTAAACACAAGTTCGGGCCACTAGAATCTTTAGAACCAATCTTATCACTTGGCCATGAGCTGTGTCTACGGTTGAGCTAAATGATCATGAAACAACCTATTATAGGGGGGAATTCTGGAGTTAACCTCAGGCCAAATCTTATCCTTTACAAAGGATTATGTATTTGGGACTCATCCTAGAAAAGTTGTTCGCATGACCATCATGCGCAGTTTTCTGGAGGAACTTTTCTTTCCTTTTCTAAGCAAGGTTTGTCCTTGACAAACTCAGCAGTATGATCTTTCTCTTAGAATTTTCCATGAACACCCAAAGGAAGAAAAGGAATCATTCTCTAGATCATAGAAGAAGTTTTTGATAGCCAGATCATAATCTTTCCAATCCCTTAATTCAGCTATTAATCCTAAATCATCCATACTCTAAACCTTTCTAAGGGAAGAAGTAATTCTACCCTTGATTCTTTTATGGTGATGATTTTGGGAGACAAACTTCTAGCTTCACAAAGAGACCTTTGAGTACCTATAAACCAAATCCTCTTAAGGAAAGAGTCTCTTAGAAAGCATCCTTATTCTTACAAAGGACGTTGGGAGCCCAAGGATGGCATATCTAAACAATGCTATAGAAGGAGAGCAAAGCTATCTAGAATCCATTCATGTCTCTTTCCTTCTATTTCAGATTAGATAACTTATCTAAACCCATCTTCAATCTCATCCTTGATCCCATTGAATCCTCTAGTGTTCTTTTCTTGAATTCTACCTACGATCTTAGAAAGCCCAAGTATAGATATCATGAAGGATCCAAGGAAGACTAGAAAGAGCATTATCCATAATTGGAGAACATCCATGAGCATAGGAGTTACATTCTAAATATTCTATCCAATCCTTGCCCATGTGAGCAAACTCCTAATTACCATCTCTAATCTTGCCACTTACAAGATCTCAAACCCCCTTGAGATGATTGTTCATAATGATTTGGAAAAGTGGTTGTTGATCTTATTGGCTTGAAAGTTGAGATTGGTAGTTTAAGGGAAAACCTCTTCATCATCTTGAATCATATTTGAAGGTTTCCCAAGGACGAGCTTTTTGTCCTAAAATAAGCACCCTAGGGGGAAGTAATATAAGTATAGATCTTTTGCTATAAGACCCCCTTGTGTAGTGAGCATAGAGATATAATTATGAAAATATTCCTTCGAGTATTTTTGTTACTAACCATTTCAGGTCTAGAGAACGAAGGATGACAATGTAAAGGTATGTCCAACCAGTTATTGAGCAACATTGAATCACTCATATAATTCTTGCCATGTTGCTACCTTATCCTGGTTATCTTTACCTTTAATACATGCTCAAGTTACTACACTATTTCATCTTCACTTGAGTAAATCTCTACAATGCCTTCATGCTAACCTTTGTTTATTATAGTATGCTTTAGTTTGAAATTACTCTATGTGCACATAGGGTATTTTCAAAGGCTTTTAAATTAAGCGTGGTGCTTAGGTTAGAATGCCTTCCTTAATTAAATTAGACATGGAGTCTAGTTTGGTTATTGAACTAAATATTACTTGTGTAAACATTGGTATATTTTTTGTAAGACTAACCCCTACAGAAAGAAAAATTCTCAATCCAATTCGGGTAAGTCAAAGAGATGAGCTCGGATCGGAG
The DNA here is from genome assembly GCA_015847255.1 of Hyparrhenia diplandra. NCBI lineage: Eukaryota > Viridiplantae > Streptophyta > Magnoliopsida > Poales > Poaceae > Hyparrhenia > Hyparrhenia diplandra. Next base: position 60,209 of record JADLZK010010999.1, on the reverse strand, counting down.
ATGAAGCAAGGCAGAAGATAAACTCCAATCTTAAGCAAAAGACATGGTTCATTCATCATTCATAGAAGAATTGTAAGTCTCAAATCATTCACTCGGTCTTTTGCCACAATACAGCTTTGCCTTGATCCTTATGCTAGAATGCAGCAACAAACAAAAATGTGATATAAGATATGATAATTAAAATCTGTGCTAAGAGTAATTAAAGAACCATCTTTTCATTAGCATAGAAGGGATCTTATAAATTTTGGATAACAACCCCTGTTTCAACCATATTGTACTCCCTCGGGTATGTGTCCACTAATATTTTGCAGAAAGAATCTATGCTATGTCTATTCTATAAAGAAGAGTGCCATACACCATGATCACGAAAAGTAAACACTCAACAGAAGTGGATAGACAAAGCAATGGGCCACAAGAACATCAAAGACAGGTAAGTAAATTTAAATCACATATTTATATACAACTTTTGTCTTATGTTCTAAATAATAATAATAATAAAAATCTGAGCACATGAAGGCCCATAGAAAACAACAACATGTTCCTAGGACAAGTTCCCTTTGGATATTTTTTTTTTTGGTCACTAACCTTTCAGGAACAAAGAGGACGAACAACATCTAAGGACATGGTGATTGCAACACACAAATAGGGATGGTTCAGCATTCACAAAGTGCCAAGTGACAGGAAGGCTTGAGCGTGAGGGAGGAAGGTCCACTCCTCTAAAGATCTGACATTACTCTTCCTCTTCTCAAGCTACCGTCACTCTGACATGCTGGTTTGCAATCCCTCTACTCAATACTACTTTGTCTCTCTAAGATTGAATGGTTATAAATGTCATACATTAAAATCAATCTTACAATTTTCCATTAGAGAAAAAGTAATAGTGAGCACATGTTAAAATATACATCTAAAGACCTTTGTAGAATAGAAAATACCTTTAGCTCTGTAACAACACTACTCTTGTTACTACTTGTATATTCCTTCGGGTATGTGTTGTCTACTAATGACACAGGAATAAAAACATGAGAAGAGCAAAAAGGTTCTAGCACAATTCAAAGGAGAAGAAAGAAAGGATGATGCAATAAAGGAGACAAGTTAGGAGCAAGATATATAAGAAGCCAGTCGAGGTAAGCTCCAAGCAGAGAGAAAGAACTACCACAAGTTGTTACAGTGCTGTCATACTCTAATAAAAGGTAACATCTTGAGGTAGGCTATCATTCATTAAGCTTTTCCCTAATTATGGCATGCTCATAAATAAAGAATCAAACATGTTAGAGTTAATCTTATCCATCCTGCTTAGTTTCACATGTTTAGTTCTTTGTTCCTAAGCACTGCTCTCCTGATCTCATAACCCCCATTCATGTAAGATAAGATGTTGCTCATCCTGCTTTGCAAGATAGTCATAATCAAATTAAATTATTGATGCTCTATCTTGTGATCTTATCACCTTCATCATAAATGGATAGTTAAACATTGACTCTGCCTTGTTTAATGTGCTTAAGGTTAGAGAAGAATGAATAAGGTTTTTGTTCTGTTGGTGTTTTCCCACCAACAGAGCCCATGCACTTGATCTCTACCTTGTCTTTGCAAACAGGACATACTTTAAGCACAACGTGGAGGAGTATCTCACTCTCCCAAAAATCTACAAGGAAATGTCCTGACCACAAAGCATGCACACTAAACAAGATGTTGCTCGCTTCCATTATCAAAGTTTCACTTCAAACCATGGGACAAAAGCAAGCAACATGGGTGATGCCATCCTCGAGAGATCATTATCTCGGGAGACGCGGTCACCAAGATCGGATGATACACTTGAGGAGTGAGTAAGGAAAGAAATCTTGTTCAAAGGACTTAAAATATTGAACCCTCGCTGAAAGGTAACTCGGTAGTTATCCATATTTAATTTCTAGCATTGCATATCATATTTATCTATTTGCATATTGCATTAGTATATTTATTTCCTTGCATTGCATAATCATTTTTCCTTTAGCATATTTACATTTATGCATTAGCACTGCATTGAAAAATTCTAAAGCCCCATGTGAATAATCTTGAGGTGTGTAACAACCCATAAGGATATTCACTGGGTGGCACAAAAATAATTATGCATTCATCTAGTTGCATTTGCATTATAGTTCTTTGCATGCATATAAATTCATAAAACTCCAAAAATATTTAGAAAAGAAATCTTGTTATATGGAATAATCATGATTCATCTTGAAAATCTTTAGACACATGAAGCCTATGTGGCGTAACCACTAACGCTTAAACAAGTTCCACTAGCTTTGTTGTCTATTTGAGTTCAGCGAGGATTTCAAGGAAGATAAACATGATAGACCGACTTCATCGCCACCTTTGTCTACCTCAACTTCCACATCAATAAACTCGACGCGTCAATCCAAATTTGGGGAGTGCACCCCCGTTATCACGATAAGTATCTCTATTACTATATTTATATTATTATTATTATTAGTTAATATTTTGGTTTGCTTAGTTTGCTATGAGTTTAGTTCATAAAGTTGTTTACAGAGTCTTTAGTAGAAGTGTGATCTTATAGTATAAATAAATAAATAAATAGGAGTGTACAAGAAGTTTTCTTTTCCACTTACATAAAATCATCTCTCGAGGATAAGTCTCGTGCATGGAAATGATGAATAGTTGCTCCGTTGTTATACTTTTCTAGTACCTAGCTTTCAAGCTTAATTTCTCTCGAGCTCCATTTGCAAAATCATGTTAATTCAGTATTTACTCAAAACCTGAAACCTATGGGTTGCAAATGCTTGTTTGTAAAGTCTAGGTAATTGACGGATATGATATATGATAGTCCGAGTTACTATTTGGAAATCGAACACGTTGTTGCTGGAATTCTGCACTAGACACTTGCCGACTAGGGTCTACTTGAACCACTTTGTTTTGCCCTCTCGGAAGTCAAGACTTTCATTGGGGCCTTGCCCTTAGGATCACCGGGCGAAAACCATGCATGAATCAAAAGCAATCATATTTGTAGGGAAGGGTTCCTTATCCACTTTCATGCTATTGTTGAACTTGAGGAGACCCTGCTGTATAGCCCTCTGAATCTGTTGCTTGAAGATTCGGCAGTCGGTGATGTTGTGGGTAATCATGTCATGGAAACCGCTATACCTGCCAGTTTTGACCCAATCTGGACGCTTCATAGAGTGGTTGTCTGGTAGCTTGATGCGTCCCTCTTTGACCAAGAACTCAAAGAGCTTCTCCGACTTGCAGACGTCGAAGTATATGCCCCCTTGAGTGTCTTCATCCAGCGCTGGTTAACCTGGACAGGCTCCTTGCCCCAAGTGAATTCGGCAGCCGCCACATCCTCCTGACCATCGTCTTCATCTTCTTCCTCTCCTAGGAAATGGTTGTATGTCTGATAAGACACGTTGCCCCTTTTCTGGAATCGTGTATCCTTCTTAATGCTCTGGAATTGGTTGGCCATGAGTGACAGGCATCTTGAGAGCTGTCCTAGGTCATCAAACTCCATGTCGGCTAGCTTCTCCCTGATGGCTGGATGCATTCCCCGAATGGCCACGGCCGGCAACTGATGGTCTGGCAAATTCAGAGAGTAGCAAGAACTCTTAATCTCCCTGAACCTGCGCAAGAACTCTTGTGGTGTCTCATTGTATTTCTGTGTCAACCCCATTAAGTCAACAAGCTCTTTCTCATTAATTAGAACCACCGTAGAAGTATGCATGAAATTTATCTTCCAACTCGGACCAGGTTCCAATAGAATTGGTCGGCAACGTAGCAAACCATGTGAAAGCCGGCCCTTTAAGGGATGACGGAAAGAAGCGAATCCTCCATGCTTCATCATTGGCAAGCTCCCTGTCGATGTTTTACGACTGAGAGCCCGCCACGGGGTGAACCGGACGGTTTGTTCGGGCCTCGATGAACCTGGAGCCCGGCGGTATGTTCGCAGCTTGACATGGAGAGTGGGGTTTTATACTGGTTCGGGCCCTCGATCCTTGATCGAGTAAAGACCTTTACGTCTAGTCGGCGTGAGCCTATTTTTGATTGATGGGGTCAACCGAGAATCGATTGTAAAGTTTACAGCACTTGAAGTGTTCAAGTTGCCTCCCCCTCTACGAGGTGCCCTTTGGCCGCCTTTTATAGTCCAAAAGGCCAAAGTGCTTGCTACGGACCTAGTCGGGACACGAGAGGGGTTGTCCGTAGAGGATTCGAACACCCAAACTCCTTACATGGTAATCCCGACTAGGATTCTATCTCGATTACAACGAAGTCTACCGCGACTATGCTTCCATTGCCTTACGTGAGTTGTTAGTGGCCGTAGGCTGGGATAGAATCCTGCGAACAACTCTGTAGAGTCCTTAGGTGATCCCGTATCCACAAGCCCCCGAGCATCTCTAGGCTGAGTCATGAGAATTGCCTCGCCCTTCTCGGATGAAGCCTTGATATGGTCTTTGAGATCATCCTTCGGTGTGCACTTGAAAAAGTGCACCCGTAGGGTGTAGCCCCCGAGCTTCTTGCTTTTTGGCACAAAGAGCTGGAAGGTCTTCGAGTTCTTTGTCTCCGTCTTCGAGTTCTTCTCGCTTCAGAGTTCTTTCCTCTCCCGGGCATCGCTCTCCTTCCGCGAGCCCCGAGAGTCTCATATATGAGCTTCGTGAGGGTTGTTCCTCTTGCCCTCCTCGGATGAAGCTTGAAACGCGGTCTTGAGATCTCTTCCTTTGTCTTCGAGTTCTTCTCGTTCGCGGAGTTCTTCTCCTGGATGGATCTTCTTGTCGCGAGCCCCCGAGCATCTCAAGTATGAGTCATGAGAGCTTCTTCTTGCTCTTCTCGGATTGAAGCTTCAGCGCGATCTTGAGATTTCCATCTTCGAGTTCTTCTCGATTCAGAAAAAATCTTGTCCGGGGTATCCTGTAGCCCCCGAGCGTCTTGGAGTTCTTTCTTTGGAAAGGAATCTTAGAGGTTCTTCTGTCCTCCGGGATTTTTGACCGTTTCTCTTTTTCCGTGCGATCACGGGTCGTGCAGTGCACTTTTCTGCGCCCGTTTTTGGGAAAGGTCGGTGCATGGCGCTTTATTGCCCCGAATTCACTGCTGCGTGAATTTAGGTGACCGTTCCTTTTGGAATCTGCCGTCTTACGTGGACTTGGTCTATAGGCGTTGTGGTGCTTGCCTATAAATATGCCCCCTTCTGCTTCGTTGGGGATCAGAGTTTCCTTTCTTCTTCTCTGTTTCTTCCTCCTCTCGACAGTTTCTCTTCTCGTAGGAAAGCTTTTCTTTTAGCTTTTAAATCCATGGCGGTGCCTTTGAGTGAGTTGGATCAGCCCCCGGGCGTCTTTCTTCGCCTTTCTGGGGTTCTTCTGCGAGTGAGGGATGTCTTGTGATTGGGAATAGCGGTAGGCTATTCCCGCAGCAGTTCCGTCCCAGGAGAGTTTGAGGAGCAAGTGCGGGATGCCTTGTGACCTTTTAAGGTGATCTCCTCTCCCCGGCTTAATTAGGTGCGGGCGGGCTCTTTCGGCTCTCCCGCTCCTCTTTGGCCGGCTTGTTCCCTTAATAGCTGTATGGGATAGCTGTGCCTTGTCGATCGCTGAATACTCCGATTAGGGGTTCTTAGGTCGTCATTCATTTCTGTGGTTTCCTGTATCGGATCCTGCGGCTTCCGTAGGAACCTCCGTTGCTTTAGCTGATATGTGTATAGCTTATTCTGCCTTCTTTGTAACTTGTACATGGGAGTTCTTGTTGGGCTCCCCGTGTATCTGAGTCTTCTTTGTATCTTGTAGGGACTTGTTTCCCATGTAACTTGTAGTCCCAAGATGTTGAATAAAAGATATCTGTTCCTTTATCCATTCTGAATTTGTATGAATCTGATCTGTCTTCGAGCAGACTTGTTTGCGATTTGTCTACCGCTTCTGTCCTCTGAATTCTTCGTCTTTGGACGACTTGATGTGATTGTGCCTTTAGATCTAGGCCTCTGGCTTTGTCCTTTTCTTGTAGGCTTGAGCCGTGTAGTTGAGTAGAGTCTAGCTCTGCATTCATCAGGGTTGTTCTTCCGATGATTTAGCTTGCCTCTTTTGTAGACCTGCTGGAAAAAAAGGTAGAAAGGAGTCTTGCTCCTGTGCGTTAGAGTTCTTTTTTTTTTCTCCTTACGCATCAGCTTTAACTTCTCTTGAGTTAGCTGTAGGTTGATGAAGTCCTGCTCCTGTGTCTTCTGGGTTCATTCCCTTGACGCCTGACTTGTCCTCTTTCTTGAGACTTGTCGTGGGTATGGAGCTTTGCTTCGAAGTGCTAGGGTTGTTTCCTCCCTGCTTTGATAGCGCGCCTTTGTTCTTGGCTTGCTTGATGTAGATGGGGTCTAGCCCCTGCGTCCTTGGATTCTTTCCGTCGGCGCTCGACTTGTCTTCTTCTTCTTGAGACTTGTCGAAGGTATGGAGTCATGCTCCTCAATATCAGGGTTGTTCCTTCCCTGGTTTCCAGCGCCGTCTTTGCTTGTAGACTTGCTGGTGATGTGGAGTCGTGCTCCTAAGTGCCAGGGTTGCTTTCTTCCCTGTTGCTGTAGCTTGCCTTCTTCTTAGGCTAACTTGAAGTTGTTGAGGTCTTGCCCCTGCGTCTGCGGGTTCCTTCCCTTGACGCGCGACTTGTCTGCTGTTTCTTGAGACTTGTCGAGATGGAGTCTTGCTCCGAGTTGCTAGGGTTGTTTCTTCCCTACTGTGTTAGCACGCCTTTTTCTTGGCTTGCTTGGAGTATTTGGAGTCTTGCTCCTGCGTCTGCGGCTTCTTTCCTTTGACGCACGACTTGTCTTCTTCTTTCTGAGACTTGTCGTAGATGTGGAGTCATGCTCCAAAGTGCCCGAGTTTTACTCTGGGCTTTCAGCGCTGTCTTTGCTTTTAGACTTGCTTTGTAGGTTCTGGGGTCGTGCCTCGCTCTGCCAGGGTTGTTTTCCTCTAGCGCGTGATTTGCTGCCTCTTTTCCGAGACGCGTCACGATAAGTGGAGTCTTGCTCCTGGCCGCTTAGGCCTCTAGCGTTTGTCTTTTTCTTAGACTTGCTAGTGATTGTTGCTGGAGTCGTGCTCCGCGAAGAGTTGCTATAACTCTTTTCTTTTCTTTTGAGAATTACACGAGACAACGCGGATGCTCACAACACGCACGCACACTCTCCCCTAAGAACATACGTGCAAAACCCTACCCCCTATGAGCACCTCCGAAGGACTGAGCACCCGGCGGATCCGGAGATTCCCGAAGTCACCATGGGCGCCTTGTCGTCGACGGGAACGCCGCTACCACTTAATGCACAATGCTTGAAAATCTGGGAAAATCCGGGGAAAGGTCACGAGCACCGAGTTTGAACCCCGGTGGGTAGCGTCCCACTGGACCGTCCTACCATTGGACTACAAGCCAATTCGTAGAGTTGCTATAACTCAGGTTTGCCGCTTCTGGGCAAGGGCTCTCCCATGCTGTCCGGTGGACTCTAGCATGATGTCCCTATATAGGGTTCTCAGTCCGGGCCCATTTAAGTGCACTGCGGACTGAAGGTCAAGGTGGTTGGGTTTCTATTTCACAACACTACAATCCACCTTGCCTGGTTTGGGCTGCTCTGCTTTCTGAGAGACTTGATGTGAGACGATGGGTTCCTATTTCACAACACTACACCGTTCACGCCCCCGATCGAAAGGCCGTCCTCCGCCATAGGACATATTGGCTCTTTACGGACCCTCGATGGCCTCTGCGACCTAAACGGGCGATTCCCCGTCCTCTTTTCTTGAGTCGTGGTTCACGATCTGCCGCTAGGATTTAAGGTATGGACGCTATTCCAATGGACTTCGCGTGGTTCCACCCTTGATTGGTGACCTCCGTTCTGGTGGTCGGGGTTGCCTTCTGTCGGTCATCTTCTCTTTGAAGCGCCGATTTGGGCTGTTTTGTGTTCTTCTCCTCTTGGGAGGCATGCGGCCGCGCTCTTTTTGAGTTCTTTTTGTTTTGAACTGCTAGAGTGCCGCGCATTCTAGTACCTCTTTTAGGTCTAGAGCTCTTCTGAGGCCATTTTCTCCTTCTTCTTCAGAGAGTTGTTCCGCGTTCTCGCGACTTCTTTGTGGCCTTGATTTTTATGGATAGAACCTTCGAGTTGGGCGATGTGCCAAGAGTTTCTCGATTTCTTCTCCTTACGTGGTCATCGGCTTGTAGGTTCCCCGGTCCCGGTACTCTCTTGACAATGAAGGGTCCTTCCCATGGACTGAGCGGCTTGTGCTTGCCTTACGTCTTTGATTTCTCTTGAGTACTTGATCTCCCGGGCTTAGGTTTCTTGGGCGTGTGCTTTTGTCGTAGTGCCTTCTTAGTCCTTGCGGGTATCTTGCGTTACGAAGGATGGCATCTTCTCGACTTCTTCTTGCACGATCTCAAGTCTTCTTGTCTGTTCTCCTTCTCCTTCTTCGAATTGCTCAATCCGTGGAGAGCCCCATATCGAATCTGGCGGTAATACCGCTTCGATCCGTATGTTAGGAAGAAAGGGGAGTAGCCTGTTGCTCTGGCGATTTGAGTTCTTAGGCCCCCACGACTTTTGGTATCTCTTCGATCCATTTTGCTCCGTAGTCTTTGAGTTCTTCGTATAGTCTTGGCTTTAATCCGGCAAGGATGAGTCCGTTGGCTCTTTTCGACTTGTCCGTTCGCGAGGATGTGCTCTGAGGCATAATCGATTTGTATGCCGCAATCTGGTGCCCAATCTTCGACCGCGCTATGAAGGGTGATCCGAGGTGCGTGATGATCTGTTGGGCATCTCGAATCTGTGCATGATCTCTTGGATGAACTCGACTGCTTTGTTGGAGCTGTAGTTGACCAATGGCTTGTATTCTATCCATTTGGTGAATTTGTCGATTGCTACGAAGATGTATTCGTATCCTCCCTTGGCTCCTTTAAGTGGTTCGACTTGATCTAGTCCCGGCCGCGAAAAAGGCCATGATGGTGGTATGCGGATCAGGTTGTGTGCAGGTACGTGCGCCTGTCTTGCAAACATCTGGCATCCTTTGCATCTTCTGACGAGTTCTTCTGCGTCTTTGAGAGCTGTTGGCCGGTAGTATCCCGTTCTGAATGCTTTTCCCACGAGGGTTCTCGACGCTGTGTGGTTTCCACAACATCGAGTGGATTTCTTTGAGGATTTCTTTTCCTTCTTCTGAGCTAATGCATTTGAGTAATACTCCCGATGATGCTTGCTCTTTTGTATAGTTTGTGCCCAATGAGCACGTAGTTCTTGCTTCTTCTCAAGATTCTTGTTGCTTCTGTCTTGTCTTGGGGTAGCGCCTTGTTTTTGATGAAGTTGATGATGTCCTCGATCCAGGGAGTGGTTCTGCGACCTGGAGATATTATCATCACTCCTGTTAAGGCTGATTGCTCCATGTGTTCTTGTTCTGGGTTCTCTTTGATTGAAGGCTTCGATAGTTCTTCGACGAATACTCCTGGTGGGACTTGAGCTCTGTCAGATCCGAGTTTGGCTAGCACATCTGCCGCCACGTTTGCGTCTCGGAGCACGTGTAGGATTTCTAGGCCTTGGAAGTTCTTTTCCAATTTGCGTACTTCTGCGCAGTAGAGGCCCATGTTATCCTTGGTGCAGTCCCAGTCTTTGTTGACTTGGTTGATGACAACCGCGGAGTCACCGTATACTTGAAGTCTTTTGATTCCCAGAGTTTTCGCTACTTTGAGGCCGTGGATGAGTGCTTCATACTCTGCCTCGTTGTTGGTAGCTTGCCACAATATTTGTAGCACATATTTGAGTTGTCTTCCGTCTGGAGATATGAAGAGAATCCCGGCTCCTGCTCCCCCGAGCTTCAATGAACCATCGAAGTACATGCTCCAATGTTTCTTGATGTCATCGGGTATGGGCTGTTGGAGTTCTGTCCACTCTGCAATGAAATCTGGGAGTGCTTGGGATTTGATTGCTCTTCGTGGGGTGAACTCTAGATTTAGTGCTCCGAGTTCTCTTGCCCATTTTGATATGCGTCTGTTGAATCCTTGTTCCGCGGGATATCTCCTAGTGGAGAGTCGGTAACCACTTTGTTATCTTGTGGTCATCGAAGTAGTGTCGTAGCTTCCTTGATGTGATCGGTATGGAGTAGAGTAGTTTCGTGCGTGAGGGTATCGAGCTTTGGACTCGAAAGGACCTCGCTCACGTAGTAAACCGGCCTCCGGGTCTTGATGTTGTTCAGGGCTCTTCTCTTTCCACAATGATTCTTTGAGGCGACTCTTTGTGTTGGTTGCTTGCTATGTAGAGCATGAGATCTTCTTGATCTTTTGGTGGAGTGAGGATTTGGTGCCGGCGTTAGGTATTGCTTGAGTTCTTCAAATGCCTTGTCGCCTCTTCAGGTCCACTCGAACTTTCCCTTGGTCTTGATTAATTTGAAGAAGGGTAGTCCTTTCTCTCCAAGCTTTGATATGAATACGTTGAGCGCGCCATGCACCCTGTGAGTTTACGGGCGTCCTTGACATTTAAGGGTTGTCTCATCTCTGTGATGGCCTTGATCGTTTGAAGGCCGGCTTCTATGCCTCTCTGCGACCAAGAACCCGAGTAGTTGTCCCGACGGTACTCCAAACACACTTTGTTGGATTGAGCTTCCACTTCCACTTCTTGAGGTTGTTGAAAGTCTCCTCCAAGTCTTGAATCGGAGTATCCGCTCCCTTGTTTTCACCACTACGTCATCTACGTATGCTTCGGCGTTTTTTGCCAATCTGCCCTTCCAAACAAGTCTCGTATCGCTCTTTGATACGTTGCTCGGTGTTCTTTAATCCGAAAGACATTGTTTTGTAGAAGTAGGCACCGAAGGGGGTGATAAAAGAGGTCTTGCTCGATCTTCTTTTTGAGCGCTATCTGGCGGTAGCCCGAGTAGCAATCCGGAACGATAGTAGGGCTGCGATCTGGCGTGGAATCCACTATCGATCAATCCTTGGTAGCCCGAATGGATCCTTTGGGCGGTGCTTATTCAGTCCTGTGTAGTCCACGCACATGCGCCATTCGAGGTGTTCTTCTTCTGAACCAGGCTCGGGTTAGCTAGCCAATCTGGATGCAAGATCTCCCGATGAATCTGTTGCGGTAGTTTCGCGATCTCCTTCTTGATGGCTTCTTTCTTTTTAAATTGAGAATCTCCTCAATCTTTGCTTGATGGGTTTGGATCCCATATTGATATCGATTACGTGCTCGGCCGGCTCCTTGGTACGCCGCATATATCGCCGTTTTCGAGGCGAATATGTCTTTGTGTTGCCTTAGGAAGGCGGTGAGCGCGAGTTTCTATTTAGGAGATAGGTGAGCGCGATGATGATTGTCTTGGAAGGATCACCGGTCTTTAAGTCAATGTGCTTGACGTCGGCTTCTTTCAGGGGTACCAAGATTGCTTGTTTCTTGGTGGTATCTCGAGTTCCTCTGGATTTGTCTCCCGTGCCATTTGATGGACTTCTCTTTTCTCCAAGAGTGTTCCAGCTCTTGTTTGCTATCTCGATGGCTTGGACATCACACTTTCGAAAGCCTTCTTGAGATCTCCTTTGATCGAAAAGAATCCCGAATGGCGTCGGCATCTTTAGCGATGATACGGATAGTGTGGAATAGCCATGAACCGCAATTGCTGGTCTTCCCATGATGGCATGATATGGTGACTCGAGGTTTGCCACCGAACTTGATATATTCCGTCCGTAATTTGATGGCGTTCCGAAGGTGGCGGCAAGGTGACTGCCCAATTGGTATTGCTGCTCGTCCAGGAACTATCCCGTAGAATGGGGTGTTTGATGGAGCAATCAATCCTGAGAGGTCTAATCCCATCTTGTCCAGTGTTTCTGAGAATATGATGTTCAGCCCTGCTCCTCCGTCGATCAGTACCTTGGTTACTGTTACTCCAACTATGGTGGGTTCTATCACCAAGGGATATAGGCCGGCGTTGCCTACACTTGTCCATTGATCCTCCCTTGTGAACTGAATTGGGTATTGGGACCAATTGAGGTAGCGTGGCGTTGCGGGCTCTGCTGCCATGATCGATCGTAGTGCTAGCTTGTCTTGTCTCTTGTTCTTTGATCCGGGAACCCCAGAGAATATGACGTTTAGAGACCTTGTTGCTTTCTGGAAGTCTCCTGTTTTTTGTCCGTCATTGTTTTCTCCTTTGCTTTCTTGATCGTCCCTTTTCTGAGCTGAATCTCTTCCTTTGTATCTCTCTTGGAAAGTTGTGCAGTTTCCGCGAGTGTTGAGCTCCTGGATGGTAGACGCAAGGTAGATCCTGTAGCTTGATGTTGTCTTTGCCATTGCCGTTGCTCTTGTTGTTGTTGTATTTTGGCTTGTAGGGCTTCTTTGGCTTCTCTGCCAATGCAACTGTGTTGTCTGGCCCTCGCTTCTTATACTGCTGAGAGTTGTTCTGTTCCTTCTTCGGGCCTTTCGTGTTCTTTCTCTCCGGGAAGCGATCACGGGTTCTTTCTTCGGCTCCGATCATCTTCTCAACAGTGATCTTGAATTGTTCATTGGTCCTCGGGTTGTCCTTGTAGAAGTCCGAGAATTGCCATCTTTGAGAAATCCCATTACCGAAGGCGTCCACCACTTCTCTTTCTGTGATGTCATGCACTTGGGATCTCATCTCGCCAAATCTTCGGTAGTAGTCTCTTAAGGATTCTCCTGGCTTTTGCTTGAGGCTCTTCAACTCGGCCTGTGTAATAGGATGGGTAATGATTCCTGCGAAGTTGTCGCAGAATATTTTCTGCAAATCTTCCCAGTATCTTATTGAGCCCTCTTCGATCTTGTCGAACTATTGGAGCGGTAGAGCTTCTAGAGCCATGGGAAAGAAAACGGCTTTTGCGTCATCATCTCCTCCAGCCAGCTCAATGGATTGTGAGTAGACTCTGAGCCATTGCTTGGGCTCTGTTTTCCCATCATATTTCGAGTGGTTTGAAGGTTTGAACTTCGCGGGCAGTTTGACCTCCTGGAGTCTCTCCGCGAAGCAAGGGAACCTGTCGTGGCCCCCTGTTGTCCTCCCTTCGGTTTGTCCTGACGATTTTGCGCCCTTCGTCAGGGTTCTTGCGGGTCTGTATGAGGACTCCGCGACTTCTTCTCGTCGGCTTTGCCTTGGGGTTGGATTAGCCCTGGGGGGTCTCTGGCTTCCGCCATCCCTCCGTGGTCGCCTCGAGTTTCTGGAATTCTCCGGCGTACCCAACCTCTCGAAGACATTAGACCGACCTCTTGGAGCATGCGAGTTGTTTGCCCTTGACTGTGACCTGGCGGGATCTCTTTCTTGGATGGCTCTCTGAAGCGCTTCCTTGATGAGCCTCTCCTCGTCATTCAGGTTTGAAGCAGTCTTTAGGCGGTTGATCAACTCTTGCAGCTTCTCGTGCGTTATCTGATGACCGTCTTCAGCTTCTCTTTCAGACTTCATCTTCTCGTATTCGCGTAGGTCGGCTTGGTACTTGTTCCAGGCTTGTTTGCGCTTTCCTGCTCTGTCTCGGCGTCCTCCCTTCAGCTTGTTTCTTCTTAGCCTTGAAAGACGCTGGTCTTCTCCTTCGTCTTCTTGGGTTCTTTCGTCTGCCGAGATGTTTGATAGGCCTTCGTCAGTGGACCTGATGTCAGGGGCATCTGGAGGGTTAAGCGGCAAGCGGGCTCTTGCTACCATTAGTATTTCGTTGGCAGCGGTTGCCTTCGGACGCCACTCCTTCCGTCCAGGGAAGATCCGTTGTTTGCCATCCCTGTTCATCGTCGCTTCTTGACGTTCTGCCTTGTTGAGGGTTCTAGGCCAGTGGATGATGCACTCCTCTGGTGTCCTTGTTAGGATGAGCCCTCGTTGTGCACCCTTCAAAGGAATCTCCAGCCTCCCTTTGAAAGTTGTCTTGATGCGCCTCGTGTCTTGCGAACGCCGCATTGCGTAGTCCGTTGGGAATTGATAAGGCAACCTAGGTTGATATCGAAATTGTCTTTGGTTTCGCCTTCTTTCTCCGAGTCGGGGTAGCCTTCGAAAAAAATTCTTCGTCAATTGATTCGGTTCCCTTATCTGAGTCGGAGTAGGAGTGTGGCTTCGAGTTGTTTTTCGAATCCATCTTGGAACCTTGGATGTCTTCCTTCACCGAGTTCGTTTCGGCTTTCGCCCCGGACGTAGTTTTCAGAGTCGATGTCGAGCTTGTTCTCCGTTTACGAGGCGATGTCGGTGGCGTCAAGCGCCGAGCTTCTCGGCGAGTTTTGATTCTTCGGTCTTGGTTTCCTCGATGACGTAGCTTCGAGTCTTGCCGTCGTGGTCGATCTCGCAAGTCCATGATCCGAAGATGATCGTCCTTCTCGTCGACGAGCCCATGATCTCGTGGTCCGCCGGACTCGTGCTGAAATTCGGCGAGCCCCTACCTAGCGCGCCCGGTTGTCGATGTTTTGACGACCGAGCCCGCCACGGGGTGAACCGGGCGGTTTGTTCGAACCTCGATGAACACGGAGCCCGGCGGTATGTTCTTGCGCGATTGACATGGAGAGCGGGGTTTTATCTTTGGTTCGGGCCCTCGATCCTTGATCGGTAAAGACCTTCGTCCGGTCGGCGTGAGCTTTGTTTTTGATTGATGGGGTCAACCGAGAATCGATTGTAAAGTTCTGACACTTGATGTGTTCAAGTTGCCTCCCCTCTGAGGTGCCCTTTGGCCGCCTTTTATAGTCCAAGGGGCCAAAGTGCTTGCTACGGACCTAGTCGGACACAGAGAGGGTTGTCCGTAGAGGATTCGAACACCCAAACTCCTTACATGGTAATTTGACTAGGATTCTATCCACGATTACAACAGTCTACCGTAGCTATGCTTCCATTGCCTTACGTGAGTTGTTAGTGGCCGCGAGCTAGGATAGAATCCTGCGAACAACTCTGTAGAGTCCTTAGGTGATCCCGTATCCACACTCCCCTAAGCGGATCGGATACCGGCCCGATATGTTCGGTAGTAGAAGTGTCATCTTGTCCGAGAGAACTTGGTCAAGTCGGTTGGAGGCTTCAATCTTGAAGGGAGTGCCACTCTGTTGTACCCCGATGCGGATAAGGTGGTGATAAACATAGGGCCGATTCTTGGGCTTGATCCCAAAGCGGTGTTGCATCATATCGGCCATCCTCGCTAGGAGTATATCCATGTTTGAATTACGTGGTCCATAAGATTGTCCCGATTTGTCCAGTGGCTTATACCCGATTTGGCATAGCATGAACGTGGAGTAGTCAACGAACTACGTGTAACCAGGGCAAAAAATTTCTCTGCAACCCACTGGCCATTGGAGCTATTGAGTAAGTGTTGTATGCTAGAGGGTTTCCAGGTGTACCGAATGCCGCTTCTCCACGTGTCTTGGCTCCGGATCCCTCTGGTTTTTCTGGTGTCTTGTTCTCTCCTCTAGATTCTTGACCTGTAGCTCCTTTCTTTGGTGGTGGCTTAGGCGCATGTATGTATCTTGGTCCCGAAAAGCTCACCAAGCCGAGTCTCAAAGTGCTGATCAAACTCGGGTCCAAAACTAGCCTTCATGATGTCGCGAAAAGTATTGAAGAACACCGTGTTGTGATTGGTCATTGCACGCCCCAACACTTGCAACAATCTCTTCCATCCGACGAACTTCTTCGAGGACTTAGTTCGCCATCTTCCTTTTACCCCCCTTGTCTTCATCGGATATTTGCCGAGCATATCCCCGTCCCCAGGGCATTAATATTTTTGGAAGATCCATCTTACGGATGATTGTACCGCTCTTTTGCTTGGAGAAGCATGACATGCACTTTTGCGAAGGCTAGGCACATCTCTCTCACCATGGCCTCCGGATCGGGAGGCAAGTCACCCATCTGGACTTGGATGACCTTATCGTTGTCGATGTTGTCGGGGCATCGTGGTTTGATCTTGACGAGTCCCACCCGTCGTTGCCAAAAAAGTGTGTAGGCACAAAAAATCCTACTCCTTGCTGCCGCACACACCGACAAGCCGGAATAGCTAGCTTTACCCCGCCCGGGCGTCTTGAATCGGCGTGCCGATCAATTTGACTTTGTTAATTGACAAGGAGGTAACGTGAGATCCGGAACATGACCGGTGAGACCAAGACAGTTCGCATGTATGGCTCTAAGGCCAGATGTAAAGACATATAGCTATGAAAGCTATGCGTCGATGAGTAATGAATGCATTCGGTAAGCAAATATGGAGACATGATATGCAAGCGATTCTGAATGAACATAAACGACATGTTTGAACAAATAAAATCGATCATCATGATGTGCTAGTGTAAAAAGCTATATTGCATGGATCGAATTGAATGACAACATGGAAGAAAATAAATCATGAACATCATAATGGATATTCACGACACATGAAGAGGGAGCTACCCTATGTAAAACGTATCACGAACCCTCAACGAAGAAGGAGCTACCGTGCGTGCAAGCGTATACGAACCTGCTAAAGAAAAGAACTACCACACATATAAATGCACACGGACCTCTTTGTAAAGAAGGAGCTACCACACGCATAAACATACACGAACCCTCTGTGAAGAAGGAACTACCACACGTATAGACGTACACAAACCTCTTTGTAAAGAAGGAACTACCACGCGATAAAAACACACGGACTTGCTAAAAGAAGGAGCTACTGCATGCGAATGCACGATTATCACGAACCCGCAACGAAGAAGGAGCTACCGTGCGTATGAGCATTATACGAACCCACAACATGTGATAAATTGAGGCATAACCGTGTTCGACAAGCTTGCCGAATGTCCATGAAGAAGGAACTACCACGTGGTGAAGACCTATCAGATTAAAAGCGATCTCTAATCCACGGGATGATTAGCACTAGATTAACCCAAAGATGCAGTATCCACCGGATGACACAGTCCTGTCCGATCTAAACACATACGAACCCACAACATGTAACAACCTAGATTGATCTAGCTCGGCTATTATGAGCAGATAGATCTAGTAACAAACTAATGATAAACATTGAATGAATTGATGGCAACTAGATCTAACAAAAGATAAAGCCGAGGCGTCTCAATCTAAATTGGGCAAAAAAGTGTGTGCAAGCATGATTAAATAAATAAATTGAAAGCGGCTTGAACACATGGTAACTTAATGAATTCATTAGATCTTGCCAAAATCTAATGAAGCCGATAACTAGCTCTAAGCGGATCTTAGCCCACCGGATGGCTCATGATCGACGAGAAAGAACCCTCTTGCCCCCGATAGCTTAAATCCGCCGGCGATACTAAGCGTGAACAAGACTTCTTGCAATAATTTAAATCCGCCTAACGATACTAGACATGGTGCAAGGTTGCGGTACTTACGAGGTCGGCCAGGTCGATGAATCCTCTTGCGATGAGATCGGCGACACGGCGGACTCGAAGGTGGCGGGAGCCAAGGCACGGGCGGGTTGTTTGTATTGATTTGGAATAATGTTTACAGATGCTTAGGGTCTTATATTTATACCACTGGGCTTATTGAGTCCTAGCTGATTACGAACAATAATCGACATATCTAGCTAATTATGAATTAACTAACAAAATATCTAGCTAAGATACAACGTCCTCCAAGTCTTCGAATTAGGTGGGAATTGCACGTGATGTGGGGCGTCCTCCAAGTCTTCTCGAGTCATGGGAATTGCACGTGATGTGGGCCCTCGTCTTCGGATATTCTTCTTAATGTTCCACGCTTGCCGAACCATCTCATGCTCAGCCCTTTCTTGGACTCGAAATAACAACGGCTTCCCGAATGCTACGATACCGTAGGCGTCCCCTTACGCTAGCCGAATGACTTGTTACCGAATGGACGCCGCGTCTTGGTCTTATCGGTCATTCGGGCTCTACCAAATTTTGGTGTTAACACATATAATCAGCTCATTGGCGGTATGATGTACGCCTGTTTTCAAAAAAATTGGAAGAGCTCCTGTCAACATAAGCATAAAACCTGCTTCGCTCTTGGTAAAGGATAGGCTCAAAGACTGAAATATTCTCGACGCAAAGCATATGCACTTGCCCTCTACAGCATGGCTCTGTATACAAGGCATTTAAAAATGCCTTCAAAAGTGGCAAAACTGTCTTTAAAGATATTTTTTTAGGCAGTATTAAAAATGCCGGTTATAAACTAGACTTAAAATGTATTTTGAGGCATTTTTTTCAAAGAGCCATCTCGGTGTGCTCTAGGCAAAGGTACTAGTGTGGGGATGTGCGGGTTTTTAGCCATCCGACGTCACAACTTGCTCGAAACTTTTCAAATTTTTTTTTCACTTTGCCTCCCCATGAGATGACAAGACACCTCGCCAAGTTTCGTGATTTTTAAACTTTGTTTGGATTTTATAGAATTTAAAAACACTTCTCCCGCACGTAACTTCGTCATGTTCCGACACATAAATGTTCTTAATTTCGCGCGAGTCCCTGGATTGAGCCTAAACATACGCCAAACATCATGAATAACATTTTTTGAATCAGCGCATTCCATTATTTCATGTAGCTGCAGTTCAAATTTGGAGTGGCCCAAAAAATGCAAGGAAATACAAATAATTCATGAAATATAGCAAAACTAATTCAAATTGTCCCAAATTGTGAAGATGAGATGTAATTAGGGTACTAATGGCACACAAAAAATATGGGACGAAAAATCAAAAAAAAAATGAATGGTTTCCCGAGTGCCGGGATAGACACTTTCGGCAAACAAGTTCTTTGCCGAGTGCCTGTCCGTGTGGCACTCGGCAAAGTGTTTTTTTTAAAAAATAAAACAGTACCTTTGTCGAGTGCCGTTTATCCGGCACTCGGCAAAAAGCCACTTAAATATCTGGTCCAAGGACCCATTTTCTTCTCATTCTTCTCCTTCACCCGCTCACGCCCGCCGCGTCTACCGCCGCCGCCGATTCCCCCACCTCGCCGGAGCCGCCGCCGCCCTCCCTCGCGGATCCGGCCCGCCCTGCCGCCGGGAAGCCTCCCGCGGGATCCGTCCCGGCCCGCCGTGCTGCGCCCGCCCGCCCGCCGGAGGGCCGCCACGCCGCCCGGCCTCATCGCCGCGTGCGGGCGAGCCGCCGCCGCGCCCAGCCGCGTCTCCGCGGGGATCCACCGGGCGCCCCCGCTGGGAGCCGCATGCGCTCGGCCCGGCCTGCCCGCCCTCGCCCTCGTCCCCATTCGGACCGACAACGTGAGGGGAAGGGAAGGGAAGGAGGGAGGAAGGGAAGGGAAGAAGAGAAGGAGGAGGGAAGGGAAGGAGGGAGGAAGGGAAGGGAAGAAGAGGAGGAGGAGGGAGGGAAGGGAAGAAGGGAGGGAAGAGGAGGAGGAGAGAAGAGGAAGGGAGAGGAGGAAGATGAGGAAGGGGAGGAGGAAGAAGAAAGTGCTCGGACCGGTCGTCGTTTCTTCGTCTTCTTTGCTGGTGATCCACGCCGTCGTCGCTCACCGTTGCTCTTCTCGTTTTACGTGGCCAGGGGTAAGCCCTCCCCTTGTAGTAGTGGTTAGTAGTATTGGTTAGTAGTTGTTAGTACTAGAAGTTAGTAGTGTTAGTTGTAGGGTTAGTAGTAGTAGTTAGTAAGTAGTTGTTAGTAGTAGTTGTAAGGTTACTAGTAATTGTATATGTATGTGGTTGGTAGCCTTCGTGCCCATATTGGTGGTTGGTGGCCTTCGTGCCCATTCTCGGTATATGCATGTGGTTGTTGGCCTTCGTGCCATGTTTTTGCAGTTTTGGGAACCTCCCCGCGGGGGAGGTGCTTTGAAAATTTTGAGTCGACACTAACTATTTTTGGCCTTGTTTTGTAGGAGGACCCGTGGGAGGGACTCGCGACCCCGGTCGTCCTCGTGGGCGCTACGGGTCTTGCTGCACCGCGTCTCCACCGACCCGTAGGTATGAATCTCCTCCGTCCGTCCTTGTAGTTGTCTTACATAGCGCGACCCGGTTAGGGCGTCTCCCCGTCCGAAAGAGATACGAGCGTTGGTATGCGATCGTGCATATCTGCGACCATATCTGTTTCGGATTGTCCATGTTTTTGGACAGCCCGTGGATGCGTAGATGGGTTAGCATCCATGCTCGCCTCCCGTCCGAGCCGGGATTTTTCGCAGCACCTCCCCGTTGTTCTCCGGATACACACTCTCCCCCGCCAGACGTGTATCGGGAGAACAATGCGTTAGAAATTCCGCTCGGACGGAGCCGAGCATGGATGCTAACCTTGTCTACGCATCCTCGGGTGGGATTAGGACCTATCCCTCACCTATTAGATGGTAGGAACGCCGTGTAGATGCAATTGCTGCTTATGTGGGTCGCTGACATGGGCGTATGACAGAGGATGGGAGACCGTGAGTGGATGTACACGGGCTTCGCAAGTAAGAGCCTTGAATGGGTTAGGGGGACCGATGCTTTCCTGGAGCATGCATTTGGCCCAGCTGCTAAGGGGTCTATTCGGATGCCGTGTCCGTGCAGCAAATGTAAGAACAAGAAAAAGCGAGTCAAGGTTGAAATGGGCAAACATATTTACAACAACGGATTCGTCCCAAACTATAGCCGCTGGATCTTCCACGGTGAAGTCGATCATATTAGAGAGGACGTGGTGAGGCCCCTCCTCGAGGAGTATGATCAAGATGCGGGGATGGCGCACATGATGGCGGACTTTCATGATGCACGTTCAATGGAGGATTGGAGGAGGAACTCGAGGAAACCGCAAAAGGCGTTCTACGAGATGATGGAGGCGGCACGGCAGCCCCTTCACGAAGACAATGGTTACTGGCTGGATGCCATTTCACGCCTTATAGCGTTGAAGTCACAATTGAGCATTAGTCGAGACGGCCGACACCTGGCTGTCGGCCATTGGGAAACTACTTCTAGAGGGTCAAGTCCTGCCGAAGAACACGTACGAGTCACAGAGACTTCTTCGTGGACTCAAGATGCCGTATGAGTCGTACCATGCTTGTCCAAAGGGGTGCGTCCTATTTAGGGGAGACCTCAAGGAAGCAACGCACTGTCCAAAGTGCAAAGCCTCTAGGTTTGTGGAGGTAGAATGTAGTGATGGCGGGAAGAAACAAATCCAAGATCCCCGAGATGGTCCTACGACACCTTCCTTTCGTACCGAGGCTCCAACGGCTGTACATGACAGAGGAGTCCGCGAAACAAATGACATGGCACAAGAAGGGCAAAAGATACAGTCCTGAGAAGTTGGTACACCCATCGGATGGTGATGCATGGAAGCACTTCGATAATATGCATCCTGAAAAAGCTATGGAGGCTCGAAATATGCAGCGTGAGCGTTCGCAATGAATGGGTTCAACCCGTGCGGTCAACTGGGCGGCCCCGTACACTTGTTGGCCCGTGTTCGTGATCCCTCTCAATCTTCCCCTGGTGTCATGTTTGAGCTCAAGCACCTGTTCTTGACGCTCATAATACCCGGCACCGGGCAACAATATGGGTGTGTTCATGCGGCCGGTGGGGATGAATTGCAAGATGCTTGGCAAAATGGGGTAATGCCGACGTGCACGACCGAGCTACAAAGACAAACTTTACAATGCATGTGTGGTACCTATATTCAATGCATGACTTCCGGCTTATGGCATATTCAGCGCATGGTGTGTTCATGGGAGGTTCCCTTGCCCAACATGCAAGGCAAAATGTGCGGTTCAACCGCTTCTCAAGGGTGGCAAGTTTTCTTCGTTTGACAAACATCGTCAATTCTGCCCGAGGACCATGAATTCGGACTAGACAAAAAGCACTTCACGAAAGGTGTTGAAGTCACCGACCCCATCCCAAACTTTATGACCGGTGAAGAGGTCCTTGCCGAGCTAGGCGGTCTCGAAAATCAATGAAAAGAAAGGTTGTTTTGTTGGATATGGTACCACACACATCCGGACTTATATATCGGGCTTGACTAATCTCCCCTACTACAAGGATCTTCTTCTTCCACACAACATCGATGTAATGCACACAGAAAAGAATATCTCCGAGGCACTCTTCGCAACAACCATGGACCTTAAGAAGTCAAAGGACAACGTTAAGGCTAGACTTGACATAGAGATGATCTGCGATAGACCAAAGCTAGTGATAGAGACCCCTAGCCCTGGGAGGAGATGGAAAAAGGGCCCGGCCGACTACATCATCAAAAGGGCCGATAGGAAGGAAGTACTACAAAGGATGAAGACGTTATCGTTCCCTCGATGGGTATGCGGCGAACCCGGTAGGGGAGTGAACTTGCGGACTATGAAAGTCTTAGGGATGAAGAGTCATGACTTCCACATATCGATTGAGCGGATCCTTCTGCGATGACTCGGGATACCTCCCCGAGCCGGTAATGTGGCGCGTCCCGGCGAGTTGAGCTTTTTCTTCCGCCCGGCTTTGTGTTAAGGAGTTATCTCGGGATGCGATTGCTGATCCGGAGCGTCTTTGCACCAGTGTTGATCTGCAAGTTGGAGATGATATTTCCACCTGGCTTCTTCCTGTCGATGCAGCACCTGATTTTGCACCTTCCCAGCGAGGCACGGTTGGGGGGGCCCGTGCAGTTCCGTTGGTGCTATCCAATCGAGAGGGCTCTCAAGGTACTTCGGAGAAAATGCAGGAATAAAGCCAGAATTGAGCCTTCCGTGGCAGAGGCATACATTCCGGAGGAGGTGTCGACCTTCACACAGCGTACTATACTTGAGAAACTTCCCAGCGTCCACAATCCTACCCCTTGTTACAACGCCGACGAGTTCATCGAACCTCGGCCTTTTCGAGAGGGCAAGTCGGAAGAGGAAGCGCAGCTACCCACAAGCACTTGTCCTTTGATGAGTGGCGCACTATCATGCTCTATGTGTTGTTGAACCTTGACGAAACTGCTCCTTATCGCCAGTAAGTTCTCAATGAATGAGCTTGTTCCATACGCCGTCACTATCCTCCACCTATCGACCCTAAACCTCGGCCTTGTTTTTCGAAATTTATTGGTCAACACTGGAGAGGGAATGGGGTTCCTACCTTGCAACAAGAAGACAATCTTCTAAAAAATGGGCAGCCCAATTTTATTTCCTGGTTCTGCTCAAAGGTACCATCCAACTAACCTCGTTCCGACTTTGATATTCCACTTTGGTCCTAGTCACATATAATGTAACGATCTACGTGGCCTCACCTTGCAGCCCGCACGGATGCCGAAATGTGCAAAGATTTAAAACAGGTGGGCACCGGCTTCCCCGTAGGGTCAACTGCTCACCGCTTATGATGTGAATGGCTATCGCTTTCGCACGAAAGCTACGAGGAGAGTCGGCCCAACCGCAAAACAACGTGCACCGGAGTTCGTGACGCCCGGCTTGGATAAGAAGGACTATTACAGCATAGTCGAAGAAATATATGAGCTCAACTTCGGGGTCCTAAAGAGCTCAAGCTAGTGGTATTCAAATGCCATTGGTTCAATCCTGATGACACGAAAGTGGACCCTACGATTGGGCAAGTCGAAATTCGACAGGATTCCGTATATGGAGGAGAGGATGTCTATATTGTGGCTAATATACACGCCACACAAGTTTATTACCTCCCATGGGCGTGCCAAAAACACGAGGACCTTGCGGGTTGGTACCTTGTGCGGCGGTATCGCCGCACGGTAAAAGCGCCTATTCGAACGATGATGATTACAACCCCGACCCAAACACCGAAGAGTTCTATCAACCCGAGGGGCTAGAAGGACGTTTGGAGATAGACATTCTTTCGCTGATGGGCATGGAAGTAGACGGCGCCATCGATGAGGGGCGAGGGTGATGAGGTGCGAGGATGCTAAGGACTTGCGAGATTCTTGAACGATGGAGGATGGTGAAGGAGCTGTTTTACGAGGATGGTGCACATGCCGAGGGCGATACTGAGATGATGAGGATGGTGACATTGATGATTACAATAGTGATAGTGATAGTGATGACTACATGCCAGCCTTAGGCATTCGGGGAGATAATTTCTAAATCATGCAATACTATTTTGTTATTATTGTTACCTTTCAATTATGTTTCGTTCATTTTGCAATACTAATTGGTTTACTCTTTGTCTTTGCGGACTCGACAAAATGCCAGCGGAAGGCGGCAACGTCGACGAAGGGTCCAGTCCATCTACGCGAGGGCCCCCCACCCTCTACCCACGACGACGACGAGGAGGCCGACGAGGAGGAGGTCGCCGAGCAGCCCCCGACGGTGGAGACGCGTCGGCGTGGCCGACGTCGCCCGTCCACGAGGAGGCTTGACTTTGTGTCTGGCGAGAGCCGCCGGGGCCATCGTCGGCCCAGCCGGGCCGTCATCGGGCCAGCCGTCGTCGGGCCACACCTCTTCGGACTTCGGACTCCGGTGCGAAGAGACACCACCTGTCCGGACGTCTTCCTCGAGTGCCAAGCAAGGTCTACCAAATAAGGGCCTCGACCCTCCCACAGTGCCGATCCCTTTCCCCCCGCCGCCCTGATTGATTCGACCCCACGGTGACAAGTAAGTAGCCATTGATATTTTCACTACTTGTTCATATGACATGTTGAACATCGAACTTGAGACTAACAATTCGTCTTAATTGCTCGTGCGATGAATCGAAAGATTGTAAGCGGAGGGGCAGTTCGCGCCATATCAATGGCATCCGTGAGCCCGGCCGATTAAAGAGAACTACCCCTGGCCTGGTGAGAGTCGGGGGGCCGATGGAGGTGCCCCCCGACGTGGGAGCACTTCGCGCTTGGCGTGGACGAGGGGCCGAGTGGCCGGGAAGATCAAGGCGGACTTACGGGTGAGTCTCGTATGCGGGGATTACTTCACGTCGTTTAAATACTATGTTTCTTAAATAATAGAATGATACATGTTGTCTGTATGCAGAACTACTTCACGTGCGAGGCGGGGCAGGAGGCGGTGGCCGCTAGAGTGCAGGACAGGGTCTGCCGAGACCGACTCAAGGACCTGTACCACGAGGCCCGTGTCCAGTGCATCATCTCCTACAACGCCGACGTGCTTGGCAAGGTGGTGAGGAAGAATGAAGCAAGGGAGATGATGCTCCAGAGGGAGACCGACCTCACCAGGGACCAGTACATCCAGGTTCGTAAAAACCCATTTATTCCGAGTCCTTCAATGAAAAATAAGCGGGCGTCCATTCATCCTCCTATATGTCATGCAGATGTGTCCGGAGTGGTGCGGCAAGTACAAGGACTGCTGGGTGGCCATTGTGGACAAGTGGCTCTTGGACGAGACGTACGAGACCAAGAGACTGCGTCGGAGGTGTCGCTTGGAGATGCAAGGGAAGCCACACCACCAAGGCAGCGTGCCCCTCCCAGTGTATATGGACGATGGGTACGATTACGTTGATATTTTTATTCAAGCTCAAATCAGCACACTTCTAACCATCTCTCAGTGTTCTCCTCGTAGTCAAATTCGCATGAGCACCAGCAGATCAGCGAGTACGCGGGGTGGGCCTTGACTCACAGCGGCAGAGCGACTGACCCCGCCAACGTCTACGACCCGGCGAAGGGGCCCGAGGCGTACACCAACGCCAGCGTCTACCCCAAGCTTACCCAAGACGCCGAGGCGGCCAAGCGGCGCCATGGGGACGACCGATCCACCCACCGCGCCCACGGACACCTGCACTGGTGATGAGGTTGGGAGGAGGGAAGCAAAGACGGCCGGTTCTCGATGGCCAACGGCGCGATCAACCCGTCCTCGTTGAGAGGTCGAGCTTGATTCGCTCAAGGAGCACAACCTCCACCGACATCCCCATAGCACCTCGGCAGCCGAGCTCCACGCAGATGATGCGGAATTTCGTGGTAACCGGTTTCATTCGTCGTTCACTGGTTTTACACATTCCCGCTACCTATGCATTGTTTCAATGTTACGGTTGTAATATTGCAGGCCCGGATGGCGGGGTTGGAGGCCGAGCGGGCGGCCCAGGGCGGCGAGTTTGAGGCCGAGCGGGCGGCCCGAGCGAGGCCCATCGGCGGGAGTTGGAGTTTGTCCGGCAATACTCGGGCGCGCCAATGGGCGGGGCGTGGCGAGCTACTTCCGGGGCCTCCGGATCCCCGGTGTGACCCCGCCTCCGTTGCCTCCCCTCGCTGTTCACTCCACCCCGTTTCCGTTCCTCCTCCCCGTCATGCAGACTCCGGTGAGTATATGTTGTTGTTTATTTATTTGCCCCTCAGGCGGCTCACCCGCGGTACTAATGAGATCGCCTCTCCTTTGTGCAGCCCGCGGTCGGGCGGGTTCGAACCCGACTCCTCGGTGGCCCTTCTCCACCCCATCCGGCCTATCCGGGTCGGCCCGACTCCACGGTACACGTGGCCGGTGGCGTTAGTCCCTCCGGCGCCGCAGCCAGCCACACACTACGGGCACCCACACGCCCCTCCACACCACGGGTGGGCGTTCCGATCGGCGCCGCGGCACGGGTGGTATCCGGGGCAAGGTGAGGGCTCTTCGCACTGAGGAGGCCACGGTCGGGCGGTGAGTTGCTGCTGATTATGTTCGATGGATTTCTTTTGGATTTTAGACATGTTGCACTTGTGATGGATCTCGTTTGGATGTTGGACATGTTCTTTTTCGTTTCGATGTTGGACGTGTTGGATATGTGCACTATTTGTGATATATGTGGATTATATATGTGGATTTGTGAAATATGTGGATTATATATGTGAATTGGTGATATATGTGGTCTATGATATATATATGAATGCTTATGGTATATGTATGTGTTGATGGTGGCTGTGAATCAACAGAAACAGCAAAAAAAATAAATAAATTTCCCAGATTTGCCGAGTGCCAGCACTCGGCAAAGCTGGGTACCCTGCAGGAAATATGGCAGGTTTGCCGAGTGCAAAGGTGGCACTCGGCAAAATGACCATAACTTTGCCGAGTGCCATCTTTAATGCACTCGCAAACTGTATTTGTTTTTTCTAAAATAAATACTTTGCCGAAAGTGCCCACATTTGGCACTTTCGGCAAAGATTTAAAATATTGAAATCTTTGCCGAGTGCCGGGCGTTTGGCACTTTCGGCAAAGGACCTTCCATATTTAACGGTTGGCGTGGGGTTCGCCGAGCACCGACATGGCACTCGGCGAACCCTTCGCCAACTGCCCATTTTGGCACTCGGCAAAGATTGCTTTGCCGAGTCAATCTTTGCCGAGTGGCCTTCACCGAGTTTGGCACTCGGAAAAGGGTTCGCTGAGTGCAAAGGGGCCTTTGCCTAGTGCGTCGGGCACTCGGGAAAGCACTGAAATCCTGTAGTGTTCAGGACTCACATGATCGAATATATTTCATCCTTAACTACTAAAACATATTTCTGATGGAAAACTCTTCAAGCGTTGCATATGTTTGGGTATCCACGACAAGCATTTTCAGCATGATTCTCTTTTTTTTTTTTTTTTTTGAAAATTCAGTATGATTTTCTACAATTGGAATATACAGATGTTTCTGATTATATAAAGACACCATAACTCTAGACCTAGCATCGTCCGCCTGAGAAGGCATGAGGAACGCTTGATGGTTCGACCGCCCTTAGACTTAATGCACATTTAGCAAAAATTAGTCACAATCCTTCATCGCTGTTATGAACGTGGATGGGCTGAGGGCTTTTGACTTGGCCCCTAAGCAAGCCACTAATTAACTCTAATGGGCTAAGGTCTAATAGACTCTTGACTCCTCTAACACTACTCCCCACCTGGACATGCAGCTTGTCCTCAAGCTGCAACCTAACGACGACACTAACGATGCCTTCACTCAACACAAACTTGGCACTTAAAAATAAGCCTTTAACATCTCGGCTTATTTTATTATTCTCAACCTGAAATGAACTAGGACTCTTTATTTTTGACTCCTGAATATAAGGTGGACACCATCTGCACACTTGTCCTGCACGTGTACAACCACCTGGATCCCACGGAGACCATCTGGAGGAAAGGGGTGATTGTGTGTGGCCTCCAGGAAGTGGTCGGAACAACGGTCCGCAAAGGCGCCTCGTGGCGGCCGGTGGCGAACACCGTGGCGCTAGGCAGCGCACTCCCACCGGTGACACCATGCCTTCTCCTTGCCGGACAGGCGCTGGTTCGCACCACACCAAGAAGAGCGGGGGGGCATCCAACTACCAACACTGCAGATTTTGAGTTCGCCACCCGTGGGGAAAACTGCATGCTCAAGATCCCCGACGCAACGGACGGGATCAAAGTCCATGCAACGAAGAGCAACCTGGACAGACTGCCAAGGGCGCAGCGTGAATCAGCCGTAGATCGCACATCTCTTGTACCCGACGACGCGAGGAGGCCACGAGCAGCGAGTCGCAGCTGCACTACAGCCAACACTTGGTGAATAAGCATCGGTTGTGCTATACCGTCCTTTGGCCGCTTGATCTGTTCGCATTGTTCGCCGCACGCATGGGGTTATCAGCGTGGAGGAACTGCGACGGGGCGCGGGCTGAATCAGCTGTAGATCGCACAGCCTTTGCACCCGCCGGCGCGCTTAGGAGGCCGCAGCACACAGCAGCCCGCAGCCGCACATTCACCGCCGACACCCGAATCCGCGGATGCCGGTGCCCCTATAGAAGATCCCATCGGTGAAAGGGGTGTCGGAGGGTTGGCCCACCAGGCAGGACAACAACGCCGGTGGTGGAAGTTGGAGTGATCACCGTCATGGCCGGTCGGGCACTTACCCTCGTGGACACCGGCCTATCGCCGATGGCATAGCATAAGACGGGATTGACAAAGGAGAGGGCATCATCCATGGTCGCGGTGGCGGCGGCGGTGGAGCGATGGTTGCACGCCCGGAACGCCGGCACCATTGACTACATGTCGAGGAACGGTAGCAGCGTCGCGTCGTAACCTGGCCACCCACAGGGGAAGGGCCACGGCCGGCCGCCATCCGTGTGGAGATGTCTCCCATATGGCGCTGCAGGTTCTGGGAGAAGTTGATGGACGCCGTGAGTTGCTCGCTGGTCATGTTGGGGGTGAACAGCAGCGTCAGTGGCTGGGAGGCGGGCTGCAGGGAAGCAGATGAATTTGGCGATGAACTCATGGTGGCCGGAGGAGGATCAGATGGCTCTGGTACCAAATTGTTATGAACGTGGAATGGGCTGAGGGGATTGAGGAAGAAGAGAGCGACGGCGGTTGCTGTGCTACAGTACCGCGACGCTACAGTACCCACAGGTACTGTTCTCAGATTGGCGGCGGCTAGGGTTGCGGGGGCACAGGAACGCCAGCCGCGGGGCTCTGCCCACGGCCGGCAAGAGAGAAGGGATTTCCTTCTTAATCTCTTGCTTAATTCTAGATTGATACATCTCCTCTCATTATATAGAGAGGTTTGACTTGGCCCCTAAGCAAGCCACTAATTAACCCTAATGAGCTAAGGCCCAATAGACAATCGCCATCTTGGACTTTCACCACGGACCACGAAGGGCTTGAGGGCTTCTAACGAGATTATATAACATGGGGGTATAGCCATGAGGTACACGCGCGTGCACCCTTTAGATGGAGTGAGGACGAGCCTAAGTGCTCAAGGCTCGGCTAAGCACAACCACAGCAAGCACAGTAAAAACTTCCATAACCATAGCATTCCTCACCAATTCGTGTTAAACCACCTCCTAAATTAACACCAAAAACTGTTGGTCGAACTGAATGTGTACTCTGACAGAATCTGACAATAATATTCAGAAAGTGATATCTCCCATAATACTCAATGCAAAAATGCGTTTAAATAATCAATTGATAGTTAATGAAAAGTCCTACAACTTTAGTTACTACTGTTGTTTCAATTCTACATCGATCTACTACTGCTCTGCCTCAAACTCTGTCATGCAGAAGGAACAAGACTAAACGAAGACTACAGATGGGATAAGCCATGGCATCAAACATCAACTGATGCTAAGTGTAGGTGATAGAAATAATTTACGTGATGTTCCCTTGGTCACTGCTCCCTGGACAACCACGCACCGTCCCGACATACTGCCGCTTTCTGTCGACCAACTGCCGCGTTCTGTTTCCAACAATATAGCAGCAAAAACAATGAGAGTAGCAGCAGAATTCTAGTCTTTCGTCCATAAGGAGAAGGAAATGCAGCTGGACTCAGAAGTGCAGCCTATGCCCCTTGCAATGCGGAGAGATCGATCAACGAACAGGGAAATGCAGAGTTAAAGTTTCCACCTCTCCCTATCTCGTGCTTCAGGCCTTCCTTTTAATTTCCTCTACTTTAGGCCCACTGAGCCAAAAAAGACAGTAAGTTAACTATTTTTTTGCTTGATGTCACATTTCCTCTGTCTCAGGGGGCTTGGTGTGGATATTTTTTTTTTGTAGTGGAATGGGCACACACACCCTGTGCCACCGTCGTCCCCGTTGAAAGAAAGAATCCTGATGCTTCCCAATCATACGACTGATTCCAGGTGGTGACAAATACTACAATAGACAGGCATGTCTGAATCAAATCTTGGGTGATTTTTATGCTACAGGAAATGTTTTTACTGGAACAAGGACAGATGTATAAGACTGAGGCTTGTGGTACCTATAGACTTTGTAGGTTTCTTATATACGAGGATGAGGGTGTGTAAAGCAACTACATATGAAGGGCTATAGGAATTAGTGGTGGGAATGGGTGCAAGTAACCGAGACGGAATTTTGCATTTGGGTTCTATTCTATCGATTGGTTCGTGGGGGATATAAGATGAGTTGATACAACTATATATGAGCATGTAAACCAATGAGCTAGTCCATAATCCTATATGCATGTACACTGGGTTTACATGTGTGGGCAGTAAATTATAGGCCCGTCCGTACCACCTAAAATGGAAACCAAGTAATAATGGTTCACTTACTATATCACTGTAGCCCATCAGAAACTTGCAGTAGTTGTATTGTTTGTCTGTGTGACTGCTGTGGAGCATGAGGAGCTGAGGTTCATGTGTCTAGGACCATCTTGGAGTTTAGGAGGGTGAGTGCGAGCTTAAAATTCTTATTCTTATTGTTGTAAACGTATATATGTTGCACCTCTTGACATGATGCGAGGATGAAAGTGTAACAGAGCTGCTACGTCTAGAACATTTTGCACGTGCACTTGAACCCTATGTTTTTTCAGTTCGATGTCTGCTCGCCGTTCCAACCATTTTGCGCAACCGTTCACCTTTCACTGCGCCAGATGTGGATGCCGAGTAGGCTATGGAGGAGGCTGCCTCGGCTTCGAGAAGGACGCACCATGAGCACCAACACCGGTCCCTGTTGGAGGAGATCCACCGCTGCTCAGAGAAGCTGAGGGAGCTGTTGGTGGAGCACCACCACCACCACCACCACCTCTGCCGCTATTCTTGGCTGAGGTGATGGCTCGGCAGATGAAGTTGCTGCAGATCTTGGCGAAGAACGCCATGAATCGCCACAGAGTTCAACAAAATGACTTTCAGAGGAAGCTGGAGGGCTTTCTCAAGCTGAGGCCACCCACCTTCGATGGGACTGACAGTGACCCTCTCGCAGCCGATGATTGGCTGCATGAGATCGAGAAAAAGCTCGAATTGACTGCCAACAACGATGAAATGGACTCACTGCCAGTGCCAGTGTGTTCATGCTACAGATTGAAATGGACTGCCTATGGCATGCATCATCTCGATCAGGGCTTGGTGTGGAGCTACCTCATGGGGGAACAGTCTTCCCTACGCTAGCCTCATCTTGATCCGTGATACCATCAATCCTGATGCTTCCTAATCGTATGACAGACTTTGGGTAGTGATAAATTTGTGATACGGGAAACCTTTTTATAGGAACCAGGGGTGACATTATCTAAAAAAAAAGGAACCATGGGAGACATGTGCTACCTGTGGACATTGTATGTTTCTAATGAGGATGATGGTGTGCGTGGAAACTTTATATAATGGGCTATGGGAATTAGTGGTTGGAGTAGATGCAGATAATAAATAAAATTGATATTGAAAATTTAGGTCTAATTTATTGTTTGATCCATGAAGCTAGGGAGATATAAGAGGGGGAGTTGAAAACTGAATCCACATTCTCTAAGGTGTAGTGTTTTGAGTTGGAAATTATAGTTCTAATCATTATGCACTCCAAAGACCTATTTAACTTTCACTAAAAACACTACTCCGACACCTTCCCATAGATTTGAGTAGCAGGAGTTGTCCTTTCAACATCCATCCTCATTGCCACCATAATTCCCACTCCTACGAAACCAGCAACTGCAACAAAAAATATTTCTAAACTCCTACCTCCAAAATCCCATTCCCTGCTTTCAGTTACACAGAACCAGAAAGAATGCTCTACGAAATGGTGTACTAATTTAAGATATTAAGGAATATATCTACTAGTTACCAGTTCAGCATTTATTTTTTCATCTTCTAATATATACTTATTTATCATTACACTGTCGATTATCTTCTGTATCCCCTGCCTACCAGTTGCACATGTGCAGAAGTGCGGCCCATTAATATGGCAGTACATAATTCATTTGTGGTATCTAAATACTGCACTTTCAGAATACTGCAACATCCAAACAGGGCCTGTGGCTTGTGGTACCCATAGACTTTGTATGTCGAATGCTTATGGTATTATTATATGATTGTCAAATTAATAGCCTCGACATCAACATTTGTTATTTTTTGTTTTTGCAACATACTGAATGTTTGTTAATCACATAAATATGAAAGTGTCCACCGAGCAACTGACGTTTTCAATAACTTGGCATTGCAAGGGCTGTTGAAAGCGAGCGAGAGAGATAGAGGCTAGTTTTATTGTCCACATCACCCACAGCATCTGCATCGACATGTAACTATATCTTGTGACCGAACATGCATGAAAATGAATATTGATTCTGGCGATCAGATCTTGTGAATGTCTTTCTGGCAGAAACATGTCATCCTTTGGGTGTGCCACTGCGGTAGGAACTAGCTGAGATATATCTCAACTTGCAGTCAGCAAATTACATCATTTAATAGTCGGAGATATAACTTTTCACATAAAAGTAAAGTTCCAATTATGCACCCTATATACATGCTTGGTAAATTTTTGCGCTCACTATCATTGCTTGGTGCCTTATTTACACCTTTGCACAGTTCTTTGGTTGCATGTGTTTTGTGCATGCCACTGGTCGGCCTCAACAAGCAGGCGGTTGATCCGTAGTGAACTGAGGACCAAGGCACTGAGGAGCAAAGCAAAATCATGTGTGGACCTTTTTATATTGTTTAGAAAAAAAATATTGCATTCCATTGACACGTTTTAGTTATTGAAAGACAAAATATTTCACAATATCGGAGAGAGGCAACACATTATCTTGTTTTTTGGCCATTTGTTATAAAAAATGATTTGACAATTATTTTTGGGTACGAATATGGAAATGCTATTATTGAACGCTTAGTTTCCATTGGTTCACGAGGAACTACGTGAGCGAAACCAGTGGATGTTCTGGATTAGAAAGAACGTGGAGAGGAGGGAACATCATCTAACAATATTGTTACTACCAAAAATTGCATCAGTGACCTACATATTACCATGAATGTCAGTATGCAGGCTAGCTTCACCTTGTTAAAACGTTTCTTGGGTCATTCTGCATGCTACACAGAGCTGTTCAATGCTACGGTGATCTTCAATCCTACGGTGATGGGAGGCAGTAGATGGACAAGATGGAGAGGCCCACACTTGCGAAGACTATCCATTGCCTTGGATCAACCACTACATCTTGGATCTTGCAAAGGGAACCACGATCTTCATGTGTGGCCCTACAAGCCTCTGTGCATCCGGAATCTGGATGAGTAGAGTGTTTGTTTGGTTGTCTGCATCACTATGCATCATATTAAATTTAAAAAGGAAAACAAAGTATTAAAATAATATTTTTCTGTGTGTTTTGTATTTTTCTGTGCGTTATTCTAAAAACACTCAGAAAATTACAATTTTTCTGTGTGTATTGAAAAAACGCACAGAAAAATTAAACACGCCAGAACTAATCGATTTTCAGTAGTGTCGTATTAATTGTATACTAGTTAATTTTATCATGTTAAGCCCTAATCTACTTTAAAATGTGCTAATGCATACTAATACCATGTTTGCTCACTAATATGTTGCATCTGTGTCCTGGCTCTGGTGTCACTTGTGACCTTTTTTTTTGAGGGAAGTCACTTGTGACCTTCGCCTCCTTTCTTTGCTCACTAATAATTTGTCTCCCAGACATCTGCTGAAAGTTGAATTTGTCAACTACACGCTGCACCAACAAAATAATACATTTGTAGCCGCGAGGAGAAAGAGATTGTACAAACTGTCAATTGTGACCTTCGCCTCCTTTCTTTTTCTACCCTGATCGCGCCTGCTATTTATTGCTCTGCTCCTGCTAGCGCTCCATAACCGATCGTGTGGCAAGCGTGGACACATTCATCAGCCCCTAATGTCGACGAACATTAGGTGCGCTTTGTTTAGGGGCAGTTGCAAAACCGCCCTTAATGTCCATCTGAAACCGCCCCTAATGTTCGTTTTTGTAGTAGTGGCAGTGTCTACCAAGTACACGAGCAGGACATGGTACGACTACGAGCATGACATGGCAATCGTTCGCGGTGTGTCCTC
The DNA here is from genome assembly GCA_015847255.1 of Hyparrhenia diplandra. Lineage (NCBI taxonomy): Eukaryota > Viridiplantae > Streptophyta > Magnoliopsida > Poales > Poaceae > Hyparrhenia > Hyparrhenia diplandra. The sequence goes on along the minus strand of JADLZK010010999.1, from coordinate 25,813 downwards.
CGCACAAAACTCTTGAGCAGCTACAATCATCAGCAATCTAAACATCCTGATGTATCTCAATCCTACACATTCAGACCCCATGCATCACACGGACATTTTCACTTCTAAATCTATTGATCCGCTCGCACATAAATAAATAGCCTTTTGAGGAACACCGGGTGCGCCTCTGCAGTGTATTACTATATATAATTCTGTAATACGCTGGTCCGTCTCCACCTCTCCCCTCTTAACAGACACGACCGTAAGCTCTCATTAGGCACATATATATAGCATAGAAATGACCTTACAAACTTAAATGCTAGCATGCATGTACGTTGTGTATGTCTATTTTGGCCTAACTCTCCTTCTCTTCATTCAATGATTTGCAGTGCCATATTTATATTCAAGAAAAAAAAATATATGCTAATGTGATATAGTGCTAATGTAGGACAAGTGTACTTTATAGCTACTAATGTAGGACAAGTGTACTTTTATAGCTACTGAAAACAGTAGCATAATTATTGCTTCAGCCCACTCGGATGTTATCAAATCGGATCCTAACATTGATATGCAACTTTACTAGACAGTACCAATGGTGATATGCAACTTTACTAGACAGTACCAATGGCGGTTTTAACATAAGTTGAGGGCACACTTGTGGCGATGACCTCAGTTCTCTAGCTCGTGGGCAAGCATAAATGTATATATAAAGTGTTGGCTTGTTTATGAGCACATAGGTCTCTGTTTTCTGCCCAAAGAAGCTCCAAGTCAAGATTTCCATGCTGGATGCAAATACATGTCTAAGTATGGCAATTGCAGCACGCAGGCCGAGATTTCAAAAACGGCGACATCCATTTTCTGCCCAATGTGAATACAAGTCATATGACAACCATCCTGTTGTCTTCGACTGGCATCTCCCCCTTTTGGTGGAAATAGAAAGCCGCCACCGCCTTCACTGATTCTGTTTCCTACTCCAGTTGGGTATTCAGCAATTACATTTGCCAGCATGATAAAGCTGGTGGTTTATCTGAATACTAGACATTCAAATCCCTGTGCATTACATGGAACATTCTCACTTCTAAAGCTATATGCTCGCTTGTTTCAAAAGAGCTAGTAAAAGGAAGGGCCATATAGCTTGATTCAGACATCGTTCTGGGGCAAAGAAGCACTTGGACTATATAGTTAGTACAACCTGATGGGCGTTCTATCGTAAAAAAAAAAATGATGGGTGCAAGGAGATGTGGACCTGCGCTCTGAGAATAAAATGCAAGCAAAATGCCAGTGGTTTGTATGACCTATATATTGTCATGTTGCTTGCTGCCCATCAGGACTGGGAAATATTTTCGAAGTATTGTAACTTGCATTTATAACTACCGCGAATGAAAAAGATACTAATTGCCTTGCGCAGATCACCACCCACTGCCTCACAGATCGCAACGCGTGGGGTTAATAACTAGCATCCAGCAGACTGCCAGGATATTTGTCATGAGACGGAGGTGGATGAAAAACTGAAGCACTGGAGCTCGTGATTTGACGAGGAAAGATGGCTTGGAGCCCAAGTCCGATGGCCCAAGTGCCAACGGGCCAGTAGATGTGGGCCTACGGGCTTTGTCAGGCAGGTATATAATGTTGAGTACTAGTTGCAAAGAGGATTAGGAAACAACAGAATTTATAACTACTCCCTTGTCCTTCCCCGAACACTCATGTTCCAATTGCCCTGTCTGTTCCTAGAAACTTGAAGCTCCTATCACTTGCGAGTAATCTGTGAGTGGAAGATGGATCCAGCTCCATAACATTTAGTATCAAATCCACTTGACTTTGGGTGGAATTTTTTTGTGTGTGTGGATTCGTCGTTCGTTCACCGAAACGGAAGCCACCAAAATATGAGTTGGAAATGGTTGCTTCAATTGATTCTTTGAATATGACAATGGACGAGATGAAGAGTCAATTCACGTGGTTCTAGGAGATGATGAAAATCCAATTTGGCATACTACTGTACATACATGTTAACATTATCATGGGCGTTGCTAACAATGTTACTGATTCATTCTTCAAAAGAATCTCTTGGAATAACTGTGTACATGTAAGTCACCATTACTATCGACAACGTCAGCGCATGACTGTCACTGCTCACTCTGTTTGATGTATCAGCAGGAAGGATTTGTCTACATATACATGCATTTGACCTTGAAAACATAATTGGTGGCCCTGATAAATATAACTGGTGACCAAAAAGGAGTTTTGTGATAAAGAAAAGAAGAGCTAATTAATGCAAGGACCACTAGAGCTAACTAAATCAGGACATCTTTCGTGGGCAAAGAAGCACTTGGGGACTCTATATGTTGTAGAACATGACGGGTGCATGGAACTAGCATCCTGAGTTCTCAGAATAAAATGCAAGTCTGGAAATGCCAGAGCTGCAAGACCACTCTCGTATCCCATCTCCTATATATCTATTGATGCTATTCTTGCTCATCAGGATTGGGAAACATTAGGAAGTTTATTAACTCTACTTGATGATCTTCAGGAATGAAATAGATACTAGTTGCCTCGTGCAGATCACCATTTATAGTGCTGCATAGATCACAGGCCGTGGTGTTTGGTTCTGGACTAGCATAGCATTCATGGACTGCCATGATATTGCATATGAGTAGTTGTCCATTTTGGACTATGCGGTGTGTCGTTACATCTGCTTCAGCAAACTGTCCCATGTTCAAAGACACATTTCCAACATTGCATCCAGGAAAGTCCATTTCATATATGTATAACACTCAGTCTGATTGCGAGGGTTCCCAATGTCGGCCACATTGGAAGACATATTGACTTGCACTGTGAATGATACCTACAGGTACATGTTAGCACAGTGAGTTCCTTCTAGAAAAGGACGCACATAAGTTGAGTTATCAGCATGAACTTGTTCAAGTGAAGCTGACACTAGATGCTAATATTTAAACATGCATATAGATTTGGTTGCTGCAACTTGAACTTGCATAACATATATGCCAAATAAATCGGGGTAAGCTGCATACACTTGTGCAAGATCGATTACTGCAACTGAATTTTAGTACTGTGTTTGCATTATTGAGCTGTCAACAACAGCTTTTGTGTGGTCAGTAATCCTATTAGGACTGGGCAATCGGTTGTAACCAATAGTTTGGTTCGGTTTCAGTTTGCAGAAACCTGGTTTTCTAGAAACTAAGAACCGACAGGTTTGTAAGAAAACAAAAACCGACAAGCTTGTTTCTAGTTTTTCAGTTTGGATGCTTTTAGCTGAACAAACTGACGGAAGGATACAAACTGTACAGAGTGCACAGCTTACAGTCTACGTCCGCAGATAGAGCTTGACGAGCTGGGGTGCTTATTGAACTGCCATCCCATGAGACACACCGCTGCTGTCAGATGTGCAGTATATTAGGATATATAATGGCAAATTTGAGTGCTCTCTCTTTCTCATCCTTCCAGCTCTTTCCTCTCTCACAAAGACCATTCTGTTACCTCACATCGAGGAGGAAAAGAAAAGCAACGTGGGCAGTGTTTGGCCTCCCTTGCTCCCCCTTTCCTCTGCCTCTGCTAGTGGCATCCCTCAGCTTCCCGAACCCTATTTGTTGATGCATCCCAATCCTACAAGCGATTTTTATCTAGAACCTGAGATCCTCAGAAAATGGAATGACAGACACAAACAAAATATAAGGAAATCGTTGATGGTGGTGTTTTTATTTATAGCCTGGGACTCTGGGCTCCATCTATATTTTGGTCTTTATTAATCACAATGTACGAGTTAAAGGAAATCAATGCACATCTTGTACATATTGCTCACTACATGTCTACAACCATATATATGATGTGTGACAGAACGTGCATGGAATTGAACTCTTAATTCTGGTGATCGCATCCTATTGTTGAATGTCTTTCTGGTAGAACACATGTTGGGTTTGCTACTAAGATAACGTTGTGGCCCATGCCACTGCGGTATGAACTAACTAAGATAAAACTCAATTTGTACACGTCAAATTACTTGCTTTAATTATCAGAGAAGTCACAAGTAACTAAATGATATTGCGTCAACCTGGAAAATCGACGGGCGTTTTTTATTTTCCATGGCGGGCGAAGGTGCCCGCCACGGAAATTGATTTACCGTGGCGGGCAACATAAAAGCCCCGCCACGGAAAAGAATGTGGCCCAATCAAACTGGGCTAGGCCCAATAACCTCACTTCAGTATAAAACAACGCATTAGGGTTTCTCACCCCCACTCATTGCCTCTCTCAACGCGAAGTCCAACCGCGCCCTCTCTCGCTCCATGTGCTCTTCTATCCACGCCATTCTCTCTCTCACCGCAACGCCGGGCGGCCACCACTCCCTTGTCCATGCGCGGCAGCCCTCCCTTGTCCACGTGTGGCTGCCCCTCCCTCGTCCGGTGCAGCGTGGCTCCCGGCGGGATCCGGCCGCTGCCAGGCGGATCAAAGGCGGCGCCGGGCGGATTCACGCCGAGGCCGGCGGGCGACGCATGGCGGATCCCACATCCTGTGACCCTAGCGACCTGGCGGCATCGCATCACGGCGTCGGGGGCTCGGTGGGTTACGGCGGGCGATCCACGCTGAAGCCGGCGGGTGGCGCATGGCGGATCCCACATCCCGCGACCTAGCGGTGTCACATCACGGCGTTGGCGGGCTCGGTGGGCTATGGCAGCGATCCCGCATCCCAACGGCGGATCCGGTGACCTGGCGGTGACGGTGTGCTCGGTGGGCTACAACGGGCGGATCCAGCGGGTTAGGTCTTCCGGTGGTGGCGGCGGCGACGCTAGGCCCATACCTAGCCCAGATCTGGGCCCGTTTGTGTTTTTGTTTTTTTTTCGATTAACCGCGACGGGACAGAATGCCCATCATGTTTGTTCCTCCATTTACCGTGACCTTTCGTGGGAGACGGGCGCTCATGCCCTCCACCCAAAATCGAGTTTGCCCATCACCTAAAAAAGATTTGGTTACTAGTGAGTTTTACACTTCTAGATTAAATATGATATAATAACAATAGAACTGAAGAGGTAAACAAATGCTTGATACGAGTCCTCGACCCAATGGTGTTGCCTCTGACCTTCTAATATACATAACACATAGTAGCAGCACTAGCAGATCCTGCAGTAACCCATGGAGGCACCGTGACCCACATTGGGGGCACTAGCAGCAACAGGCATATGCAGCTAGCCACTGTGTGGGAGAGGGGGCGGCGACGTGCATCTAGAGCAGAGAGAGGAGAGGGTAGCGTGCATAGAGAGAGAGAGAGAGAGAGAGAAGGGGTGGGGGGGGGGGGGTGGGGGGGTGGGTAGAGGAGCTTTCGCTGTATTTATAGTTCTCCTTCCGATTCTCCTTCCTATTTTTACAAACTCAATTTCTTGTCTTTAACAAACTCTTTCTTAAACCCACTAGGACTGGATAAGGCTACTAAATATGACAACAATGGGCCCAGCAGGAGAGGCGGTGGCGGTGGCTGCATGCACCCACCTCTCCACGCGCGTGGCAAGGGCACGCCGTGGATCCGATCCAGTGTGGTAGTATCCATGGCAGCGCTCCCTCCTCTGGCCCTCGTCGGACAATGTGCTGCATACAAATTCCAACATTTAGCATGTCTACGAGCTAATACAACAAAAAAGCAGAATGTGCTCTGCACAAGAGCATCAGTCTGCGGTGTCCTGGAGACAAAAGTCCCTAGCAGCTACATTCATGAGAATGATTAGTATCTTGACGTATCTCAATTCTAAACATTCAGACACTCATGCATCACAAACATTTTCACTTCTAAAGCTACAGATCAGCTAGCACATATATATATACAGGCTTTGTGGAAAACTCGGTGCCTCTGCAGTTTATTACTATATATAATTGGGATTTGTAATGCTCCGGTCCGTCTCTGCCACTCTCCCTCTCACAGACACAACCATCACTCTCCGTAGTCACATTATATATAACATTGAAATGCCTTTGAGAAATTATGTGCTACCATGAAGTAGCGCTAATGTATGACGACAGATGTTGAAAGTAATAGCATAATTGTAGTTTCAGCCGGCTCACTATCAATTCACGGCTCACTATCATTTCAGATCCTAGCATTGATGGCCCCTTTAGCATCAAAAGCACACAGATGTCAGTGACCCCTCTTTTATCTTACCTCATGGGAAAGCAAAAATATATATGTGTAGTGTTGCCTTGTTTATCCTTACTTATAAAATTTAAGCAAACAAACACAGGCTGCAACTGAATACAACTTTTTTTATCAATTGTACTGTGTATTTCTTCCTGTCTGCGGTGTCCACGTAAGCATCAGTTGTCAACTAGAGTATCAGATAAGGCAAACCGCAAGCTAGAGTAGATTACGGACAACAGAATGATTGATTGGATTTCATTTTCACCTAGTGACTTGACTGAACAAGAAAACGGTTCTTCCAACATGAAGGGAGACAATGTAAAACTTAGTAGGTACAAATAATGTTCATTCTGGACTTAAGCATAAATCACCTTTAGCTATGAGAATATGGTAGGAATCACTTCATAGGTAGTCGTCATCTTTCTCATATGAACTGAATTTAGTTAATTATAAGCAACGATGAAATTACAGAAGTTTAGAAAACTGATCACGTAAAATATTGGCACGCTAACACTGAACCAGAATGGAGTGAACTGAGAGGGTTCAGCCAGATGGCAGACTGTACCCAAAAAAAAAAAACGAAATACCTGCTATAACCTTTGGCCTGCACGGCAGCACTACAAGCGAAACATAACCAAAAATATTGTCTCGCTAATTCATTCTCAGTGTGGCAGCTGCGCCCACTCAGGCCGAAGTTTCAAATACCAGATATCCATTTTCCTCCCAAGCCGACTACGTCATATGAACACCAGCATTTTCTTTGACTGGCATCTCCCCTTTTTATGGAAATAGACTGCCAATCCCTTCAGTGATTTTGCATCCTACTCCAGTTGGGTATTTAGCAATTACATTCACCAGCATGATAAATGTCATGATGTACCTCAGTCCTGGACATTCGGATCCCTGTGCATTACATGGAACATTTCAATTCGTTCCAAAGCTACAGGCTCAACTGATGCATTATCAGGATGGAATGACCTCTGCACTGTATTGGAATGGGAAGAACACTGTGAACAACACCCCCCCTCCCTCCTCACGCACAGCTCTATCAGCTCTCGTTAAGTGTTTATTGCACGGCCTTTACAAACTTTACTTATATCCTAGCACCGGGTGTTCCTCAAAAAGCCTGTATATTTATGTTCGAGCTGATTAAAAAGCATCCCCCCCACCACCCCCACCCCCTTTTCTCGCAGCCCTTTCCTCTATCACAAACACAAGTCTATCACCTCTCATTATTAAACACTAACCTGTTAGAAGCTTGTAGTTATAGTAGTTGTATTGTAGGTCTGTGTGGCTGCTGTGGCACATGAGGAGTTGAAGTTGAAGTATGGATTGTCTTGAAGTTTAGGAGGGTGAGTGCAAGCTTATAATTCCTATTGTTCCAAACGTAGCCTGTGGCCCTTTGCAAGCCGCATGCATTCGTTTCCCTAATTCGAACATTTGTGCAAAAAGAAAATCTTCACTAATGCAGAACATTTGTACAAAACCCACTAATTCAAATCCATTCCTCCTCCTTCTCAACCACCATGAGCTGTTCTAGGGTGCAATCAATGCAACCTCCACAAATCTTCACGAGCTAGCTGGAGCTGGTGCTGATGCATGCTTGGTAACAATAAACCATGTCCTTCTGGACTGTGGCAGGTAACGATATGGTCTCTCTGGAAGGAGTATGGGCCTAGGGCATACTCATGTACAACTTGACTTTGAAATGCAATTTGTGAGTTCATGGATCCGTGTGGGATACCCATATATATTATTGTTCAAGGATGTGGCGGTTGCCATTACAAAACCGCCATGGTTAATCGGCCGATTAATCATGGCCTTTGCTTCTTGACGGTTACAGAAACTGCCACAGAATAAATAAAAACCGCCAAGGGATGTTATTTTCTGTAGTAGCGACCACTCGTGAATTTAACTTAAATTGATTAGTAGACATGGTCAGGTTATGTGGCTTTCATATGAAACTGCATCAGTTATTACAAACGAAAAGCAAAGATAAGAAAAAGTTGGTTTGTCCTGCATGTTCATCTTCATGGTGATTTGTCCTGCTTGTTTAATGGTGCCGCCGTCATTCCTCTTCACAGCTGATTCCAGCTGATACCTGGTCGCTCACGGATACTTGCTCTCTTCTGCGCAGCTGCTACCTGGTTCCTGGCACTCTACAGGGGATACCTGGTCATTGGTGGATTCTATCATCTTTTACTTTGCAGTGATTACCACATTGTTTCCGAAACACCAGTGGATGCTTTGCATCGCGGCTTGTCTCACCCTTTGTTGGGTCCACCCCTCGTGTATTCTTGTTGTTTGTTTTTTTATTTTTCTGTCTTTTGGATTCTGCCAATAATCCTAGGACTACATGAGAAGAAGAAAAATAGAAAAAGAAAAAAGGAAATTTTATTTTCTTTTTTAAAAACAATAGAGATATTTCAGGAACTTTCAAAATGGTTTTTCAAGGCAGGGCAACTAGACCGGCCGCTAAAACATATATGGATATAAGCCTACTAGATGAAATGGATACAAGAACAATACACTTATTCTAATGAGAACAAAGAAGAGGTAATAAAATGAAGGACCATAGCTGGACCACTCTTTTCCATAGCATTGAAGCACTTGGACTATATATACAACTTGACTTGGTGCCGGTTGCATCCCCATCCCTTATAGTTAAGCCTCAAATTGGAGTGCGTGTATTTAGTCCAGTAATAGCATAGGTCGTACCATCATTTGCTGGTTAGGATTGGGATACATTGGGATGTTTTGCAACTGTATCGCGCCACTTCCGTGTAAGGAAAGAGAACTTCATGACTCATCCGAGGCCACACAACATGCAGAAGTGCAAATTGCGACGGATTAACCCGCACCTATGCTATCGTTACCCACACTCCGTTGTTGAGTGGCACTTGGCTGTTCCAGGAATGCAAAGCAGATCAGCAGACCAGGAGACGTTGGCAATATAATTTAGTTTTTTTTTTTGTTTCTATCCATTTACAAATCCTCTCGTAAACGTTAAAAGAACCCACCAAATTACCGATGATAGTTTACATCGAAATGGACATGATATTGTTAAATATTATGATCTACCTGTACTCTTCGAGCTAAAGGCAAATTTTAAGAAAACTGGGACATGATATTCAATGCTTGAGGATTTATGTTACAAGGAAAAAACTCTGCGGTTAAGTAAGCTGTATGTGTTTTCAATATTTTGAGCGGGGAATTGCATTTAGGAAAAAACACTGCTTTTAAAGCTGGGACATGATTTATTTTACTAGATAAGCAAGGCAGTCTACAATATTACAGCTGGGTCATGTCTTGTATACACCGAAGTTCCTGGTGAGTCATGTGTGAGAAGTCATATAACCTGTGCATTGCTACGAAATTTATATTATTAATGGACATCCAGTCCATATTTTCCATGTGTGGCCCAAGAACTCTATGGAAAGATGAACAATGCCTTGCCAGCGACAACACTTCTTCTCCCATGCTTCTTGTTTGGTTTGTCCCAGCGACAACACTCATGGCCACGTTGAGCCACAATCAGAAGTTGGGGAATTCCAATAACTCCAGTATGCGCTAGACCAGAATGTTCAATCACACTAACACAACTAGGCTTTCTTGAGCTTTCTTGAGCAATGGCATGACCAGGGTAAACCCCATGAACAAAATCCAATCTCCCCTACAGGGGATGATAAGCCCATGGCTTCTCAGGATATAGCTACGCATAATACTTTGAAATCTTCTGATCTTAGATTTGGAGCTTTATCTTGTAATGTGAAGTATATTCCAAATAAGAAGAAATTTACTATGTCCAGCTTGTCTTCAAATATAATTTTTGATGGTGCAACTTTGACGAAAATGGAAAATACGAAGGCAACACAGTCGTCAAATATATCTGTACAGGGAAAGTTGGATATACTCTTGCAATGTCAAGAAGAATTTTCGTTGAAAATAATTTGGACAAGAAATGTTGGAAGGCAAAAAGGGCCTCAAATGTATCTGTGCAGATTGCCTCTATGTGTGCGGGGCTTACTTAATTTGCAATGTGGCCAGATATCTCCTAAAGACGATTCACGCAACAAAAGAAGCCCAACCATTGGGCCACGTCACATGCTTGGTTATCAGCCATCCGATTCCAATCCGACGGCATCAGGCAAATCAACGTGGCTAATCCAAAAGCCCGGTCCAGTCGGTCGAAACGTCGGAAGACCCGGGCAGAGGAAAGAGCCGTCCTTTTCTACGGTACCCCCAGTCCCTCCTCTCTTCCCCCCGCCTCCGTTGCCATCGCTATCACCGCCATCGAAGTGCCGAGAAAATCTCACCTCAGCGAGAAAAGGTACATCATCGACCATTCTCTTGTCTACCTTTGAATCTGAATCTTGCTGACCTCAAATAATCTTGCCCAATCAGTGGTCCTAGAAACCCTAGCGCACATGTACGATGGCATTTGCATCCTCTCTCGCGCCAAATTGGCAAGCAAAGCGCGGGATTTCTTGGTCACTTTTGTTCCAGCTCAGTCCGTAGCATATCTCCCTCCTATTTCCTCTACTTTGCTCGCCAATTTGGCGTCATCACAGCCCATGGAGGTCCCATCCATGGTGAGCCTTCTTCCTCAAGATCCCAAGTGTTCGGCAATTTGCCTCCACGAGATTAATAAGCCAAATGGTATCCCTACGCATCCAGCGTTGCGTGCATGATGGTTCTACCCACGCAAAGAATGCCGGATAATATTCAAAAGTTCCCGTATGTATTAGCACCAATCTGCAATCTCTTAGTAGGTTGTACATGGTTCTATGGGAATTTGCATTGCTTGAATTTCATACTTCTTATTGTAACATAAATTTTTAATGTATTAAAAAAATATGTAAATACCAACAGCTCCGTCCATGGCGTGTCTCCCTCCTGTTTTACGTATTTTTCTCACCAATTTGGCGTCATCACGGACAAGGCAAAGTACCCATCCATGCCACGCATTAAATTACACAACTCACGGTGGCAGGTGCGGGATTCTTGCCATGAGGAAGACCTCTCACCATTCATGATCGGTAATCATCCAATGCATAAGGGACCTGCACATCTATCTACCTCCTAGGCATCTTATGCAATGAGGGCCATTTCGAAAATGGCAGGTTTCTCTGTTTCTCAGTATTTTCTCTACCGAACGTGAGCTGTTTTACCATGTTTCATTGAACCTTAGAAATACTCGAGTCATGGCAGTCCGCTGGTTTTTACAGCCTCCATTCTCTGATTTGAAGTGCACTATACTAGGCTTCTACCCACCCAGCCATACCTATCACGGGCAGTAAGGCTTGAGTAAGGCCAACTCAATCAACCGTAAATCCTATTTAATTATGTCATATAAATCAATTGTGAATGATCATAACAAATATCTCGTTGTCCTCATGGATCATAGTTCCCACCTCATAAAGCAGATCCTCCGGATATTTGGCTTTCCAAAAAAATACAAATATCTATGATGGTTGTTATGTTGCTTCCACCAAATAAACAATCAATGCCCGATGGTCTAGCATTATGCAAAAGCACGTAAACCTGCAGCACCCAATCACCCATCATCAACCAAACCTTTCCTATATGCCGCCTAATCTTGGTCGTCCCTACTTAACAAACAAGAATCGGGTGGTCTGTGGCCATAACCATCTTAGCTTATGTTTGGTCTTGAAAGAAGTCTTTTATTTTATTATTTCTCCTAATGCTTGCTCCTCTATACTTTTTGGAGTTCTATCTCCATTTTTAACCGCCCAAATGGTGTTTATTTCTATTATAAAAGGAGATGGGGCATCCGGAGCCGTTCTTTCTTAAAATGTAACCACCTGATTTCATCTAAGCGGTTCTCGTCATCTTTATATCCAAGACATTATACATCGGTTCACTTGAGGTTGCATCTTGTAGTTCTTTCTTAAAATGTAACCACCCGATTTCATCTAAGCAGATTCTGTCATCTTTATATCTGAAGACATTATACATCGGTTCACTTGAGGTTGCATCTTGTAGCAAAACTGCAGAAATATTGTAGGAATATATTGTAACTAAAACATCTATGTTGTCAGCAGTCACATTACATGAGGAATTCTAGCATGCCAGCTTAATTTGTTACCAAACTCCAGCTTTCGCTCTCATCAACATGATATTTAAATAATCTGAACTCTTGATACAAAATCTCTATATTTAAATAACCAAATTGTTTGGAGAAACTTGCATCCATCCTCTACTTTTACTCTCCGGCAAGGCAGAGCACAGTAGTATGACGATTGTTTTCAGTTGATATAAGATCATGTTTCATATCTAGTATAAATTTTTAGTGAAAAAAAAATGAATCCTATCAAGAAAGATACAAATTACCATCCATACTTGAATCCCCGAGAAGTGTAGGGTTTTTTTTTTTTTTTGACAACTAAGAAGTGTAGTTCAGGATTCTCGGGAGATGACACTATGAGCTATTATTGTTAATTCAATTTGGCACGATCATATTTTCTATGCTAATAAATGAAATTAATGCAAGCATAGAATCATTCATATCAAATTGTTGTACTGAATCTGAAGCTATACCTATGCAATTGAGCGCTTATACTTCTTTGAAGTCAACAAGAATATTTTTGCTTTTCCTTTTGTCCAGGGAGACTGTGTACATATGTCCATATTTGCCATGTCACATCTTGATCCCACTGATTTAGTTGTACATATGTCCTAATTTAGTGAATGTCTACTTTTAATAATTTATTGTACCACTTACCATACTTATATATATGCTTCCTTATTTTTCTTCTCTATGGCAGATCAAGACAACTAGCAGTAGCGAAAGAAAAGGGAAGGATATTTTGGTGTACAACAATGTGGAAGACTGCTTTTGCTTATAGTGATACAACTTTTGCTACCTAATGCTCTTACTGTATAATATGGAACAAAATAGATGATAGATGATCCAACTACTAGGTTATTAGAGATCTACCTTTGAGACGAACAAAAAAATTCTCCGCCTCTACTAAAGCATATTATATTACTTACTACAATACTAACATTTAATATTGCTCATATTTATCTTAGATAATAATTGTTTTGGTATGTAAGCATGGAATCCTTGACAACCAATGATACACATATCTGGCCATAAGCGGCAAAAGCCGCACATTTCTAGTTTTAGTCTATATTTATTGACTCCATCCTAAAAGATGTTTCGTGATTTTTTTTTTTTTAATCTATAAAGAATTCTTAACTTTTTCATATGACCTCATGTGGACAGACTTCATATTATTTTGTGTTCATGGATTTTGAAATGTAAAATTTAAATTTTTGAACAAGCAAGGATGTTCACATTGTCTATACTACTTTCATAGTTTTCAATGATCTTGAAATTTATGGTTATTTTTTATCTGTACATAGAGATAGAATCCTATACGTAATTTAAAGTAAGTCAGTAGTGTAGTAGCTGGTAAGGTGTGTAAGTGTGTTCAGTTTTTCTGTGGTTGTGTTTTTTGGGAACCATGAATTTTAGCGCAATCATATCTTTTGGTGGACGCCTCCAGTAATCAATTTTTAGCAGCGGGTAGTATAACCACCTCAGTGAATTGTGAACAGTGACTTTTGGTTAAAAGCAAAAATATATGCAATAATTGGTGAATGAATAAGAAACATATTTCATTGGAAAAATAAGAGATGACTGAAGGAACATGGACACAACCCACTTCACTATAAATATAACATGACTTGATCATATGTATCCCTCAGGATAGAAGTCAGGCCTCACAATGGTAGTGCATCAGACATTAAGATCACTCATAACACAGCTCATACCATGGTGTCCTTTGTTCGGATTGGGAAGCACACAGAAGTTTTGCAAACCCATGTTACAAGTGTATTCTAAGAAATTTGCACAAGTTGCCTGATGCGAGATCACCAATTGCTGTCACTACTCAAAATCAACTTTTCCTCTACGGATTCAAGTACAAGTGTCGGCTGAGGAACATTCTGTCTGTGTCAAGAATATAAGGCGGAGAAGGAAGATAAATATAATGCTTGCTTAAGGTCGGTCGATTGAAGAGAAAAGATGGAGGGAGAAGAGGAGAAATAGTAAAATAAATAAGGAAAAGAAAGAAAAAAGAATTGAAGGCTATTGTAGGCAATTTGTTGATTTCAACAATCCCAAGATTATTGCACAAAATATTTTTTTGTAAAATAGCTTTAGCTTTGCCGGTGGAGATACACCGGTAGAGGAAGGCAAAAACACCAGTCCACCAAGGCCCTGATATTGTCTAACGAATTCAGGCTGATATGTAAGCAGCTATGGCCCTATGCAAACAGCATGCATGTGTGTGTATCATTGTATAAGAATTGTTTCATCTAGAAAAAATCATTGTATAAGAATCAAAAGAAAAGCTCCACTAACGAATCAGTCAATGCAAGCACCATTGAGAGCTTGATGTCAATACTCTGCGAAGTGGAATAGTCACATACTCTACCAAGGTCACTTACAAATGGTATACGAGGCTCCTACATTCAGACCAACAACCGGCGTAAACAGATAAACACTTCCCCAGCATATATATTGAGCAAGATACAACATCAGCGTTCAAACCAAGGTCCAATGTTACAATATTCTATTTTTAAAACAGCCAACCATGTGACAGACACACTCTGTTTACTAGCACCTTTAAGACAGTTTTCCAAAGAAAATTATATTTCCCAATCCATCCAACAAAAATCAGTGTTGATGATACTTGATAGAAAGTCATAGAAAGCACTGTAAAATCAGTGTCCATTGCATACTGAACCAATTAATTCCTCATGTTGGACCAACTCCAAAATTAACACCAAAAAACTGTGGTCGAACTGAATGTGTGTTCCGACAAAATCTAATATTAATATTTAGAAAGTGATATCTCCCATAATACTTAACGAACAAATACGTTTAAATACTCATTTGAAAGGTATTGAAAATTTCTACAACATTAGTCACTACGGTTGTTTCTAATTCCAAACCGAAAATCCTCAAAACGGACTTGGATCTACTACTGCTCCGCCTCCAACTCAGCCATGAAGAAGGAACAAGGCTAAACGAAGATCACAGATGGGAGACATGGCACCAAACATTGGCAGCAGCTAATCGTAGGAGATAAACACAATATAGTTACGCACTAGATCTTCGCTTGGCCACTCCTCTCTGGAAAGCCACACACCGTCTCGATGAACTGCCATTTTCTGTAGCCCATATGGAGAAGCCCATGCACCTGGACGGGAAAGGAGGACTCTTGAGAGCTACCTCTGGCTCCTTGCAAAGCGGAGAGGTTGATTAACCAACACAGGGATGGAGAGTTAGGTAAGTCTCTACCTCTCCCATTCTGCTTCTTGAGGTTGGACAACAATCAGGCCTGATGCTTCCCAATCCTACGACAGACTCCAGATAGTGACATTCAAAATATATTTGGTGACCTTAATAAATGTAACTGGTGACAAAACAGGTGTGGTAATAAAGAAAAAGAAGTGGTTATTAACATAAGGGCCATAACTTGGCTCAGACATCATTCTGGTGCATTGATGCACTTGGACTATATATAAAAAGTAGAACCTGATGGGCATAAGGAGCTAGCGTCCCATGTCCTCGCAATAAAATGCATACCAGAAAATGCTAGTGCTTCCAATCTCCTATATAGCATCATGTTGCTTGCTGCTCTATCAGGATTGGGAAACATTGGGAAGTTTTGTAACTTGCACATATGACTCTGACGAATGAAATAGATACCAGTTGCCTTGCCCAAATCACCACTCACTGCCTCTGAGATCTGAGCATGTGGTTAATACCTAGCATCATATGCAGACTCCGATGGTATTTGTCATGAGGTTGAGGCAGATATGGGAATTGAAGCACAGGAGCTGGTGACTCAAAGAGATAACATGGCTGCCTCCAAAGCTATCATGGTGCAAGTGCCATCGGGCCAGTAGATAAGGGCATCGTGCTTTCGGTCCGTGGGTATATGACATTGTTTATGCGCTAGGGGAGAGGATGAGAGAATAAAAGAATCTGGTACTACTTATCCCTTTATCCTTATTCCAAATGTAACGCCTTTGTTCTTCCTCTGCTCCCTCCGTCTTCCTCGTTTTTGTAGTACCCAAAACTTGAAATTTCTCTCTAGTGAGAAAATTGAGAAATCTTTTGTGTGGAAGATCCAGAACTGGGATCAGATTCTCTTGATTTTTGGCTGAATTTTGTATCGCGTGTAGATTCGCCGCTCGGGTGCCAAAGCAAAGCCATATAAATCAATTCATTGAAGATGATGACGGATGAGGTGATGAGCCAATTTGTATGGTTCAGGAGATGATGACCGCTCTCGATATGCTTAGTGGCTTCGACTTGTGGAGTTCGTCCGCTGAGTATGGTTTCGTAGTGAACTAATGATTCATATCTGGCTTGAGAACTAGATATTGATCATGGTATTCATCTTGTTATGTATGTGTTAACATTATTTTGGGGAGATGCTAACAACATTCTTGATTCTTCAAAACAAAAAATCTCTCCAAATAACTGTACATTTAGTTCACCATTACTATCCACAACGTCCATTCATGCAACTGTGTTTGATGTAGGTGTGGAAAGCATTTATTCACTTATATATATGTCTTATATTTGACCTTAAAAAAATAACATTTAAATATAGCTGGTGACCAAAAAAGTAGGGCAATAAAAAAAGAAGAGCTAATTATTAAAGCAAGTACAACTTTCGGGGGCATACAAGCAGTTGGTCTCAATATATAAGTAGTAGAACCAGCTGCATGGAGCTAGCATCCTGAGCACTAAGAATCAAATACAAGCTGGAAAATGCTATGCTGCTCATCAGGATTGAGATACATTGGGAAGCATTGCACCCCGCACTGATGATTGCCATGAAAGAAACCGATACTAGTTGCCTCACGTGGACATTAGACCCAAATCGTTGCTGTGGAGGTGGCTTGTTTGCTTTGGTTTTGTGCAGCTAGATAAGCTCGTTGACCATGAGAAGAGGATGGAAGGACATGATCGTGAGATCCATGCAGGGTCTTCCTTGACATGTAGAACGAGACGATGCAGATCTTCGCTCAGAATCATGATCGAGGTGGTGTCAGGCTTCAGCAGTGGCAAAGACTTCGGCCGATCCATGTTGATCTTTCTTGAATTTATTTTAGGATATATCTTCATTCATTTTGGTTAATGTATTTGTCGATATTGCTTTCCAAAGGTCGGAAACAAGACAAGTGGAGTAGTCCTATATGGTCTTAATGTGTTGTGATTGTAGGATTTAATGGAGGTGTTGAATTTAAGAAAAAAATTATTTGAAATGCTTCTCATTCACTGATTTCACCATATTACTGAATTTAGTATTTTGTAGATTAACTCGACTTTGCTGCTCAAATTAGTTTAGTGGATTCAAAGATTTACAGGCAATTAACATAGCTGAACTAGGAATATTCAGGATGAGATGGAAAAGGGAGAACAGAGAACATGATCCAACAATAATTTTACTACCAAAAAAAAAATGCATCAGTGACCAACATATTGCGATGCACCCAGTGGACAGGGTGCACCTTGACCTGGCTCGAATGCAACCAGCTGGATGCAGATTCGATAGCAAATCTTCGGCGACTACATTTCTTCATTGCTTCGTAAAGTGAGGCATTAGATGGAGATCGAACCACGATCAGTTTGTAGGCAACTACATTTCTGAATGCAACCAGTTGAAGAGGCCACGACTTCCAAAGGCTAAAGGCTGCTTGTAGGCCACCATCAGCGTTGTCTTGCTCAGCATCCACCACTTCATCCTGGAGAATGCAGATGGAACCACGATCTTCATGACAGATACTTCGATTCTGGGATCCTTATAGTACATCAATTTTGGGACATCTAGAACTGAGCTTGCTACTCTATGCCCGGGAGCAGCCCATCCACTGCTTCATCAAGAAGTGTGAAGGAATGGATTGCAAGCTTGCTAAAGAATCCAGGATCCTGGACGAAAAGAAGATGAACGTGGGCGGTATTTGGCCTCCCTTGCTCTCCCTTTCCTCTGCCTCTGCTAGTGGCGTCCCTCGGCAACCCCAAACCCTATTTCTCGATGCATCCCAATCCTACTAGTGATTTTTATCGAGAACTTGTAACGCTCAGAAATGGAACGACAGACAAAAAGAAAAAAATATAAGGAAATCATTGATGGTGGAGTTTTATTTATAGTCTAGGACACTGGGCTCCATCTATATTTTGATCTTTATTAATCACAATGTATGATTTAATAGAAATCAATGCACATCTAGTACATATTGCTTCACTACATGTGCTCCACGATATATATGTAGTAGCAGCACCAGCAGACCCTGCAGTAACCCACGGCGGCAGAGTGACCCACAGCGGGGCACTAGCAGCAACAGGCAGGTGCAGCCAGCCCATGTCTGCATACCATTGGGGCCATTGCAACATGTGCTCCACGATAGGTAATTTTGGAACATTCAAATAAAAAACATGCAACATACAACTAAAACGGATGAAATACACGAAATATGCGCTTGAAACATTTATGTATAGCCATAGAAACATATGCATGATCCGGTCTACTTTTGCAACATTAGGATGAAACTTGCGCAACATACGTATGAAGCAGATGGAACACTTGAAACACATCTGTTTATATCCATTGCTATATATGCAACACCAAGAGTTACTTTTTAAACAACAAGACGCAACATTTGCAACCACATCTGAAAACACATGAAACATAGGCTTGTGGCATGTGCTCGATCTCCTTTTCAAGGTCTGTCTCGGCTGGGCACCCTGCCTTGATGATTGCGAGGCGGCGTTTTTGGCTTCGGATATCCATATACTGCGTGGGTGTCGACCATGGCAAATACATCGTCAGAGAAGGCTATGAAGAGTTCCTAGATTTCCATGGCATCACCCATTCTTGCAACGGCTCTGGGATCGAGCCGGTCTCCAAATACCAGGCGTTAGGAGGTTGGTCGGGGGCTGGCTGGCGGCGAGGTGAGGGGCAGTGGCTAGAGCACGCAAGCAGTGTGGGCGGCTGCGTCCGTGGGAGATGGAGCGTTAGCGTGCGGGCTAGGTAAGGATAGGAGAGGGTGGAGCACATCGATTGAGATAGGGAAAAGAGCTTTCACTCTTTTATTATTTGATTTGATCCACTACATCTCCACACCTATTATTTATATTTCTTTTGGGACTTGAGTCCTAAGCAAAGTAGTAGATCATTATCGGACTCGGATTCTCCTTCCTCATAACAAACTCAACTTCCTATCTTTCATCAACACTTTGTTAAACCAATTAGGACTCAATAAGGTAACTAAAGATGACGACAGTGGGACAATTGGCAGGGCAGCGTCCGCGGCGTGGGTGCCCTCCTCTCCATGCGTGCGTCTATGGCACGCCATGGAGCCCACCCGTGCAGCAGTATCCGAGGTGGGGCCCCATCCTCGGCCCCTTGTTGTCCCATTTGCTCGGCCAGGGAAAATGTCTGGTGTTAGACGTGTGACGCACAATGTGCTGCATACAAATTCGAACCATTAGCAGTGTCAACGAGCAAATACAACGAACGAGCAGGATGCGCTATGCGCAACAGCACCAGTTTGCGTGTCCTCTAGACAAAAGTCCCTGGCAGCTACATTCATCGGAATGATAAGTATCTTGACGCATCTGAACTCTACACATTCAGACCCCCATGCACGTCACACAAACATTTTCACCTCTAAAGCTAAAGATCAGTTCAGCACATATATATACAGGCTTTGTGAAAACTTGGTGCCGCTGCAGTTTATTACTACATATAATTGGGATTTCTTATGCTCTGGTCCCTCTCTGCCTCTCACACACACAACCATCACTGTCCTTTAGTTACATATATAACATGGAAATACATTTGAGAAATTATATATTACCATGAAATAGCTCTAATTTAGGACAAGTCAAATTTCTAGCCGTTGAAAAACAATAGAATAATTATTGCTTCAGTCCGCTCACTATTGATGGCCCCTATAGCTTAAGTTGAGGGCACACAGATGGCGGTGACCACTTTTATCTTAGTCATGGGAAAGCATATAAATATATATGTGCAGTGTTGGCTTGTTATTCTTAGTCCACTTTTATCGTAAGCAAACAAACACAGGCAGCAACTGCATATGCAACTTGTTTATCAGTTGTAATGTGTGTTTCGTCTTGTCTGCGGCGTCCATGTAAGCATCAGTTGTCAACTAGAGTATAAGGCAAACCGCTATGGTAAGTTCAGAACTCACGCTAACACTGAACCAGACTGGACTGAACTCAGAGGGTTCCAGAAGCTTGCAGAGTCTACCCAAAAAAACGAGGAACCTGTTATAACCTTTGGCAAGCACGGCAGCATTAATTAGAAGAGAAATGTAACCAAAAATATTGTCTCGCTATTTCATTCTTAATATGGCAGTTGCGTCACGCAGGACGAAATTTCAAATACCAGAGATCTGTTTTCCTTCGAAATCGACTCTGTCATATGAACACCAGCGTTGTCTTTGACTGGCATCACCGCCTTTTGGTGGAAATGGACTGCCAATTCCTTCAGTTATTCTGCATCCTACTCCTGTGGGGTATTTAGCAATTACATTTGCCAGCATGATAAAGGTCATGATGTAGCTCAATCCTAGACATTCTGATCCCTGTGCATCACATGGAGCATTTTCACTTCTAAATCTACAGGCTCGCTTTTAAGGAACAACTGGTGCATGATCAGGATGGAATGACCTCTGCACTATAGTGGAATATGGGAAATGTGCTCTGAACATCTCCCTCCCCTTCTCCTTACACACAACTCTGTCAGCTCTTGTTAAGTGTATGCTAGCCTGAAATAAAGTCACTAGAGGACAACTCTATCAACTCTAGATTTTTATTAGCACTACCGGAAAATAATAGCAAATTTATTTGTCCTACAGTCTCTACATATAAATGGGATCAAAGCATTCATGGGCTCCTTTACTAGAAAGTAATGGCCTTTTCTAAGGTAATCTGATGACACACAGACGGTGCTGGCCTCTGTTGTCTTAGCTCATGGAGAGCATAAATGTATATGCAGTGTCGGCTTGTTTATCAAGCCACAGGTCACTGGGTGAGCTATACATTCAGTGAATGATATGGCACCGGGTTTTGTGTAGCTCTAACCTCTAAGATATAGACCCGGCATAACAAGTGCTTAGATTTCATTTTGACCTCATTGACTTGACTGAACTAGAAAACGGTTCTTCCAGCATCACTACGGATCCTGCCTGCTGCCGAAAGCACCGGGACATTTGCCGAAGCGCCAAAACACGCGCGGCCGCAACCCTACTTTTTTGACGGCCACGAGCTGGATTCTCGGCAAAGACCGACACTTTCGCCAAAGGCAACTCTTTGCCAAGAGTCGGCGCTCAGTAAATCCGTTACTTTTTGAGAGCCAGCCGGCAAACAAGTACTCGGCAAAAGGACAAAAAGAGGGTAACGACCATCCCTGTCGTTGTCATTGCCGAGTACAGCCGCCCGCCGCCGGCAAAACTTTTCACTTCGCCGAGTGCTCCTTCAGGATGCTCGCCAAAGAACCCCTTGGCCGAAAGTGTCATGTCTAACACTCAGCAAACAATATTTTTTGTGGCCTTGCTACAGTAGTTTTCCCTCGGCGCCAGCAAAGGACGAGCATTTTGCGGAAGGCCCATCACTGGCTCTTGGCAAAGTTTTGTAAAAAAAAATAGGAAACTATGCCGTAGTATTGTCGATCGCGGCTGGCTGTGAGGGCGACTTTTTCTTTGCCGAAGCGTAGCCTGTGAAGCTCGGCAAAGACTTTGCCGAAAGCACTGGCATAGGATGCACTTCGGCAAAGACTATGCCGTGAGAAATTTCCCGAGATGGATTTGCTTTGGGCGGCGCCGGCGAGGCCTTTGCCAAGTGGTAAAAAGCGCAAAGACCCAATCTCCCGTAGGGAATTTTAAGTGAAACGTTATAACACTTACTAGCTGCATGAGCTCATTTCAGACAGCAGCATAAATGACCATTAGCTGTAAACATATGGTTGGAATCACTTCTTAGTTTAGTCCCCAGGCAATAACACCCTCAAATATATTTGTAGAAGTGACTGGAAATATGGACCACTTCTAACATCCCTTAAAAGACAACAAACAACTAGCTGGACGCCAACTGTAATGGTTGATCTGAGCCGCCACCACCCAGCCCGAGACACGCCTGCCACGGGCCATACCTTTATAAACAACAATCACTTCTTAGTGGGACTTTTCTGAAGAAATCAGTGAGACACGTGAGTTGATTTGGAAGTGGAGTGGAAGAGATATGTTAGGACACACAGTAGAAAAAGTTTGATGTGCTCTGGCGATATTTCCATGTTGTTAACTGCACACCTCATTTATTTGGGTTGCTGGTGTTAGCAGACATGTCTAGAAATGGTTCCCTACTTACAGGGGCGGTACACTACCAGATTTAGCTCGTTTGCTGAGTGTTAACGGGGCAAACGCCTAAAAGTCTGGGCGGCTTAGGTAACGGACGGTGCACATTTGCCAAGTGTTTTGTTATAGGCACTCATCAAAACCTATTATTTGCCGAAAGTGTTTTGTTCATGGCACTCGGCAAATTTATGAATTGCCGAGTGTTATTCTCGCAGCTCTCAGCATAGAGCTGGTTTGCCTTTGTGCGACAGATTGCACTCGGCAAACAGCCGCATAATCGGCATATAACAACTTTCCTCCGTAGGTAGATATCTATTTTACATGCAGTAGTTTGTATGATGGTGTCATTTCGTCTATTTTTACTTTGACGGCTAGAAATAGCAAACGCGTGGTTTTGACAAATGAAATGGAGGTGTCTAAATAAGTTTTTTTTTGCAATAGTGAATTGTGCTACACGCCTATATAAGTTACTAGTAATTTGCGCTACCATTATTTGCCGAGGTTTTATGTGGAAATTGAATAACAATGATAAAGGATGAATATGATAGGCTGATACAAATTGAATATATCAAGGTAGTTATCTGTTCCCATTATCCAGAACTTAAAGCTAGGCCAACAACATGGCGCCACACGCAGGAATAGAAAGCAGAATTTCCAAAACTGCAAGATGTTTAAACACTTCATATATATTACAAGAGACATGATGTCCAAAAATTACTTACATCAACACCAGGATGTTAGACGTCCAAACTGTACATAATTTTACAATAAATGCAGTCTTGGGATAGAGCACCAAGGAGGCAGGCTTTGAGACGACATAATACAACAAAGCTACACATAGAAATAGTCACGGTAGCACATGATCATATATAGGTCTCAAACAAAGTGGCATCAGCTTCTGCGATTCATCCGATCTTTACACCGCTAATAAAGTTTCTAGCTTTGATCCGATTGAAAGTCGGAGGTCGGGAGCAATCTATTTAGATCACCAAAATAAAGGTCACCAACTATTATATCAGTGCAAGCATGGTCTATGAACTAATGTAGTTGCAGTTGGTGCTTGCTAATCATCCAAGGGATTTGGAAGATGGAGACCTCACTATTACTGATCATCCGTAAAGAGAGGAATAAATGGCAAAAAGAAAAGTATGTCATTGATTCTTTTTTTTTTTTCAAATTTCTCACAATAGAAAAGCTAATGTGGAAGCACAGAAAAAAAAGCAGTTCCACGGCAACAAGGGTCAATGCACATTTGTGTAACCCCTCACTAATGCTCTGCAGGTAGACTAAAACAACTTTTTTCTCGAAAACAACTTTTGATGGTCTCTCACGAATCACAGCCAGAACTAAAAAAGCTCATGCTTCTGTAATTACAGTCACTTGTAAATTTTTTTCCTTATGGTCCGTGCCTTCAATTCAATGGAGAGGAAGAAAATCCGTCTAGCTATTACCTCCTAATTTGCAAAATTAAAACCAATATTACTTTTCTCTGGTGTACCTAAACTTGATTGAAAGACCATAGGTAAATGAGAGACATTATAGTAACATACATAAAACTGAAATAAACATCTTTACGATATATAGAGCAGGCCCAATTGTCTCATTAGGTAATTCACTAATTTTTCATGACCTATTGTGAAGGAATAGCAAGGAACAACAATATAGAATATTAAAGAGGTCAAACAGGATGGCTGAGATGCTGAAGTGAACAGGGAGCCGCTCTAACGCCCTTGGCTAGGCAATATGACAAACACATGGTGCGTGCTAGGGGAGCAGGGCCTCTGACTGCAGCACACACATCAATTATAGTGTTATATAATATAGACTAATCTAGTAATTTTATTGGCAGGTAGGTAATATTTCTAAAATAAACTTCATATATGCCTCTATGAACGAATCAGACATTGAATTTCCTTTCTTCACACAGGAAGAACACTAAAGCTAATCCTTGTATTTTCTTTGTTCCAACAACTCTGCCTCTATTTTCTATCCTTGCATGGCTATGGGAGCTGATAACCAAGCAACAAACACCAAAGCTAACAATGTGCAACCTTAAATCGGAGAGGTCATCATTTTTTACAAAAATGTTACCATTAGGACAGGAGGCCCAAAACACAGTTGAATAAATCTCCACAAAGCCACAGGGGTAACACATACCACAATTCCGTGAATCAAACTCAAAGATATTGGAATAGCTGAAATTTGCAGCTATTTTAATAGGAACTATCAAAGAATCAACCAATACATGTATCAGATGATATTTCTCTCATCACTTCTACCTCCATCTCACGATCAGAAACTACTAAAGTAGCTGAATTCAGTAAACAAATGTATCATCCAAATGATTTTCCCCTACAACCAATTTCGCTGAATAACACTCTAAAGCTACAAAAATCATCATGGTCATAGATCTGAAGAAGCAGCCACATACCTCAAAAATGAATCGCCAATCAAAAATATCAGTGAAGCAAGAAAGCACATCTGTTCGGCATATAACCCTACGATCCTACTAATCGCCACTTGCCGATGCACACAACCAGCTCACTATGTAAAAAAGGCTTTACAAATACGCTGCTGATATATAATCTATAGTCGCTACGCCGCCCATTAGGGTCTCTAAATGTCTCGACTTTTACGTATTATGTCCGAAGCGAAGGCCCGCAATGTGCTTTAATACGTGACGGGATTTCGTATACGCCGCAAACTTCGCCCCAGAGGGTGAGCCCTTGTTACACACGCCGCCGAACGCCTCGCGGTTCCTGGTTTTTTCTCGACCGAGGTGTACTGCGATCTGGCTGCATATAATCGCCTAAGATGCGACCGCACCTGAAACCTCACGCACTCGCTACGATCAAGAGTCGATCGGATCACGGCCCAAAAAGTAGTGACGCCTCGCAGAGCAGAGATACGCATCGTAGAAGCTTTCAACCGCACGTCACTCTATTTTACAAAAAGTGCGCTCAGAATAATGACGCCGCGATAAAGTCAGACGCCGCGCTGCGCCACGCCGCCAGAATCGTAAACCGCACGCACGCCCGCCGCTGAAACGCCCTCAGAAGCAAGAGTAATATACGTAACCACGCTGACGCATCACCGATCGTAATACGGCAAAGTTACGCATACACGCCAAAACCCCGTATGTGGTTTTTCTTCGCTTCATTTACGACGCTGCGTGTAGATTACATGTCTCAGAAGTTCCTCAACTTTTTAGAGACGCTCGCTCCGTCCCGCCACGCCTCAGAAGCTTTCGCAGTTTACGTGACGCCG